>JANAVB010015400.1:4668974-4776474 GCA_029216955.1 Iris pallida | reverse complement strand
CAGCCTAGACCAGCCTATCAAGTCCAGATTGCTGTCCAGCAGAGTCCTGTTGAGCGAGTGCCTACCTGTGCTTACTGTTGGAAGACTGGACATATATGGGACCATTGGAGGAAGATGAGAGAGAGTTGTGCATGTTCTGTGGGTCAGCTGCACACAAGATACGGGACTGTCCTACTACACCTGGCCTAGTCGAGGCCCGCCTCCAAGAGGGAGTTCCGGCCACCAGACCTTGTTGGAGGTGAGTTCTTGACCTAGACCTTAGCATGTCTTTTGATGATTGATGTACCTTACCATTGCTTGTATGTTTTGATACCTTGTGATTGCCTAGTACAGTAGTATGACTAGTAGAGCTAGATAAGACCTCAGACTGATGTTGCATGTGATGACCCTGTGTGTTATTCTTTCGTATTGTATGATTAGATAAAGTTCTTAGACCATAATTTTGGGGGCGAGACCCTAAGAGGAGAACGACCAACCTAAATTTCGAGGACGAAATTTTTTAAGGGGGAAAGGATTGTAACTACCACTTTTCTAAAATGAGTGTAATTTTAAACTTTTATAAAATTGATCATGTTAATTTTTAAATAATAGATTTAAATCATGTTAATAATAAATTGGTAAATTTTTGATTATTTTACTAATATTTAAATTGATTGATTGTGATTGTGTCCCTTACAAGTGAAACCTTATAACTACTTGGCCTAGAGACTAACCATGACCATAGAGACCTAACTAATGTAATTAAATTAGTTTACTACCACTTTTTAGGCTAAGTATATTTTGGTAATTTTTGAATTATTATTATTTTTAAATTTTATTTAATAAATAATGTGCTATGTGTTATATTAGGTCTAACCCTATAATTACCCTAATCTAGATGTTGATCATGACCTTAGAAGCCTGGTTAGTAGAATTAAATAAGTTATCTAAGTTCTAGAATATCTGGATATTATGTTGAACCTAAGATATTTTTAGAAACCTAATCTAGTATGGGCCTTTACCTAAAAGGCTTGAAATTACATCTTGAAAAGGCCTATAAACTAAATTGGACCTAACCCTAACCCTAGAGACACCCATGACAGGCCAACCCTAGTCCCCTTGCCTATATATGTGAACATTAGTCCCCTCTTGCCTCTTTTATTGAAAACCCTAACCCTAAGTTGTGTTCTTCCCCAAATTTGCCCCTTTTCATCAAATCACCTCCAAATTCAACCAAATCAATTGCATTCTACTCCTCTTGTGTAGATGAGGTCTCTATTGGCTTGCTAGAAGGGATTGGGAGAAATTTGGCTGTTGGATTTGGTATAGGATTATTTCAAAGGGCTTTTCATTGAGTTTCCAAATCTCAATAGGTAATGACCTCTAAGCTTATTAATTTACTGATTTCTCACTATAGATGCATTCATTTAGGGTTCCCCTAGCCTTAGGCTAATTTTGGTTGGAAATCGAATCCATTTGATGTCCGTATCATAGGCGTATCGCTCCGTATCGGAGAGATAACTCAAGTGTTTGATGAAATGCCTCTTAGAACTTTTTTCCCTCGAATTTCTAAACTAATTATAGATTTGGGTAGCCCTTTATGTGTAGATTATTTACCTTAATGACTGAGTTGATTTTTGGGTCGTATCCTGTGTCAAAATAGACACAGGTTGACTGCTGGACACTTTGCAGGCACAGTAACACTGTCCTGCTACTGCCGTGTCTGTTCTCTCTAGACACGACACGATTTGGAGTGCCACATATTTGGTTGGATAGGGGCATCCACTGACATGTGGCTCATGAAGTTTTAGGTTGGTTTGATTAGTATTTTGTGAGTTATTTGACTCACATAGGTCTGTCGAACACTAGCACACATTCTCTGAACATTATTTTGACACAATGTTTGACACCTCGTTACACCACTTGGACACGTCCTATTTGATACTTGGACACCTTGACACGTAGTTAACATGTTGACACTACCCTACGATACATTGCTATGGCACATGTGTCCCACACATGCTCGACACACACCCATTGTACTGTCATTTTTTGATACATTGTGTCTCATGTTTGATACCATATATTATACACTGGTCGACACTTGTTTGGACACTTGACACATTTCCTGTACATTTCATTGTTTGACACATCTTTCACTTGAAATTTACCCTCACTTGCATCTCATTTTCTACCAGTTAGGTGTCCTAAATATTAGCCAATTGATACATGTTCAGTACATACAACTATTAGTATAGGCTATTACTATATTCTCAATTCTTTTAAGTTAAGTTCCAATTCTTCAAGTGTCATTAATTTGGATCAACCACATCTCAAATATAGTTAGGCCCTTCTTTCTAAGTTCAGATCTGAACCGTTCATATTGTTCTGTCCCAAATATCATTACCTTGCGTTCAAATTACCTGTTCATTTTGGTCTGTCTATATGCCCAGTCCATGCCTTATGACCTGATCCTCTGTCACCCTTGCCTCATCCTATACACTCCAATGTCAGACCTTAGCTCTTATATCATGTATGGATACATGACGTGTCAAGCACCTTCATTTGGTTCACAGTATGTAGTATTAATGCATACCATATTTCGGTAATGCCCTACATATAGGAGAGCACCAGAGACATGCATCAATGCATTTTCCCTGCACACTGGCACTCGACACGCTCCTGCACTCAATTTGAATGTCCAGCATACTGGAATTTATTCACTGCACATTTCTTTTGCTCTGCATTCAATTGAGATACCTGAATTTATTAGATAACCACAGCAGTTCATGCCCCTCATGGTCCTTCATTCTTTGTTCAGACCTAGTTTAGTTGGAAATGCTAACTCTTAGTTACTACATATAGGGATACATTGCATTCCCTTTCTCTCATTACACCTGTCTTACACTTTAGTATATATATTTATGATTTGTTGTGGGTTCAATCTGAGATTGAGTTGAGTTGTTGTGTGGGGTTGCTAACTAAGGTTTGAGTTCAGATCCTAAGGTCTTAGATACTCAGTTTTCTGAGATTACATATAGTTTAGATTATGGGTATAGATATATGTTATCTATGTAGGTGTAGGTTATGTATATATATGTTAGTTATATATATGTATGTATGAGTTGAAGGATACATGACTATATTGTATACATTATGAGGATATAAGAGTTCTTTGTTAACTGAGATTGCATCCATATACTGCCTTTCAATAAGAAGTTTAGTCCAAATTATTAGACTTGAGACTAGTTTATGCATGTGTTGTATTAGGGGTATATAATTGTATATACAATAGTGTGATGAGGGTTAGAGTTATATAGTTTGCATATTATGTAATGTGATAAGGATAAGGGATATACCTATATGTTAGGTTATATATATACAAGTATGTATATATGTTATAGGAGAGAGGGGAGGTTAACAGTTATGAATATTTGATATGTGAGTGTAATTAGTGTATATATATATGAGAGTCTATATATATTGGTTAAAGGGCTATATAGGTTATGAGCTTGATAGTCGATATATATAGGTGGGTTATAGGTTGATAAGATTCAGGGTGTTAATGTGAGGGTACATATATATATATATAAAATATATATATATATATATATATATATATATATATATATATATATATATATATATATATATTATATATATATATAAATTATATATATATATATATATATTTATAAATTATATATAAATTATATAATATATATATACTAGTCATAACCCGTGCCCATAGGGCATGGTTCATTTAAGGTATTCCCCCTCAAAATCTTGGACCCCCAATTTTAAACGAACAATAATAATTTTGAGGCCCCCATCAAAATATTAAATCCCAACCATCAAAATATTAAATCTCCATCTTTGGATTCCCCATAAAACCCCACTCCCAATAATGCTCTTCCCCATAAAACCCCACTCCCAATAATGCTCTTCCCCATAAAATCCCACAACCGTTGATTCACCAAGATTAAATTCCAACCACTCTTTATCTTGGCACAGTCAGCCCTAGGATTCAAAAACCTTTGTGTTTTGTATAAGAGATATATATATATATATTATATATATATATATATATATATATATATATATATATATATATGGTTTTGTATATAGGGTATATCTATATGTTGCATCTTGGTATCCTAGTCTATGGTTTGGAATACCCTAAAGATTGACCTAGAATGGACCCAATAGGCCTATTTGAGTTTGTTGACTAGAGTTTGACCAAACCCAAGACGGTTGACCAAGTTAGCTTAGATGTTGACCTATTTTGACTATAAGGTTGACCAGAGTTGCCCAAGAGTTGACTTTGACCAAGAATGACCTAACATCATGTAGATTGCATTATAAACTTCAATTATTATATATTTGAACTCTTTATAATATGTATTGCTCTAAATACGACTCTGACTCCAGTTTGAAAATCTCTACATATTAGTTGTTCATGTTATCAGGCGAGTACATTCTACGATTATTTTCATTCATGATAGTATCTATATTGCTTGATTTAGGCTACTTTACTTGATGCTGACACGTTGTTATCACGGACCAGTACTCTATGGATCTTGTCGTTCAATGTTATCCCCTCAGCGGATACATCGGGTATTTCATGCTCATGTACTTTACCATGTGCATCGTGTACTCCTTATATTCGTATTATTCATGTACAAGTCGTGCGCTCTCATGTACTCTCGTGTGCTCACTCGTGTTTCTTGTTCAAAACTAACCATCGTGTAAGTAACATAACTTGATCGGATACTTGTGTATTGATCGAGGCGGGGGAGTAGAAGTGGTCATGTGATTAAAACCCCTCTAGTGTAACTCGTGTGCATGTCTATTATACCTTCACGTATAATGGAGAATTGTAGTATACATCGTGTGCAAATCTATGCCGATCACATGATCATCTTGTGCTCTAAAACACCTATATTTAGTATAGTTCATAGTTTCTTACTATATTTCATGATTCAGTTTACTTAAACATATCTCCTGTATTTCTTGTACTTCTTTACAGCATGTCATATATTTTATTCTTCTGCTTGTTCTATATTTCCTGCCATATTTTAGATCTGTTTTAGAGATATATGCTCGTTCTTGTCCGGATTGGACCCGTTGACAAAATATTACAGATAACTTGGAGGACCCTTGGTACTACCTTTTATGGAGCTGGCGTAGACGACACTTGCGACCTGGACCCTTAGGAGGATCCAGTTGTACTGAAGAGACTACCATAGTTCTTAGGCTAGATTGCTAGGCTTTGTCTTTCTTATTTCTGTTGTCTTTGAGTTTGTATTATTCAGATATTTTGTAGTGGTGTTGATAACACTTAGACTTATTTCATTTCTGGTTGTATCTCACTCTGTGGATTTCATATCTATATTATCGTGTTGTTTATCTACCTCTAGCTTTTGTGATTGAGTTGTATCTTCTGAGATGTCCTCCGATTGGAGAGTATATTCTGTACAGCTATATTTATATTTTGTTAGATGTTTGAGACCTAGGACTGTATTCTACCGTAATACTGCGGCATAGGGTGGACGTACCCACGGTCTCTTGCCATTACACTGGGTGCGGGTCGTGGCACATTTTTAGTGGTGGCCCATGCAGGTCGAGATTTGCATTGATACAATGTTATGGTACCGCAACGACTTAGTTGTTCTACCACGAGCCTACGATAGAATATAGGAAGTAAGGTGTTAGAATGAGGGGATACTCAATCACAGTTAGAATTCCTTGAGAGATTCCTAGGACGACCCTTGAGAATCTCATTTTGAACTTCAAATTGAATCCCTTCCTCTTGTTTTAGTTCACCCTTACTCCTTGTTATTGAATTTGCTTTTTGATGGATCGTTGTTGATTTTGATTTTTCTATCGAGATAAATTTTATGACCTGAGTTACGGTATCTTCTGATAACATATGTTGATGATGATCACAGGGAAGGCAAAACGTGTACTTGATTATGGAACCTGCAGTTTATTGCAGCCATATTAGCTGGTTTGGCAGAAATGTAGAGACCTGACTTCGGATGTACATATCTTGGTTATGAGATTTGGAATTTCTCACAGCTATACTAATCGGCATAGCGAGAATTATAGATGACATGATTATAGAGGTGCATACCCCAGTTATGGAATCTACTATTTATTGCAGCCTTACTTACTAGCATGGCGAGGATCCTGAGTAACGTGATTTTGGACAGACGCATATGATTAATCGTATTTTGAGAAGGTTCTTAAACATATCATCTTTATCGTACCCTTCTGTAGTTATAAAATTGTATTCCATCATCAAATAACTTAGGAGTAGGGATATCTTAGTTCTTGTAAAGCTTATTCATATGTAGTTCTTTCATAGTGTAATGATTTGATGACTTGTAGAGTCTCTGTATCCTAGAGATGATAGTTAGCATTGGTATTAGAATAGTAACCCATTATAGATGATTCCTTTGGTATTTATAATACCTAACAGTTTTTATATAGGATGTTAGTCTATCTTACAGCCTTTTGATGATTTCATGTTTTCCATCTATTTCCAGTATGGTACCCATGACCAGAGCCTGTCCGCTGAGCGTAGCTGCAGTTTTGGATATGACCGAGAGCGTGCTTCCACCTCCTAATGCTTAGGAGGTAGTGACCCCTCTGGCTCACCACAGGGTAGTGGCACCTCCTGCCGTTGAGGAGGTGGTAGCAGCCTCACCAGAGAGTTTTTCTCCATCTCCTGCCATTCAAGAGAGAGCTGTAGTTTTGCCTGATACCGAGAGTCTTCCTCTGTCATATGGAGTGGTACGCCATACCATATTCTCGGGGGGGGGGGGAGGGGGTTGATTCTTAGTGGAGCTCAGATACTTGGGCTTCTCCGGGATGTGTTGGAGACAGAGAGAGTTCAGGCCAAGATTCTGAAGGAGCAGAGCCAGAAGATTCAATATATGTGGGACTTAGTGCATTCAGCAGGAGGGCCTAGTTCCAAGAGAGTGAGGAGCGGCGTATACCCAGAGCCTCAGGAGTACCCAGACTTTCAGCCTAGACCGGCCTACCTAGTCCAGATTCCTATCCAGCAGAGGCCAGTTGAGCGAGTGCCTACCTGTGCTTACTTTTGGAAGCCTTGACATATATGGGACCACTGTAGGAAGAGGAGAGAGTTGTGCATGTTTTGTGGGTCAGCTGCACACAAGATACGAAGTTGTCCTACTGCACCTGGCCCTAGCCGAGGCCGGCCTCCAGGAGGGAGTTCCAGCCACCAGACCTAGTTGGAGGTGAGTTCTTGACCTAGACCTTAGCTTGTCTTTTGATGATTAATGCACCTTACCGATGCTTGTATGTTTTGATACCTTGTGTTTGCCTAGTGCTGTAGTATGACTAGTATAGCTAGATGAGACCTCAGACTGATGTTGCATGTCATGACCTGTGTGTTATTCTTTCATATTGTATGATTAGATAAAGTTTTCTTAGACCATAATTTTGGGGGCGAGAACCTAAGAGGAGAATGACCAACCTAAATTTCGAGGACGAAATTTTTCTAAGGGGAAAGGATTGTAACTAGCACTTCTAAAATGAGGGTAATTTTGAACTTTTGTAAAATTGATCATGTTAATTGTTAAATAATAGATTTAAGTCATGTTAATGATAAATTGGTGAATTTTTGATTATTTTAATAATATTTAAATTGATTGATTGTGATTGTGTCCCTTATTAGTGAAACCCTAGAACTACTTAGCCTAGAGACTAACCATGACCATAGAGACCTATCTAATGTGATTAGATTAGTTCAATACCACTTTTTAGGCTAAGGGTATTTTCGTAATTTATGAATTATTATTATTTTTGAATTTTATTTAATAAATAATGTGCTAAGTGTTATATTAGGTCTAACCCTAGAATTATCCTAATGTAGATGTTAATCATGACCTTAGAAGCTTGGTTAGTAGAATTAAATAAGTTAGCTAAGTTCTAGAATATCTATATATTATGTTGACCTAAGATATTTGTAGAAACCTAATCTAGTTTGGGCCTTTACCTAAAAGGCTTGAAATTACATCTTGAAAAGGCCTATAAACTAAATTGCACCTAAACCTAGCCTTAGAGACACCCATGGCCGGCCAACCCTAGTCCCCTTTGCCTATATAAGTGAACATTAGTCCCCTCTTGCCTCTTTTATTGCAAACCCTAACCCTAAGTTGTGTTCTTTCCCAAATTTGCCCCTTTCATCAAATCACCTCCAAATTCAACCAAATGAATTGTATTGCACTCTTCTTGTGTAGAGGAGGTCTCTATTGGCTAGCTAGCAAGGATTGAAAGCAATTTGGCCATTGGATTTGGTGTAGGATCTTTTCAAGGCGCTTTTCATTGAGATTCCAACTCTCAATAGGTAATGACCTCTAAACCTATTAATGTACCAGTTTCTCACCATAGATGCAATCATTAAGGGTCCCCCTAGCCGTAGGCTAAATTTGGTTAGAAATCGAATCCATTTGATGCCCGTGTCATGGGCTTATTGCTCTGTATCGGAGAGATTACTCAAGTGTTCGATAAAATGCCTCTTAGAACTTTTTGTTCTCGAATTTCTAAACTAATTATAGATTTGGATAGCCCTTTATGTGTAGATTAATTACCTTGATGACTGAGTTTATTTTTGGGTCATATCCTGTGTCAAAATGGACACAGGGTTGACTGCTGGACGTTGTGCAGGCACAGTAGCATTGTCCTGCTACTGCCGTGTCCGTTCCCTCTGGACCCGACACGATTTGGAGTGCCACATGTTGGGTTGGATAGGGGAATCGACTGACACATGGCTCATGAAATTTTAGGTTGGTTTGATTAGTATTCTGTGAGTTATTCGACTCACAGAGGTCTGTCGAAAACTAGCACGCATTCTCTGAATATTCAGTTGACACAATTTTTGACACCTCGTTACACCACTTGGACACGTCCTATTTGACACTTGGACACCTTGACACGTAGTTAACATGTTGACACTACCCTACGACACATTGCTATCGAACATGTGTCCCATACATGCTCGACACACACGCACGCACACACCCATTGCACTGTCATTTTCGGATACACAGTGTCTCATGTTTGATACCATGTATTATACAATGGTTGACACTTGTTTGGACACTTGACACATTTTTTGTACACTTCATTGTTTGACACATCTTTCACTTGACACTTACCCTCACTTGCATCTCATTTCCTACCAGTTAGGTGTCCTGCATATTAGCCAATTGATACATGTTCAGTACATACAACTGTTAGTATAGGCTATTACTATATTCTAAATTCTTTTAAGTTAAGTTCCAGTTCTTCAAGTGTCATTAATTTGGATCAACCACATCTCAAATATAGTTAGGCCCTGCTTTCTAAGTTTAGATCTGAACCTTTCATCTCATTACCTTGCATTCGAATTACCCCTTCATTTGTCTGTCCATACGCCTAGTCCATGCCTTATGACCTGATCCTTTGTCACGCTTGCCTCATCCTATGCACCCGAATGTCAGACCTTAGCTCTCATATCAGGTATGCATACATGAAGTGTCAAGCACCTTCATTTGGTTCATAGTATGTAGTGTCAATGCATACCATGTTTAGGTAATGCCCTGCATAAGGAAGAGCACAAGAGACATGCATCATTGCATTTGCCCTGCAAACTGGCACTCGACACTCTCCTGCCCTCAATTTGAATGTCCTGTATACTGGAATTTATTCACTGCATATTTCTTTTATTCTACAATCAATTGAGATACTTGAATTCATTAGATAACCACAGCTGTTCATGCCCCTCATGGTCCTGTATTCTTTGTTCAGACCCAGTTTAGTTGGAAATGCTAACTCCTAGTTACTGTATATTGCATTCCCTTCCTCTCATTACACTGTAGAAGCATAGAATTTCAGGCGCATCTACATGCCAGATTTTCTATGCGCTTAACACTACATGCACCAGGGAGCTCAAATGAAGTACTTGGTACAGCAAAGGACAGCAAAAGTATAGACATCAAAAGAAGATTTTTATTTACATATGAAATTCTATTACAGGCCTAAAGAAAGGCTTTACAAAGGAGAACTTCTACAAAAAGAAAGATCCTAAGACTACAGCCAGTCGTAGCAAGTGCCATGCATCCCATACCAGGCGCATCATCCTTCAGGTGCATCTCTTCAGCGTCTCAGCTAGGCGCATCTCTTCATCGTCTCAGTCAGCGGCATCATGAAGTCTCAGCATATGCGCTCCACTTCGACCAGATCAAGTGCTTCGGCTAATGAAGCATTTATTGAGCAGAACAAGGTGGGCAACCAACCCCACTCTAGCTAGAGGAAGAGCTCTCCAAAGCCCAAGGAAGAGGAGCGCATCACAATTCTGATCTGCGGCTCTTCCAGCATAACGGGGACGGCGCTTGAGCATCCCGATCTTTGGATGCAACAGGCACCTTCGGCCTGCATCGGGAGCTCGCGATCCCAATTTTTGGATGTAACAATCACCTTTACGAGTGTGTATGAAGACAACTAGACGCATCTTTACCCTCGGGAGCGTCTTGTCAACAGAATGTATTCGAGCAAAGAAGATCATCTCCATTCGGGAAGACGGAAGAGAACGAGAAGCAAACTCTCTCCTTACTGCTATTTATAGGCCGAGCAAATCAAACCCATGCGCCAAGTGGCGGGCTCTCCGAATCCCGTGCAATGAATTTGCATTTATGGTGATGAACCGGACCCCTCGAATTCAGCCAAGTCAAAACAGCCATTTAAAGCACTCGAAGAACTCAACAGTCGGACCAATGAAGATGTGTCATACAACAGATGCGGCGATCAGATACCGTGCATCATATAGACGCGTCCATCAGTACCAAGCGCCTCATAAGGATGCGCCCCACGCGTCCCCATGCGCCTAGTGGAACGTAGATCAATTTGCCTACTCAAAAGCTCATCACCCGTCAAGAGCATTAAATGCTGAAGTCTGATACGACAGTAGCCATGCCTCGATGACAGAGCAGCAACAGCTTTTACAGAAAACGAAGTGCTGCTGACGTCAGCGTCATCATTACTTTCCTTTGACGGTTACAAGCCACGTGGCCGATCAACCACTCGCATGCGTCTCCGCAGTCATGCACCCGAAAATTTGCATGCGCCTCAAAAGCCATACGCCCAGACTGGTTCGTGACTCCTGAAGGTTACGAGCCAAAGTCCTCTCATGCGCCTAATCCTAGACGCATCATGTCAGATCATTCTCTACCAAATCTGAGATCATTGAGCTACGGACATGCGCCACGTGTCCTTTGACTCAGTTCAGTCTATGAAGGGGTGCTAACCACCTAAGATCTCAGTAACCGAAAAATCCCCTCAGCTGCCATGTGTCGGCTCTTCCGCAGCCCACAGACGTAACATGAAGGATTCAACCTACAAATCATGGCGCATCATCCATGTGCTCTCCCACAGCTCCAGTCACATGACGTTTCCACGTACAGGCACATCCTACGTATGCGAGCATGAGCAGCCCAACCTGTTGCTTATAAATAGAGGGATCATTTCCTCCTTCCATACACACAGAGACATATACAGACATACACAGTCAAAGATAGACGTAACCAGATCATCGGAGTTACTGAGACGTGTACAGAGATCGAAAGAGACACTCAACGTCTTCTTCTCCTCTGCAAGCTCCGGCATCTAGAACAACCCAGACCTTCAGAGAACCTAAAACCGTCGTCAGATCGTCAACAAAGTCAACGCATTACCACTCGCTCCATCGACACAGGACCCAGATAAAAACAAAAGTGTACTCCTAGGACTATATCTAAGTACTACATTGTAATACTATTCTGTTTGTAATTAAAATTGTAATTCAAAGATTTTAATGGCAAACAAGCTGGCGACTCTGCTGGGGACCTCTTTCTCCTTCGATGAAAAAGTTGTGTCGTAATCTGACGACGTGAAGGTGGTCTCCTCCCACAAGACGCTAGTCGTAGGCCTCAATCAACAGGCGTATGAGGAGTTCATCTCTAAAGGCAGTACAAGTCCTTCGAAGCGGCTGCCAAAGCCGAAGAAGATTAGCCAAGTCTGGGTGTGCAAGGTTGAGGCCCCTGGCACCATCACTGAAGGGGATGCACCGATGCAGTCTACCCTTCCCGCTGATGTCCTCAGCAGCCCGGATGCACCCACGGGTGTAGCACACCTCTCAGAAAAACGTGGGGTTGACTACATTCCCTAACCATCTTCTTCTCGGTCAAGAAAGATGCGTCGATGGAGCAGGGGCGCAACTAATGCCCTGCGCATTAACTCTGATGTGCCGCAGAAGGCTTCTATCTTTGATAGACTCACTCGCTGTCGTGGCGAGGATAATTTTGACTCTGAGTACTATGCACCCCAGCGGGCTGGTACGAAGAAGTCCAAGGCAGCACGGGCCACGCGCCTCGAACGTGCAATACCGACAATAAACCAGAGGCATGCGCTCATAATCATGCGCGCTGTCGATGGTAAACTGTACAAGGTTTACTCGGGTGCTTCTGCACCGCGAACGAGCCAACCTTCAAAGACCTCGTTCCACTTGGGCGCATCCGCTGCTCTTTCAACCAAGTCGTTCGAGGCAAACTCTGTGGTCTTGAACCCCCGCGCCTACATTAGTTGTGCGTCTGAGGCAGGTTCAAGCCACTCTAAATGTTGCTCCCCCACTACTGATCTGGGCGCGTCTTATACACTGGATCAGGGGGTACAACATTCACTTGACCATCCCGACGGTTGGCCTTGCCATGCGCCTGATGGGGGTGTAAAGATGGCACTCTCCTCTAACGATTTGCGTAATATGATCATTCACAAACGCCGATCAGGATAGTGGACTGACAAGCACAATGCGCCCCTCATAGGGCACACCTGTGCTGTGGTCACCATCAACTGTTGTTATAAGATAGCAGTTCCACTACAAAGGCAGTCTGTGTTTCAGTGGCTGCAATCGTCAACACCCCTTCAACGTTGCCTTGGGAAGAAGGTGTCGATTAAAGAGGAGCCAGAACCAAAGGTTGCTTCTTGCAACGTAGTCTCTAACTCCTCATCAATTCGAAAGGCAGCTGGCAACTCCTCGACCTCGTCCTCATCCAAGAGCTAGCCAAGGAAGACCAAGATGACTGTCCCGTCCTCATGAGTGTTTGAAGGCACCCCGGGGAGAAAGAAGATCTCATAGGAAGCTGGGGGTAGCCAGGCCCTTGTTGATCCTCATCCCGAAGACGAAGACATCCTCCAGGTCATAGCCGAGGGTAGCCAGGATGAAGCTCCAGCAGAAGTTCCTCTTCCACAAGAGAGCGAGGCTGAAAGAGAAGCTTCAACCGATCCATCCACTTGCAGTCACATCATGACAATATACAAGACGAGAGGTGGTGATACGGAGTCAGATGCTCCACCAGCAGACCTCGTTCAGCGCATGGATACTTTGGAGGGGGGACTTAAAACCCTTTATGCCTCCATGCAACCACTGACTCAAGCAGTATTTGAGGTACGGTCAGCTTTGGCAAGGGCACCTTCCACCAATCCTGACCTAGGAGCCAACGGGGAATCAAGTGTGCCCCTTCAACGGGCATCCTTGAATACCGATTGCCGTAAAGTACCTCGGGTATCAGAACCTTCGAATATACAACTCCAGACTGTACCGCCTTCTTCGACTCCCAGCTCCACGGAAGACGTGGTTGAGATGATCAGGGACTTGCATGAGCGCTTCGAGTCAAAGAACAGATAGGAGGAGCGCCAGAAGATGGGGATCCCACAACCATACCCCTTCGAATGGAACAAAGTGGTCTATCCTTCCAAGATAAACCACAAACGTTGACGCCATACGACGGGAAGGACTCTCCACGCTGTTATCTGACGTACTTACAGTCTCAAACGGGACATATCCCGAAGGAAGACATGCTACTCACCAGCATGTTTGTCGAGGCATTGAAAGGAGTGGCTTACGACTGGTAATGCAGTCTCCCTGACAACTCCATATCCTTCTTTGATGACTTGACACTCCTCTTCCTCGATCGTTATTACGACGGAGGAAAAGACATGACGATGGCGTCCCTCATAGAGGTACGTCAGAAGGAAAAAGAGACGGTTCGAGCATTCATCGAACGATTCTTACAAACCTGCTTCAGACTGCCCCCGGGTATGCCAGAACATGCACTCTTCTCCTCATGTAGCATGAACATGCTTCCTGCGGTTAAGCTCTAGCTCAACTCTACTCCTCCTTTCGACTAGAGTTCATTGATTATTGAGGCCGAAACAGCTGAAAAGAAGGCATACAATGCTCGCCTTCTGGAAGTCAGTTTCTCTGCCTTTGAAGACAAAGAAAAATGGCCTGCTACCAGCAACCTTGGATGAGAGACGAAGGAAAAATAGGCATTATCTGTCAATGTCTCTAAAGCGCACAAGCACCTACTCAGAAGCCTCCGCTTTCTCCGAGGCCAAAGGAGGTCTATTCTTTCAATGATGAAGACACCTTTCAACTCTTCGAGATGTTGAAGCAGGGTGATAAGATTAAATTACCGGGCCCGAAGCGTCCCGACGAGGTGGAGAGAGTTGACAATTCGAGGTACTGGCACTACCATCAATTTTTCGGACATCCAACTCAGGACTGCTACGTCCTTAAGAACTACATCCAGCACATGATCAATGTGAATGTCATCTCCATCGATTACGAGGAGAAAACAATCTCGGCTAACCTGGTGTCGCTCCAATTTAGCACCTTGCCGCCAACCACAGCATAAGATGGCGTCGTCCCCATCCCAAAGGCGACAATGGAGGTGGTTAACCTACCACCTACCCATGACAACGTGAGTTGACTCATCCCACTCACCACATCTCGGGGAGAGATCTTATCGGTTCACCCAGATCTCGTCTCCGAATTTACTCAACCGGGGGTACGCTCTGTCTCCAAAACCAAGTACAAGAAGATCAAGTCTTGCCGCATGGTCTCTTCCTCCGCGGAAGAGATACTTCATGTACAAACACGTTCGTAGCAGAACGCCCAACCTGAAGAAGCTGCCGTCGAGGTGGTGCCTCCTTGCACTGTCCCTGCTGCCTAGGAAGATGGCCCATCCAGACCTCCAGCAGCCAATAAATAGAAGCACGTAGAGGCCCGTTTCGATAAGCCTTTGTGAAGGAAAAATACTTCGGGGCTAGCCAAGCCCCACAACTTTGATATACTGGCATAACTTGCCGGTACTCCTGCCCGCTTATCTCTCTTCGAGCTTCTTCGTCTTTCCAAAGACACCCGCGAAGATCTCTGTGAAGCCTTGAAAGATGCTGAGTCCTTCATCAGTCAGGTCAAGCAGCCTGAGGATATTCCGACCACATGTGCGCACTGCCGTTGTGCAGAGGAGGTCATCCCCAACATAACCTTCACCCAACAAGACATGCTGTTCAAGCACAACCGGCACGACAGGCTACTATATTACACAGGGTATGTGGGTTCCATCAAGGTGAAGCGAATTCAGATTGATCCAGGATCTTCCTTCAGCATCATCCCTAGGACTCTGCTCTTAATACTGGGGATCCCAATATACCGTCTGGCGCCTTCCAACACCCCAATCAGTGGTTTTAATGCCAGCAAAAGTGAACCGCTAGGCAAAATCTGACTAAAATGGCATATCGGTAATCTCTGAACCGAAGTGACTTGCTATGTCATGGACGCCGACGTCAACTACAACCTCCTGCTGGGTCGCCCGTGGCTACACAAGTACATGGTGGTGCCATCTACACTCCACCAATATATGAAGTACGTGTCCACTAACGACATCATCCGGACAGAGTTTGCGGACATTGACCCTTTCAAAGGGGTCGAAGCCTACTTCACCGATGCTAGCTTATATAAGTCGCTCGATGAAGGGGAAGCCAATGATGCTAATGACGAAGTAGAAACAATGGCGGAGACGGACATGGAGCCAGAGATGATTCCGACGCTCCTTTGAAAATTTGACTCAAAGGGAAACCGTCTCAGATGCTGCCTCCCATGGCAATCAAGCTACCTGGAAAAGCACCGACTTCTCTAGGTAGAACACCCACTGAAGCTCCCTTGATGATACGACTCAAGGGAAAACCTCCTCAAACGTTGGCTCCCCTTGTGACAAAACTACAGGGGAAGGCGCCGATCATCGAAGGCGCAGTTGAGGCACCCCTGAAGGTGCATCTTAAAGGCAAGGCTCCGCAATCTTCAGCCTCGCTCAAGCTGCAAGAGAAGGCCCACATAGCCCTCTCGGATCCCAAGGTCAAATCTATGATGAGCTCTCCCGAACCAGCCCCAGTGCTCACAGATGAAGAGTTAGGAGAATACATATCTGCTGACATAAATGCACCTTCTTTTGACAATGTAATCCCACGAGACAAAATCTCGTATTTTATCAATAATAGAGTGTTTTTCAATTATTCTAGTCTTCCACATTAGAATGCCATGTATACACTAGATAACTCTCTTCGGTCATTACAAACACAAACAACGACCATCAATCATGTAAATCGAGTAGTCCTATCCCAAGGAGTCTATTTTATAGTCCCACTGTGGAATCGCGATGAAGAACCCATCATTTTCGGCAAATTCGAGAGTCATCAAGACCTCCCACCACTCGAGCCAGAACCGGATACCGACAGAATACATGTCTATCGGTACACGGACAAGGTAAAGTACCTCATCCAAAAGATGGGTTACGATCTGAAAAAAAACAAAGGCCTGAACTACGGCAAAGGTCGGCGTCTTTTCGTCCGGCTCCCAACACCTAAAGGAAAGCCGCAGGACTACTATCATCGTACTCGACGTAGGGTGGGCTATGTCACACCGCCGACAACTCCAGAGAGTTTGAAGGCAGAAGAAGTGGAACACTCTCACTCATCCAAAGCATCAACTTAGGATTCTGATACCAGTATCGGCTCAGTCTTCAGGAAGGTGCTATCAGTCAACATGGCATCTGTATAATCTCGAGAGGATCAAGATGATGACCAAATACCAGAATTCTTTGAGGAAGAACCTTAGGATCAACGCCTAGGAGCGCAGTGGGAGTCTCGTTTTGAATTACGCGAACCCCCTACCGAAGACAAAGTCGAGCAGATCGACCTTGGGGATCGATCTCCCTCCAAACCTATCTTCATCAGCAAGAGTCTAAAAGGAAAAGACAGGGAGTCTTTAGTCCAATTAGCCAAAGAACATATCGACGTCTTCGCCTGGAGCTACGAAGATATGCCGGGACTTGATCCCCAGATCGCGATGCATAGACTTAACATCTTACCTGATGCAAAGCCTATAAAACAACAACAACAACATTTTCGTCCTGATATCATGAACGCTATCGATGAAGAGGTAGACAAACTACTGAGCAGCGGGTTCATTCGTGAAGAGCAACATCCGGATTGGGTTGCCAATGTCGTCCCTGTCACCAAGAAGAATGGGAAGATACGAGTCTGCATCGACTTTAGAGACCTCAATTCTTCTTGCCCGAAAGACGAATTTCTGCTTCCAATCACTGACGTGATGATCGATAATACATGTGGCTTCGAACGCATTTCTTTTATGGACGGGTATTCGGCCTACAACCAGATCAAAATGTTCCGCGATGACGCAAAACACACGTTATTCAGGACACCGAAAGGGGTTTTCTGCTACACAGTGATGCCCTTTGGCTTGAAGAATGCTGGTGCTACATACCAAGGAGCTATGAGTACCATCTTCCGTCAATATCTATGCAAAATAGTTGAATGCTATGTTGATGATATCGCAGTCAAGAGTCGTCTCAAAGGTGATCACTGACAAGACCTAAAGACAATCTTCGATCTCATGCGAGTGCATCAACTAAGGATGAACCCCGCTAAATCCTTCCTTGGGGTTTCTAGCGAAATGTTGTTGGGCTTCACTATCACGGCGAAAGGCATTCATGTCGACCCTGAGAAAACCAAAGCCATCCTTGACATGGACCCTCCGAAGAACCTCCGAGAACTTCGAGGCCTACAAGGGCTTCTTGCATACATCCAAAGGTTTATAGCAAACCTTTTCGAAAAATGTCAACCTTTTACCCAGCTCATGAAGAAGGGAGTCTCATATGTCTAGACAGAAGAATGCCAGAAAGCTTTCGATGATATCAAAGCTTACCTGACAAGCCCGTCGGTCCTGGTGGCACCCGTCATAGGCAAACCATTTCTCCTCTACGTCTGTGCCATGGATCATTCCCTCGATGCTTTGTTGGCTCAGAACAAAGATGCAGGCTACGAGCAGGCTATCTACTACCTTAGTAGGACAATGATCGAGGCTGAACACCGGTACAATCCCGTCGAAAAAGAATGTTTGGCTTTGGTGTTCGCCATCCAGAAGACTCACCATTACGTTTTGGGCCAGATAATTCATGTCATCTCCCGAGTCAATCCACTCAGGGTTCTCATGACGAAGCCGGGATCTTTGAACTCCTGACTAGCTACATGGGCAATCCTGTTGACACCTTATAACATGGTATTTGTTCCACAAAAAGCCATCAAGGGTCAAGCCCTAGCCGACTTTTTAGCCGCGTACCCCATCCCAGAGTCCTTCAGACTCTATGAAGATATCCCGGATGAGGTCCAAGAATCAAATATCACCGAAGAAAGCTCCGTCTGGCGGGTATTTTTCGATGGCGCTTCAAAAACAGGCTCCAAGGACCAAATCATCGCCGGAGAGGGGGTGGTCTTAGTCTCCCCCGATCAGCTGGTCATCCAGCATGCTTACTCCCTTTCAAAGTCGTGCTCCAACAATGTTGCCGAGTACAAAACTTTCATCATGGGACTCCAGCTGGCGCGACAACTGGAGGTGGATCATCTGGAAGCTTACGGCGACTCAAAACTCGTTGTTAATCAAATCCGAGGGCAGTACGAAGTTCGTCATGAAGATCTGGTTCCTTACCATGAAGTTGCATTAAATATTATTTCAACCTTTGCTAAGTTCTTCATAGAACATGTACCTCGGCTATAAAACCTGGAGGCTGTCGCTCTGGCTGGCCCCGCAGCTTCATTAGCGGCACCCATCGGGACTCAACACTACGTCACGGTAGTTGGACGAGACTTGGTCTGTCCTAAAAACAACCTATCCACACAGATGGCCCATGCCATGACGATAAATGCCGGTGTCAATGTCCGAGACTGGAGATTCCCATTTATCGACTTTGCTGTTTACGGAATTCTTCCAGAAGAACCGAAAAAAGCCGTCTCGGTCAAAAGGTGTTCCCTTCGGTTTTATTACGATACAGCTACTAAAATGCTGTATCGACGTTCCTACGATGGACTTCTCCTTCGATGTCTATCCAACGAAAAAGTAGCCAAAGCCCTTCGGGAAGCTCATGATAGAACTTACGAGGCTCACCAACCTGGCCTTAAGTTGCAGGATCGACTGCGACGCATGGGTTACTACTGGCCAACCATGGTTGCCGATGCTGTCGACTATGCTAAGAAGTGCCATGCTTGTCATCTTCACGCCGACTTTATCCATACACCATCGGAACCACTACATCCTAAGGTCTCCTCCTGGCCCTTTGAAGCTTGGGGTATTGACATTATAGGACCTATCACCCCTCCTTCATCGAGGGGACACCGCTTCATCCTAGCCATCACCGACTACTTCTTTAAATGGACAGAAGTAGTTCCACTGACGGAAGTGAAAAGCTCTGGGGTGATCAGCTTCATCAAGCATCATGTCATCTACCATTTTGGGGTACCCCGTAGGATTATCCACGATAATGGTCCTTATTTCATCAACCATATTTAAATCAGATTCTATGACAAGAATCGAATTCAGAACGTGGCATCAACCGCCTACAATCCGGCAGCGAACGGATTGGTCGAGGTTTTTAATAAGACTATCGTCAGGCTACTCAAAAAGGTCGTGTCATCCAACAAACGCGACTGGAACGAAAAGCTCAGCGAATGCCTTTGGGCCTACCGTACAACGGTATGGACTCCGACGGGCAACACACCATTCTTCTTAGTCTACGGAAGTGAAGTGGTACTGCCTCTTGAGATCCAGATACCCTCACTCCATGTAGCGATCACAAATCAATTTACAGAAGAAGACAATCAGCGTCGTCGTCTGCGAGAATTGGAGGACTTGACGAAAAACGTCTCCTAGCTCAATAACGTATTGAACTCTATCAAGCCCGTATATTACAAGCTTTCAACAAAAAGGTCAAGCAGAGGACTTTTCAAGTAGGCGACCTGGTCCTGGCAGTCAGGAGGCCGATGGTGTTGACTCACAAAATACCAGGAAAGTTCGAGCCCAAGTAGGAGGGACCTTTCATCATAGAGACGGTATAATCAAACGGTGCTTACCGCCTCGCCCGACCAAATGGAGACTTGTTTATGATGCCCATCAACGACAAGTTCCTAAAGAAGTACTACTCTTGACACCTTTTAGATATGTACTTCCATCTCTACCCAACAAGGGAGTCAGTGGACCTGATTATTATAGCTCACATACACATTCCTTCCACAAAATCTTATGTTTTCGGAATCCAGTTGTTCCGTGGCATTCTATCCTCAGTAAAAGAACAACCACATCCACATTACCTCTGAGTTGCTCCTCTACACCCTATAAAGCAGAATCTTATACTACGTAGGATCGTGCTACTTATCATGTTTACCACCTCCATATTACCTCTGAGTAAACATCCCGTACAGATAACCCCTGCGTTGTCGTACATCGATCGCAGAACTTCCATGTCCATATTACCTCTGAGTAGTTCCGCGTATCCCCCAGAGTCACTCCTACCACGTCCATAACGCCTTTGAGTAGGAAGATTCTGTCATTTGAATCCCATATTTGCCACGTCCATATTACCTCTGAGCAAACATGTCGGTTCTTTCAAACTTATTATCTGTACCTAAAAACTATGGTGCACAAAAGATAATAGGTCCACACAAATTACTAGTTCATGACAGCAAAGATGAACATACCAGAAAATTCTTTATTTTTCATTTAAAAGTAAAGGATTACATCCCAAAAAAAGTTGCCAAAATATAACAAAAAAAAGAGACTACAATCCCTAAGCATCACTGGGATTGGCAGAAAACTCTTCGATCCGATGCTTCAAGTTTTCAGTCCGAGTCCCTATGGTTGCCAAGACTCAGCGTTCAGCTTCTTGACGCATCACCTCCACAGCCTCAGGAGCAGTATCATTCTCGTGCTTAGCGTCCAACTCTTGTCGTTGGCAGGTCAGAGAAAGAATATGGCGAGTAACAGCTGTTTCTTCCTCCTTGGACGATACGTGCTCAGCCTGGGCTCGCTCAGCATCTAGCAAAAGTTGGGCTCGCTGGTCTTCAAATAGGCGAATCGTGGCAGTGACCTCTGGTATACTAGCATCCAATAAGGCCCGTAGCTCCACCTTCTCCAGCGTGGACTGATATAGTCGCTCTGCCGCAGCCTCAGCATCGGCCACCTCGCGGTCCCACGGGTGTCTTGGGGGCATCATCAATGTCGACCGTCGCAGGCTCTTTTCCTTTGCTTCGCCCTCGGCCAGCACCACTGTAAGGAGTCTTGGGAGCCATCTCGTAAAAAGAAGTTAGGGTTTTTTGAAAGAAGAACTCTAAAAAAGAAGAAAGCAAAGAGAGGAATAACTCTCTCTCTCTCTCTATCAGACGCCTATTTATAGGCTTGGGCATACGCGGAAACCGATGAAAGGTGACGTCAGCCACCGTTTGGGGTTCTGTAAAATGATAACGGCAGATATCCAAAAAGATCATCATTAATCTTTTTGTTTATTTCGAAGCGTTATCATTTATATTTAAAACTGAGAGGAGCGTGCACCTCATCAAAGATGCACGAAGAAATCATGCGCCTCGAACAGTCATGCGTCCATTGAAGATACCACCATGCTTCTTATTCAAAGTATTCCAAAACTTGACGAAAAGTTTGGAAAACTTTGAAGGGGGTCTTGTAGAAGCATAAAATTTCAGGCGCATCTACAAGCCAGAATTCCTATGCGCTTAACACTACATGCGCCAGGGAGCTCAAATGAAGTATTTGGCACAGCAAAGGACAGCAAAAGTATAGACATCAAAAGAAGATTTTTATTTACATATGAAAGTCTATTACATGTCTAAAGAAAGGCTTTACAAAAGAGAACTTCTACAAAAAATAGATCCTAAGACTACAGTCAGTCGCAGCAAGTGCCATGTGCCCCATGCCAGGTACATCATCCGTCAGCGTATCTCGTCAGCGTCTCAGCTAGGCGCACCTCTTCAGCGTCTCAGTCAGCGGCATCATGAAGTCTCAGCATATGCGCTCCACTTCGACCGGATCAAGTGCTTCGGCTAATGAAGTATTTATTAAGCAGAACAAGGGTGGGCAACCAACCCTACTCTAGCTGGAGAAAGAGCTCTCCAATGCCCAAGAAAGAGAAGAGCACCGCAATTTCGATCTGCGGCTCTTCCAGCATAACGGGGACAGGGCTCGAGCATCCCTATCTTTTGATGCAACAGGCACCTTCGGCCTGCATCGGGAGCCCGCGATCCCTATTTTTGGATATAACAGTCACCTTCACGAGTGTGTACGAAGACAACTCGATGCATTTTCACCCTCGGGAGCGTCTTGTTATAAGATTGTATTCGAGCAAAGAAGATCATCTCCATTCGGGAAGACGGAAGAGAACGAGAAGCAACTCTCTCCTTGCTGCTATTTATAGGCCGGGCAAATCAAACCCATGCGCCAAGTGGTGGGCTTTCTGAATCCCGTGTAATGAATTTGCATTTATGGTGATGAACCCGACCCCTCGAATTCAGCCAAGTCAAAACGGCTATTTAAAGCACTCGAAGAACTCAACAGTCGGACCAATAAAGATGTGTCATACAACAGATGCGCCGGTTAGATACCGCGCATCATACAGATGCGCCTATCAGTACCAAGCACCTCATAAAGATGTGCCCCATGCGTCCCCATGCGCCTAATGGAACGCAGATCAATATGCCCAGTCAAAAGCTCATTACCCGTCAAGAGCATTAAATGTTGAAGTCTGATACGACAGCAGCCATGCCTCGATGACAGAGCAGCACCAGGCTTTATAGAAAACAAAGCGCCACTGACGTCAGCGTCATCATTACTTTCCTCTGACGGTTACAAGCCACGTGGCCGATCAACCACTCGCATACGCCTCTGCAGTCATGCACCTGAAGATTTGTATGCACCTCAAAAGCCATACGCCCAGACTGGTTCGTGACTTCTGAAGGTTACGAGCTAAAGTCCTCTTATGTGCCCAATCCTAGGTGCATCCTGCCAGATCACTCTCCACCAAATCCGAGATTATTGAGATACGGACATGCGCCACGTGTCCTTTGACTCAGTTCAGTCTATGAAGGGGTACTAACCACCCAAGATCTCAGCAACCGAAGAATCCCCTCAACTGCCACGTGTCGGCTCTTCCGCAGCCCACAGACGCAACATGAAGGATTCAACCCACAAATCATGGTGCATCATCCATGCGCCCCCCTGCAGCTGCAGCCACGTGACGTTCCCACGTACAGGCGCATCCTACATATGCACGTATGAGCAGCCCAACCTGCTGCTTATAAATGGAGGGATTATTTCCTCCTTCCACACACAGAGAGACATATACAGACATACACAGTCAAAGACAGACGTAACCAGATCATCAAAGTTACAGAGACGCACACAAAGATCGGAAGAGACACTCAACGTCTTCTTCTCCTCTACAAGCTCCGGCATCCAGAACAACCCAGACCTTCAGAGAACCTAAAACCGTCATCAGATCGTCAACGGAGTCAATGCATTACCACTCGCTCCATCGATACAGGACCCAGATAAAAATAAAAGTGTAATCCTAGGACTACATCTAAGTCCTTCATTGCAACACTGTTCTGTTTCTAGTTGAAATTGCAATTCAAAGATTTTAATGGCAAACATACACCTGTCTTACACTTTAGTATTTGTATTTATGATTTGTCGTGGGTTCAATCTGAGATTGAGTTGAGTTATTGTGTGGGGTTGCTAACTAAGGTTTGAGTTCAGATCCTAAGGTCTTAGATACTCAGTTTTATGAGATTATATATAGTTTAGATTATGGGTATAGATATATGTTATCTATGTAGGTGTAGGTTATGTATATATGTTAGTTATATATATATGTATGTATGAGTTTATGGATACATGACTATATTGTTTATATTGTGAGGATATGTGAGTTCTTTGTTAACCGAGATTGCATCCATATACTGCCTTTCAATAAGAAGTTTAGTCCAGATTATTAGACTTGAGACTAGTTTATGCATGTGTTGTATTAGGGGTATATAGCTTGTATATACTATAGTGTGATGAGGGTTAGAGTTATATAGTTTTCATATTATGTAATGTGATAAGGATAAGGGATATACCTATATGTTACGTTATATATATATATATATATATATATATATATATATACAACTATGTATATATGTTATGGGAGAGAGGGGAGGTTAATAGTTATGAATATTTGATATGTTAGTGTAAATAGTGTATATATATGAGAGACTATATATATGGGTTAAAGGGCTATATAGTTTAGGGATATAGTTATTGTTATATATAGGTTATGAGCTTGAGAGTCTATGTATATAGGTGGGTTATAGGTTAATAAGTTTGAGGGTGTTAATGTGAGGGTATATACATATAGTATATATATATATATATATATGTGGTTTTGTATATAGGGTATATCTATATGTTGCATCTTGGTATCCTAGCCTACGGTTGAGATACCCTATAGATTGACCTAGAATGGCCCAATAGACCTATTTGAGCTTGTTAACTAGAGTTTGACCAAACCCTAGACGGTTGACCAAGTTAGATTAGATGTTGACCTAGTTTGACTACGAGATTGAACAGAATTGACTTTGACCTAGAATGACCTAGAATCATGTAGATTGCATTATAAACATCAACTATTATATTTTTGAACACTTTATAACCTGTATTACTCTAAATAGGACTCTATGACTCCAGTTTGGACATCTCTATATATCAGTTGTTCAGGTTATCAGGCGAGTACATTCTCTGATTATTTTTATTCATGATAGTATCTATATTGCCTACTTTAGACTACTTTACTTGATGCTGACACATTGTTATCACGGACCACTACTCTATGGATCTTGTCGTGCGATGTTATCCCCTCAGCTGATACATCGGGTATTTTATGTTCATGTACTTTACCATGTGCATCGTGTACTCCTTGTATTCGTATTATTCGTGTACAAGTCGTGTGCTCTCATGTACTCTCTTGTGCTCATACGTGTTTTTTGTACAAAACTAACCATTGTGTACGTAATATAACTTGATCGGATCCTTGTGTATTTGATCGGGGGGAGTCACTACTAAAATACAATGATTTAGCGACTCCCTATCTGTCGCTAATCCATCGCTAATTGAAATTACCGACGGATTACCGACAGATACGGGCTGAAAAAATCCGTCGGGAATAACCTCGTCGCTAAAACTTGTCCGTCGCTAGTCCGTCGCTTAGCGACTACTTAGCGACGGATTACCGTTCGCTACATCAAAACAGTTAGCGACGGCTAGCCGACGGTTTTCTGTCAACTACGACAGTTTAAAATTTTAATGTAGTAACATTTAGCGACGGACAATCCGCCGTTAAATGCGTATCAGAGGGTTTCTGATACGCAAAATATGTAGCTAATCCATCACCAACCTCGTGGGATAAGCGGCGGAGTAGCGACGGATATTCCGTCGACAGGCTCCTGGATATCTTTCATAATTCCAGGACCTTGGCGACGGATAACCTGTCGGGTTTTAGTCGCCCATCCGTCGCTAACTGGGAATCCCCCAGTTAGCGACGGATAGTTCGTCGGAAAGTGGTCGCCAGTCCGTCGGTAGCTGGAAAATTTTTGAAAAAAATAGCATAAAACTGGGCATTCCCAATATACACAATTCCAATATACAAAATACACAAATAATCACAAGCAATTCTAATATACACAATTTTAATATACACAATTCCAATATACAAAACACAAATATTCAATATTCAATAAAATAAATATCCCAAGCACAAATATACAAAACACACAAATATTCCAATATATAAAACACACAAACAATTCCAACACACAAATATCCCAAGCATTCAAATTGTTCACACAAAACACACAAATATTTAATATTTAAACACAAATATTCAATATTCAATAAAAGAAAAATCGACTTTGGCCTCAGCAAAGACCGCAAGTCAGACGATGAATCCTCACAGCCAGGGATCATAGTTGCGTTGAGGCATGTACCATTCTCTCAGCCACTTTACAAAGGAAGGCTCAATCTGGTTGAGGTCTTCTGTAGGGACAGGAGGGTCAGTCCCGATGCTACTACTCTCTGACGGTGGCTCCTCCTTAACTTCAACCTTGGGAGCAATCTCTTCCCTGATGGTCATCGGTCCTTCCTTGACCTCGACCTTTGGTAACACCTTCTCCTTAACAGTCACCGGCTCTTGTTTGACGACGGGAACTTCCTTCGTGTCGACGTCCAAGGGTTCCTTGCCTCGGCCCCTTCCTCGGCTAGCAACACCACCTCGGGGAGTCTTGGGAGCCATCTCCCTGACAACAAAAATTTTCATATAGGGTAAAGAAATTTATTCAAATTATAAAAAAAGTAAGAAGTTTATCGAAATTATAATCGGAGTAATGAAACGACATTGGAGATAGTGTGTCGTAGTGGTCGGACGGGAGGGGGGTGACGCGCCACCACCCATGGAGCGCTAGGGGGACGCCTACAAATAATAGGGACTCTGACGCATAAATACCGCTCGAGTGAGCCAAAGGCATGCAGCCACTTCCCTCCTTCCATTCCCCCTCTCCCTCTCTCATGCTATCAATGTCACAACTTTTCCAGTGCTGCTCCCTCTAATGATGATGAACAAAAAAATCAAAGACCCCCCTCTCCTTTCTCACTCTTCACAGTTCTCACAACAGGAAGGATCAGTGCTTTCTAGTTCTCTTCCATCCATCCATTCCTCCATTCTGATCAAGCTTCTTCCTTCTCCTCTCCTCAACCATGGCTCTGGACCCATCTGCTCCTCCCTACTTCCCTTCTTCTTATTTGACTCTCTCAGCCACATATGATATCCAGCTCAAGTGTAGAGTCGGGCGAGAAGAAGTGGGCAGGAAGAGGAGGGGAAACAGTACAGCCGATGGCATGACCTGGAGGAAGTACAGAGGTTTTCTTCAACATCCGTAGGAGAACTATAAGGATATATCTTTTCACAACATGTCACCTTGTCAAAGACCTTTAATGTGATAACCATGTTACCACGGTGTCGAAAGACTAACAAGTCATAATTTTCTAAGCCGTGTGCTTTGACATAATCCTCCCAACTCTTTCCTCCTATGTAGTAATCTTACATTTCTTTATGAAGTTCTAGACGGCATATTTTTCCATTACGAGTCACTATATGCCGTCTTGAACTTCATAAAGAAATGCAAGATTACTACATAGGAGGAAAGAGTTGGGAGGATTATGTCAAAGCACACGGCTTACAAAATTATGACATGTTAGTCTTCCGACACCACGGTAACATGATATTCACATTAAGGGTCTTTGACAAGGTGACATGTTGTGAAAAGATATATCCTTATAGTTCTCCTTCTGAGAACAGAATAACATTGCGCTGTCAGGATCAAGTTTGTAGCCCAATCAGGATAACATTGTGTGTATAGACAAAGAGTGATATGGTGAGGGGTGTATGTGTGTGTTTCAGTCAAATATGTGTGTGTTAAGGGTGTGACAGTGAGAGTGAAAGAGTGGGAGGGTGTGTGTGTGTCCTAGTCAAATGTGTGTGTGTGTGTTAAGGGTCGGTGTGTGTACAGGCGAGAGCCAAAATATACTAAATTTTACTAAATTTACTTATTCGGTTCGGTTTCGATTTTAAAAAATTCGGTTCGGTATCGATTTTGAATATACTAAATTTGGTTCAGTTTTGATTTTCAATATACTAAATTTACTTATTTGGTTTTGGTCCAAAGTTAATATATACTCCTCTCTCTCTATATATATATATACTCCTCGAATATATATATACTGGCCAAATCTGTATCACAAGACTAACAGAATTACTATGTAATCATGTACTCACCAATAACCGGATGTAACTAGAGTCATTGGGCCTATCGTGCAGTAATTGGTGGATCCGCTGGTATAGGCCGAATGTACTTAGTATCTACTGTATGAGATTAGTATCGGTCTATCGGTTTGGTATAGGACGTATCAGATTGGTATTGGCCTTAACAAATTGGTATCGTCCTATCCGATATGTTTATGTATCGACCGTGTAGCTAGGATTTATACTGGCCTTATCGATTTGGTATTGGTCATATCCGATAGGTATCGACCGTGTTGGATTAGTATTGACCATTTCGGATTAGTATTGTGAAAGGTTTAGTAACAACTGTACTTGGATTTCTCTCTTCTCGAGCTAGAATACCATTGCAAGAGAGTCACCAGATCGTGATTGGCCAGTTACAGTAACGTACATGCTTCCTTTTCCATCAGAAAAAACGAGGTTGAAAAAGAAGCATGTATGTTCTGTAACTGGCCAGCTACGGTCTCGTGACTCTCTTGCAATGGTAATCTAGCTCTATAAGAAAGAAATCCAAGTACAGTTGTTACTAAACCTTCCACGATACTAATTCGAAATGGTCTATACTAATCCAATACGGCCGATACCTATCGGATATGACCAATACCAAATCGATAAGGCTAATACGAATCCTAGCTATACGGTCGATACATATCGGATAGGACGATACCAATTCGTTAAGACCAATACCAACCGATATGGCCTATACCAAACCGAAAGATCGATACTAATTCGATATAGTCAATACTTATAAGTACCTACGGTCGAGGAGGTTGATACGCTGGTACATCCATGTACGATCAACGAAGTAACGATCTATTTCAATTTGGATGTGAAAATTTGTATCGTAAGACAAACTAAACATAATTAGTTCGATACCAATACCGATACCGATTCCGATACTCAACAAAATAGTCCGATACCGATACTCAACGAAATAGTCTGATACTGATACTCATAGGAATAGCCCGATACCGATACTCTCTGACGGTGGCCCCTCCCCCCTCCCATACCCCCTCCCCTATCCCCTCCCCCACCCCCCTCCCTGACAGCATCTCCCCACGATACCCCCCTCCCCCACCCCCCCCATCCCCTCCCGGACACCCCTCCCCGACAGCATCCCCTACCCGACCCCCTCCCCCACCCCCTCTCCCGATCTGATACCGATTTTGATTTCGATACCGATTCCGATACCCCCCCTCCCCGATCCGATATACTTATAGGATTGGTCCGATCGGAAACCACCTATACCCCCTCCCCCGATCCGATACTCCGATCTGAAACTACCGATACTTATAGGAATGGTCCGATCCAAAACCACCGATACCCCCCACCCCTCCCTTACCCCGTCAGACAGCAAACCCCCTCCCCCACCCTCCCGACAGCCCACCTCCGACAGCAAACCCCCACCCCATCTCCTCCCTCCCGCCCCCCTACAGCAAGCACCCACCCCTCCCCCCCTCCGACAGCAAACACCCACACCCCTGCCCCCGCCCCGCACCCTACACCATCTACCCCCCGCCCCCCTCCCTCTCCACTCACCGCCGGCCCCCGCGATAGATGACCCCCCCCACCCGAAACCCTACCCCTGCCTCGAAACCCTAAACCCTACCCTGCCTCCGCCCTCAACACCCTCCCCCCCAAAACCCAAAACCCTATATGTTAAACAGAGAAAGAGAGAGAGGAAGAGAGAGAGACCCGTCGGAGAGAGATCGCCGCCGGAGAGAGAAAGAGAGATAGTGGGTGAAGAGAGAGAGAGTCTTTTTGGGGGGAATGAAAAATTTTCCCTCGTCGGTTAAATTTAAGTTAGGTTACAGTATTTAGCGACGGACTACCGACGGATATATCCGTCGCTAGGTAGTCGCTAAATATCCACTAGATTACCGACGGAACGTTCGTCGCTAGTTAGACGCTAATTTATCGTGCCATTTTTTTAGATTTTTCCGCCACAATGTGCGACATATTAGCGACGGAGATCAATCCATCGCTAAATTTTCGTCAAATTAGCGACGGATGTGCGACTGATTTTGACACAAAAAATATAAAAATATATCCATTGCTTTCTGACGGTAGTCCGTCACAAGGTAGTCGCTAGTCCGTCGCTATTACCGACGGATAAGATCCGTCGCTAATGGTTCGTCGCCAAATTGCTGTATTTTAGTAGTGAGTAGAAGTGATCATTTGATTAAAACCCCTCTAGTATAACTCGTGTGCATGTCAATTATACCTTCACGTATAATGGAGACTCGTAGTATACATCGTGTGCAAACCTATGCCAATCACATGATCATCTTGTGCTCTAAAACACCAATATTTAGTATAGTTCATAGTTTCTTACTATATTTCATGATTCAGTTTACTTAAACATATCTCCTTTATTTCTTGTACTTCTTTACGTCATGTTATGTATTTTATTCTACTACTTGTTCTATATTTCCTGCCATGTTTTGGATCTGTTTTGGAGATATGTGCTCGTTCCTGTCCTGATTGGACCCGTTGACAAAATATTACAAATAACTTGGAGGACCCTTGGTACTACCTTTTATAGAGCTGGCATAGACGATACTTACGACATGGACCCTCAGGAGGATCCAGTTGCACTGAGGAGACTTCCATAGTTCTTAGACTAGATTGCTAGGCTTTGTCTTCCTTATTTGTGTTGTCTTTGACTTTGTATTATTCAGATATTATGTAGTGGTGTTGATAACACTTAGACTTATTTCATTTCTAGTTGTATCTCACTCTGTGGATTTTATATCTATCTTATCGTGTTGTTTATCTACCTTTAGCTTTTGTGATTGAGTTGTATCTTCTGAGATGTCCTCCGATTGGAGAGTATATTCTGTACAGGTACATTTATATTGTATTAGATGTTTGAGACCTAGGACAGTGTTCTACCGTCGATACTGCGGCAGAGGTTGGACGTACCTACGGCCTCGTGCACTTCCCACTACGCCAGAATTCGTGTTTCTCGACGAACTAAAACCGTCAAAAACTGCATAATTCGACGGTTTTAGTCCGTCACACGGTCCGTCAAAAATAAATTGTAGTTTACTATAAACGACGGTTTCCTACCGTTGATAAGCAAGTGGAGAAAATGATGAATTTAGTCTGTCATATTATAAACGGCGGACTTCATCCGTCAATTATCCTGCTGAAATAATTCTACGTGAATGCCTATTTTTGACAGGCAATATCCGTCAAAATTCTGTAAAATATTCACCATAATTATTTTAATTAATTAAACCTATTTTTTTTGTAAACCAGGACACACTTATTGAATCTAAATATAATTCAAAAATTTGATTCAAAATGAATATAATCATGAATCATTCAAGAATCTCAATTAGAAATGAATACATTCAATTCAAAATGAACATAACCACCAATCATTCAAGAATATGAATTGATATTGAAAATCACTAATTTGATATTGTTTTTATTGTAACGCTCCAGTCCTAAAATACTTAGGACCAAGTACGTAGACATGCCAGCTGCATACTTATGATGCATACTCCAATATAAGAAAATCTCGTATGTATACATAAGCTGTAAATGCAGTAACCATGGAACTAATCCCATCCACAAAACAATATATCATAAAATCACTTACAAATGTCATTTGTACAAAATGTTGGGCGAAGACAAATCCACTACCAACGAAAAAAGAGAGATACATAGCAATGATGGAAGAGTCGAGCGAAGCGAAAGACGATCCAAAAGCTAGCATAACGAAGGTAGATTGTAAACTACGTCCTTGGCTAGTGCACCTGCGAAAATCACAAACACACCAGGAGAAATCACCAGGCCCTCAGAGCGACGTAACAAGATACAAGAAGAACATGCTAATATAAACTGTCAGAATAGTACGATAATATACAAATGACTATCCTAGACACAAATATGCAAAGGGATTTCTAACAGTCTATTGTGCAATTTAGAGGACAACTTTCATTGCGCATGGGTGGGATTTAGGCTATAAGTACATAACTGGCATCCAGTCATACGTATGGCCTAACGTCCAAAACGTCAGAGGGTATCTGCAAATATATCACGCCATAGTTCCTTTTCAAAACTATGGTTTACCTGTTTGGCTTCCCATACGCACTAGTGACTCCTCCCCCAATATTTCCCATACTGACCAAGTTATGTCCACGACCCGCCCAGTTTTGTAACTGCTCGAGTCTCTATACCCTAGTTATAGCAGTTACGATCTATCCTTCACACGACTATAGAGATGGCCAGTCAATATGCAAGTCGTGCACCTAGCAACATGTCTCAACCCGTGTAGTGTAAGTGTCATGGCCAATGGAGATATAAGGATATCCCACAATAAGAAGGTAGTCTGCTAAAACTAAGTCAACATGCATCAAATAAAATAAAGCAACGAAAAACGACTAATAGAGTCGCTTGCACCCAAGTATGGCTTGGACGTGCAGTTTATAACAATTAAAACTGACAAATATGAAACAAAGTAAATAAATGCTGAAAATAAATATTATGATAGAAAATATAGCTAGGTATACTTGCCTGGTGGTTGGAAGGTGTTTTGACGACGTCCAGTAGATGAAATCGACAAGTGAGAAGAAGCTACAAGAGTAGAACCTCCGCAAACGTTCCCGAATGCTGAAACAAACATCCAAAATGTTCTCGGTGTAAAAGATATATCTAGGAAACGCCTATCCGAAAGTCTATATAGGCAAAATCATAATTTGGGTCAAAACGATGTCGTCGTTGGACCTGTTTTGCACCGAAACACGTGCCAGAACCTGCGATCTCTAAAGTTGTCAAATTATATGTCTATGGATCTGATTTTTCGATACAAACTCAATAGTATGTCCAATTTTGGATTTCGATGAGCCGTGCACAAAATCATCCGTTGAATCGGATCGTAGGGCCCATAAAATGGTGATCCGGTCAACTATCTCAGAATCGGACCAAACTTAGCTTACAGGACCAGAAAAATAATTTGATTCCAATGACGTAAGTTTTGTCACGATTTGACAAGTGTGCACAAAGTAATTAGAAAATTCGTCGCACACACGCGACCAATTTGAATTCTATCAAAGCCCATACATCCACAAAGTCGATACGCACCTTTCGATGCCTTCGGTTTATGGTGGGGTCATTCGATTTGTCGGGACGAACCTCGTATCGAAGATTTTTTTTGAGTTTTTAAAACTAATTTTTTAGGATTTTTAAACTGATTTAACTTAGAATTTATTAGAGAAATAACAAATTCTAATTAAAGGGTTTTAATCTCGATTATATTGACCACAAATCTCTTCATATAGAATTTTAAAATATTTAATTTTTGGTCTTCCAAAATAGGGTTTCAGTCATGAAAACTGTCAAAATTTGAGGACGATGTATGTAGGTTTTCGTGATTTTTAACTCGATTTTTTTGACACTTGATTAAATCGTTTGATCAAAACTATCCGAAGGTGATGGAAGATGGTCAGGTTGGGAACGTACCAGGAAAATTGGATCGAAAAATGGTCCAACGGAGGTCGAGAATTTTTGACGTGAAGTTGGGCTCCTGGTTGCTGCTGCCCTGCTGTTACTACGACTGCTTCTAGTGCGGCGCGCTGCGGCGTCAGACGACGGTGGTCCGACCTGTGGGGTGGTAGCACGCGGTGGTCGTCGGAGGTAGCAAACTATCGTGCGGGGCGGGGGTAAGTCGAAGAAGCTCACATGAGTTGGGGGGTCGACTGTTGGTAGAAGAAAGGGAAATTTTGAAGTTTAATATATATAGGTTCTCTGTCGAATATCTCATCGATTTAGATTAGGATTTAAACTGGGATTTGATCTAATCCGTAGAATCTAGTTTAAGGTTCACGTAGGAAAAGATTTGATTAGGATTGTGATTTAATTGGAAGAGAATCTTATTTGAATTTACGAAAGATTTGGGAGGAATTGGTTTTAAATCCATCGAATTTTTTTAGAAAAAAAAAATTGAACGAGCTTCTGTGCTCGGGCTCAGCTTCTGTTGAGGAAGGTGACACTGTACACTTTGTCTTATTCCTTTTTTTTAACCCCATATATATATATATATATATATATATATATATATATATATATATATAAAAAGAAATATATATATATATATATATATATATATATATATATATATATATATATATACACCTTGGCACAAAAAAATTAGATTAATTTAGAAAAACTATTATAAATATATATTTTCTACGAAGGAGTATCTGTAATTTATTATATAGGCAATATTCTTTATCTTTAATCAATAAAATACTTGGAAAAATCCCTAACCCTAATAATATATATATATATATATAAAATTATTTCATAAATATTTGTGAAAAGAAATTTTATACATACATTTTTTTTTGTAAAAAGATATATTATTATTATTATACAACAAAATAATAAATCAAGTTACAGTTCATTTTAAAATATCAAAATTTTAATTTAAGCCAAAATAAAAATCCACAAAAATTTGGGGGTTTTACATTTATAGTATCCAAATATTTCCAGTTCTTCTCATACATAACATCCAAATTGAAAAATGAATAGTATTCCAGAATGCATACGAAGTTTACTCCAAAATAGAACTAAAAACTAATATTCAAATCATAATAAATTAAACAAACTCTTTTTGCCAATTGATTAAATCACCAAGCATAATGTCTTCAAACATTCCATCCCCTTCAAACCAATATGCATTGCGGTCAAAGATTTCATTGACGGTGATATTATAAACCTCTTCCTTTGGCGGTGTATTATAATTTAAGCGTCCAAAAGCAACATATTTTCTTTTGAAGTGCTTTAGAAAATGTCTTTGGCAAGTTAGATTTTTTCGGTACCTACAACCATTGAAACACAAAGATAAAATACATTAACTACTGGACTTTACATAGAAGGATGAATTCTTTATTATTTAGCAAATGAGTCAAATTGCTAAATAAATCTTAAAGAACCTAGACCCCTTGCTCCCTGGGATTTTCCAGGTGCCAAACTATGGAATGTAATATCTAGAGTTTTGTAACTTCTAAAATAGGAAATTAAGTGATACATCTCAATAATCCAATTAAAACTAGAAGGTATACCACTGTGTAATAACCTCAGAACCAATTTCTATTGAGCTATGGGAGTTTAGGAATCACTTTCACTTCTTCTCCCTATCTTTAACAGGTAGTGATGAAATGAAAAGTGACATATATTTATCTATTCATCTAGTATAGTACTATTTGGTGAAGAAATTACATAGTACTCATAGTAGTTGAAGCAAAGATACAAGCAAGCAACAATTGGCAAGAATAGTAATAGGAGTTGATACCAACATCCAGCTCATATATTTGATATCCCTTGGGTAGAAAAAAGAGCAGTCCTCGCTATTGTTATAAAAAAAATCATACTATGTTTATAATAAGTAAATGCAGTTGGTATGTTTTTCCGCCCAAAGGCGAAAACTATGGTTAGTCGCATCCTCTTCAATCTTAATGCTTACTAATTAATATTTGAAACTTAAAAAAACCATATGGAGCTTAACAGAAATGAATCCTTGGTATAGTTTCTCAAATACACTTATTTGCTAGCAATGTTGGTTCCAATTATAGTTTCTCTTGTTTTATAAGTGTAGATTTTGAACATCTTAAGATATTGTAGTCCTTTACCCTGGATAGCTCTATATTCTGTACTAAGTGGCACTTGAACATATCTTAAAGAAAAATAAAGGAATGACAGTGTAGTAAAAGTTTTCCTTTTGTTGTCAGTTGCATATCATGCCTCTAGTATCATGTGAACCAAACACAAGGAAAAATGGCTCATACATACAAACAGATGTATTTGGATATCTACCAAATAAGTATCAATTGATTTAATTCATCAACTTTTGATCAAGTAATTAACACGACTTGTTAGTGATATTGACTTCTACCAAATAAGCAGCAAGACAATCCACTTGAACTTATCCTTCTTCTAAATTACTATAGTCCCTCTTTTAAAAGTAATAAACCTAGGCAGATTAGTGGTACATATATGTTGTAGTATCAACAGTCTCCACAGTAAGTAGTATCAAAAGTTGTAAGCTAATAACAAGCAAATATTAATTAGCCTTGTTCTTTGGGGAACATATATATCCGCATGATCAGATTTGTTTCTAATAATCTAGCAGTACTTGTTATCATACATATAGAAAGGATGCACATTAATCCATGCATGATGTATGTATTGAAGGAGGAACGTGAAATTCTAATAACAAGTAACTTCATCAAATTAAACCATGTGCTGATTAATTACTCATATGACATACACAACTATGATACAATTTGATGAATTCTAAGACTTTGATTTAACTAGTAATTAATAGATGCTCTCGATTATCTATTGCATCTGCAAAATGTATAGTGTATTCAACTAGTTCTGATCAAACCCAGTAAAATCAAGGTATTGCAGAGTTTTGGTACATTTGAAAGTTAAGGAGTTTCTCAGTGTATGTCCATTTGGAAAATAAAATTTAATCTAGCCAGATCGACCTCAGTGGTTTCTCAGTGTATGTCCATTTGGACAACAAAAGTTAAGAAGTTTCTCAGTGTATGTCCATTTGGAAAATAAAAGTTAATCTAGCTAGATATTACGTCTCCTTCATGTTGAATATTCTGACAACAATAAGCAAATGGCAGAGAATCAACTAAGTAGACATTAGAGAGATTTATTTTATACCCAGTCATATGGATCCTGATATGGTTCCTCGTCGTAGATTAGTTGCAATGGCATTTCTCAGTTGGTAAAAAAACTTGTGCATATAACAGAAGACACCTTACAGACAATAAAAATAGCATAATAAATCCCCAACTCTAAAAATAGGGCAGCAAATCAATTGTTCAAGCCAAAAAAGGAAGTGGTCATGGGTTACCTTCTACAAGCCGACTAACAACTGTCACCTCCCTTTGCAAGACCAAAGCATTCTTACAATAGTTTTGGATCTGTCATCCAAAGACAAAAAATACTAAACTACAAATGATGCATAGGACAATTGTCCAGAAATGCTCATAAAAATCCTTACAGGCTCCCTAAATTGAGTTTTCATGATGTTAGAAATAATTTAAATGATGAATCATACCTACCTCAAGTTTTCTTTAATAGAAAGACGATGTGATTTCATCAGGGCTGTCAGGACAGCAGACAGTTTTAACAACATAGCCTTTTTCAAATTCGAGCACATTAACTTAGTTCAGTGTAAAGAAAGAAAAAGAGATGAGAGTGTTCTACCTCATCAGTTTTAGAACATGACAAACATCTACACTATCAGCCATTATCAATTTTGGCTTCTTGAATACCTCGTGTAGCCATGGTGAGTGGGAGAACGAGACCTAGTCCTCCCTCGAGCTCATCATGTGATATATCTCCATTTCTATCCCATAACCTCTCCCTATCCTAGTCTCTCCCATTTCTGTATTGATTGGGTATGTAATCAGACCCTCTTTCTCCCTCTCTCCTGTTCTTCCACTCCACTCACGAGACCACTCCCGTTCAAATCCACGTTCTCTGTGCCGATCATGCTCCTCATACATATCATTTTTTCTAACCATGTCATCATTTTCCTTCTCGTTCTGCTTTTTTCGCTCTTCTACTTCCTTCTCCCTCACAAGTCTCTCTTTTTCCCTCGCCTTCTTCTTTGCATCCTGTAAAAGTATACAAATATTAGTTTCAAGAGCATAACATGTTTCACAGTTTAACAAAAAAGGCATATGCTCATGTGACATGTTTACCTTAAACTCATTAATGAAGTCTCGCACCATGCTATAGCGAATGTGTTGCTTGCCACTTATATGAGATTGAGTCCTCTCGGCAACATCATTTGCTATCAAGAATGAGCCACATATCTCACGAAGTGCCATCTTTGTCTCTTGTGTAAGCATCAACTGTTTGTCACCTACAGATTGGTGGGTCAAAGCTGTCTTCTCAGCATTCAACAAATAACTTGTGGAACACCCATCACTTCCAAGTTATGATTCATCTTTAAATTTGAAAAGAATTGCAACATAGTATAATAGGTTCCCTTTATTATCACCTTCCTTATTAGAGCCTCTGCTTCATCCACCTTGCCAGCTTCACCGAGTGATTCAATTTGTTTTAAGAGGTTTTTGATCTTTTCTTCTAGGACAGACAGCTGCTCAAACTTCTCACTTGGGATCGAAGGAGGTGTTACCTCAACCTCTTGTGCTAGACGGCCACGACCACGTTTAACTTTTCTATCTAGGTCCATCACCTACAATCAACATGTTCACAAGAACTTGGATGGTTTAATTACTAAAGCAAGATAGTTTGGATGTGTTGCAGTACACTCACCAGCTTCTCACAAAATTGATGAAGTTCTGCTTCAAATCTGGGGACATAAGTACCATATCTAGGGGACGATTTCTCAAAACTGCAAAATATAAATAAACATCAATCACATATTATATATTTAATAAAAAAAACATCTATGTTGAGGAGAAATAAAATTCACATCCAATAAGAATAAAAGTTTTAAAAAGGAATACTTGGCTCTCTAGAAATCGTATAAGATATGTACAGATTTAGCAAGTGATGTACTTTGCAATCTAAGTTTATCCTCCCTTCTAATTTTTCTCTTCCTCACTCTTCTTATCTGTTTGTCTTTAAATAATAATATTGCATCAGAGCAGCATGTAGCATATCGAGTAAATATAACTCATCTAGGATCCAATCAAATTTTCAGAGTGGTCCACCTGTATTTATGTTTTAGGTTTACCAAATCATGTTTTTGTTTGTTCCTAAAGAATACAATGCTGACACTAAAATACATCCAACTTATTAGTTAATGCATTCATAAATTTACCACTACAAAGGAACCATATTAACTGACAGGAATGCGTTAACAATAAAGACAAAGTTAGTAAAAAGTTAACAAAAAAAGAAGAAGGAACAAAAAGCATGTTCATCACAATATACAATGTATCAGCAGCACAAAAAAGATATCTAACATTTTGTAGTAGTCATAACAATATTATTTAGAAGACAAAAATTATAAAGGTGTTAGCATCAATAATCACAAAAAACTCTTTGCAGCACTAAAGGTGTCTTTTGTTGCCCTTTGCTTATTGGAGACATTTGGCTTAAATTCAAACTTCTAATAGGTAACATTTATTTGTAGCACTAAAGATGTCTTTTATTATTGTATTTGAATCTTACTTTATGGTCCAAGAATTGTGCATTTAAATGGGAAATTTTGCAAAGAAGTATCAAATTTGATGTGTGGTCATCTTTCTTTTTATGAGTTTAGCTTGGATACCAAAAGTGAAATGCTAGTCCCAGATATTTGGAACAATAATAGAAGCAAAAATAAATAATTAAAAAGAATAAACAATACCTGACTTTTAACTAATTCTTCAGCCTTGCCTCTTCCAAGCAAAACCACTTTTCCTATCTAAAACAGAGATTCAGAGTTTGATGAACCACAAACAAGGAGAGCACTAGGTTCAGATTAAAAAGAAGAAGAAGAACTTAACCCTTTTTGTTCTTTGATGAACCACGAACAAAGAATGACTTCCGTGGATTTGTATGACATTCAGTGGATTAGTCAGCCCCCAGCATTAATTTGAGAGAAGAGAGAGAAATTTGAGAGAAGAGAGAGATGAAAATAGAACTAGGGCTTCTTCATCACAGAGAGAGAGAGAGAGAGAGAGAGAGAGAAAAGTGAAGAAAAAGGGGTCGTTTAGGCTCCAAAGTGCAGCAACAATTTTTTTAGGGAAAAAAGCCGCGTTGAATCCTGTAATTTAACATTTTGATAGGTTTTAAAAGAAATTGACAGTTTTAGTCCGTCAAAAATATAGCTACTAGCCTGGTCCGTCATTATTAGCGAACCTAAAGAGTCAAAAAATGACATAGTGTACACTGGGTGCGGGTCGTGACAAATGATACAAAAATAAGAAAATAGGAAAGAAAGGTGAAAGGATAAAAACTAAATCAAATTTTTAAGTGAGAGTGCATGGAATTGCAAAAAATAAAAATCAATAGTCATATGCCAAAAATGATGTAGTCTCTATAATATTCGAAAATCGTATGTATATATGAAGTTATTTTATGGAGAATTTATGCCTCGCTAGTGTACATCTGGCTGTAGTAAACCCTTAGTTTCATGACTCAAATATGATATGGTATTGAATATTCTATTAACTTAATCCAATATTGACATAATAAATCATAGATCAAATCGGACAACTAGGGCATAATTTTAATAATATTCGATAACCTACGCTTACCTGAAATTACTAAAACTTAGGGGTCATGTCTTGCCAGAGTGCTATTTGTAGCAGTGAACCTGCAGTCTCGATAATTCAGATAAATGGCGACAATGCGCATCTACCTTGCCATTATAAGTTTATCGAATATTCTTTCAAACTTTGCCCATAAGAATTATTTTTTCAAAGGAGCTTCTAGAAATTCAAGTTCTAAGATAATTATGATAGGAAAAGTGTAAGTATCCGTCCTTGAAGTGAAAGTATCAATTTTGAAAATTATACGATTGATTAGGAAAAAAACGATCGAAGACAAGAGAAATATAAATCACATATATCTTGAAGTTCAGCAAAACAGACTCAAAATTAATATATCGATAATTGAATCAGGTTTGGCTCAAACTCAATGGACGGAAGTAAAATATTGACTCTTAGAAAAATAATTACTTATGGCCAATGGAAAATAAATAAGTAATACAGACTTACGATATGATAATGATATTTAGAGAGGACAGAAAATAAAATTGCAAAAATGATCAAGATTAGGAATTAAATCATAGGAAGTCCTAATTTACTAGGTGAATAGTCTACCCACCTTTGATCTACCATCGTATCAAAGTGTAATAGTATATCCATCTATGGAAATTCGTCAAATATCTAATAGTGTTTAGAATTTAATAAATCTTTACCTAAATCACTTGGCCTGTAGCAACCTTAACTACCCAAATGTCAAATTGAAAAGAGCTTTCCTATGGTATACCTAATTCTAGCCATTCTCCTAGAATCAAATCAATCTTAATTGTGAATGAGCACTTCCTAGTCGCAGGCTCGTAATAGTACGATTAACTTAAGTACTATCACAAATTCGCACAATTTTACGAAAATAGACCTACATGGGCCACCAAAAAAACTTGCCACGACCCGCCCCAGTTTTTCGGATACGAGTACTAGCTAAGTCCAGCCTATGCCGCAACATCGACGGTACTATGCTATCTAGACCATAATGTCAATCTTAAATACAATAAAATCATAACTAATTGCTCATTCACAAAAACTATTATAAATCTGATAATATATTAAAATGACATTTTGAAACAAATCTGCTAAATATTTAAATTTAAATACTAGAATCTAAGGCTGGCCTCCAAAATGCTCTACCTCTCCAAAAAAGTCCAAAGTGCATAAGACAGCAAGCATGACAAGTCACATATAACGATCCAGTCAGAAAAGGAGCAAAGTACAACCCTATTGCAATAATGTAACTTAATACAAAATAAGCTAAACAAGTAGAGATGTGGTAGAGAATAAAGAAAACAGGTATACGAACTAAAAATATAAACTTGTACAAGAAACCACTAGCAACAATATATATGAATAAGACAACTAGCAATGAACATGTACAAGTAGAACAGACGTTGCATTTGAAATACATTTCGACATATGAACAACTAGGCTAATACGGCACATCAGAGTTGGCTATCCATAATAAAAAGATACGACTAACCCATATATGGGGTGTATGACTTAGCTATCAGCAATAACAATCATTATAGTTTGTTCACATACCTACTGATTATTCCCCCCCCCCCCCCCGACCCACAAAACAGTCAATAAATGACAAAGATACAATAAGTCCTATCGTGTCTCAACTGGATACTCAATTAAACACAATAAAGAATAATATTATAATATAATAAGAACATAAAGCAATAGTGTACTTGCCTGAATTCCTAAATGAACTGGTTTCACAAGTTGATGAGTAGATTAACTCTGACCTAGAATCTATCAAACAATACCATACCATTATACCACGAACCCATACACGAATATCCACAAGTTAGATCTAAAATCCCATTCTAAAAGTCATAGAAAGTGGCTAATAGGTCACCTAATTAATTCTAGAATAAATCATCTAAAATTCTAATTTAATCTAATTATATTCTGCAATAAAATTTAAACACTAATTTTGGCATTAAAAAGTTACGGTTCCCTATTCGGGACCCGTGGCATGCAAATCAAGGCATACCATTGACTAGCTAGTCAAACATACGAACTCAATGATTTGAGGGTGCATTTTAGTAGATTTCAGTGCCACGAGTGCACTAAAATCGACCGTGTCACAAAATCATAATTTAGTCAAAAGTTACCACTGTTACGGCTAAATTTGACCAAATTGGCGAATAATCGGTCAAATCTGAGTTCAACGAAATAAATAAAATATTAAATAAATTTATGAATTTCTAGAAAAATTATATGTTGTAGATCTTTGTGTCAGCTTCCAAAACTTTAAACGGATCTCTCGAAATCTCGAAAAAAGTGCGACACATCAATTTTTGGACAACCAACAATCAAATAATTCTCCAAAAATTCATACAAAATTCAAGAAAGCAAATTTCATTTCGTAAAACTAACCTCGATACGGTTCTAACAAAAGTAACAACGTACGAAAAGCACATTAGAGTTGATCGCAATCGCTCCGCGAAGTTGATGGATCTCTAAGATCAAACTAGAAAGGAGGCTGGAATTAATAATAGGGTTTCTTAATATACATGTATAAATATAGGGTGAGAGAGGCGGCCCAGCTTGGGCGGCGACAGGTGGGCCCAACCGGATGGGTGACTGGATAATTACTTACTTAATTATAGAAAATTATTTAAAAATTATTTTAATTCCAAATAAATTCAATTCAATATCAGAAAAATCCATAAAATTTCTAAAAACATTTTAATAATATTTCTAGATGTCTAGAGCCTAAATAAAAAGTTTTGTCTCAAAATATCATTGTGTTACCACATAGTAAATCCGAAAAGTTTGTAGAAAAATAAAATCTATGGGTTTTAATTATCTACAAATCCCCAAAAAATCCAAAAAAATTCAGAAAATCCTTAAATATTCTAGAAAATATTTCTAGTCATCTAGAGTCCAAATAAAAATATTTGGTCTCAAAATAACTATGAATGACTTTACAATAAATCCTGAAAGTCCTTTAAAAGTAATAAATCATTAAATATTAAATACCTAAAAATATCCAAAAATTCTAGAAAAAATATAAAATAAATAAATAATATATTTAGGGCTACTTGGAGACCATAGTGACCGTAAGTTACCTAATTTTATCATACTTCACCAATAGACTTAGGTACGACCTCCTTGTGATCCTAAAATCAAATCTTTATTTAAAATTTTCTTTCATAAATATTCAAAATAAACAGAAATTTAAAAATTCGGGAACATGGATTGCATATAGAAAATCTAAGACTTACATATTATTCTTGTGACTTGATAGATAACGTAAGTTCATGCTTGAGGGGTTTTCATAGAATAAATATACCCTTTAGTGTGTACCAGCTAGCCAAGCCACGTGTCTAGTCCTAAGTATTTTAGGACTAGGGCATGACACGAGGAGCCTGTTATGGGGGCTCACATGGGCACATTGTGCCTGTTCATCGCACTAAAGAGCAATATCGTCCTAACCAAAGATCTGAATCGAGAACTCACATACGTGGACGTGAAGATCAACCGCCACAACACGATGGCGATGGTTGACATGGGGGTGTTGCATAACTTTATTTTGGACATGGAGGTCCAACGCTTGGGTCTGGTGCTAGAAAACTCGAACAAGATGAAGGCGGTCAACTCAAAGGCCTGTCGCGTGCAAGGGATAGCCAAGGGAGCGAAGATCAAAGTGGGAGACTGAATTGGTGTCACTTATCTCACGGTCGCACCACTTGATAACTTCAAAATGGTCCTTGGTAAGGACTTTCTTACTTCAGCAAACATGATTCCAATACCTCACTTGGGAGTCGTCGAGATGATAGAAGTGGGCTCCCCATGCATGGTGAATATCGTACAAGAAGAGCCCATAAAAGGGAAGGCTCTCTCCATCCTACATCTCAAAAAGGGGTTGAGATACAGAGAGACGACCAATCTGGCAGTACAAAAGACAGAAAAGGCACCCATACAAGGGGATCTTCCACCCGAGATCGAAGACATCGTTGCGGGGTTGAGAGACGTCGTGCCATAAGAGCTTTCGAAGAGGTGGAGGTAGACAACGCCATCGAATTGGAGTGGGACATGAAGCTGCCCTCTATGGCCCCCTATCGCATGGCCCCTCCCGAGCTCGATGAGTTGAAGATGCAACTGAAATAGCTGCAGGATGCAGGATTCATCAGAACATCCAAGGCCCCGTTCGGTGAATCATTGTTGTTGCAGAAGAAGAAGAAGGATAGGATTCTTCATTTACGCATAAACTATCATGCAGTAAATAAGGTGACCGTAAAAAACAAATATCCTATCCCCTTGTTGGAGGACCTGTTTGATCAACTGGAAGGGGCACGATACTTCTCCAAACTCAATCTACGCTCCAGGTACTATAAGGTGCGGATAGTCAAAAGGGATGAGGCCATGATGGCCTGTATCACGAGTTATGGTGCATATAAATTCATAGTTATGTCTTTTGGTCTAACAAATGCTCTGCGAATTTTTGTACTTTGATGAACAAGATCTTACACTCCTATCTAGATTGATTCATCATGGTCAATCTCGACGATATCATCGTGTATTCAAATACGATGGAAAAGGACATCAAGCATTTGAAGGCAGTTTTCTAGGTGCTGAGATGAAACAAGCTCTTCGTCCAGCAGAAGAAGTGTTCCTTTACAAAAAAAGGTATAATTCTTGGGGCACTGGATCGGGCATGGTAAGATATGAATTAACGAGGCAAAGGCCCCATCCATATGGGAGTGGAAGGCTCCCACCAAGCTGACAGAACTGAGATCATTTCTAGGCTTGGTGAACTATTATCAGCGGTTCATACAATGATACTCCGCCATAGTAGCACCACTTACCAATCTATTGTGGGATTGGGCATGGAGTTGGACATCCAAGTGCGATGAGGCATTTGAAGCACTCAAGAGGGCGGATGAGGCGATATTGTTATTGCTAGACTACTCCAAGGCATTTAGGGTGTAAACTGACACATCTGACTTCGCCATCGATGGGGTATTGGTGTAGAAAGGGTACACCATTGTATTTGAGTCGTAAGCTGAATGAAACAGAGCACACAATATAGGAGAATGAGTTGATCACGATCATATATTGCTTGAGAACATGGCAACATTATCTTCTTGGTACCAAATTGATGGTCATGATAGACAATATTGCCATGAGCTACTTGCAGTCCCAAAAGAAGTTGCCCCTAAGCAAGCGAGATGGAAAGACTTCTTGGCCAAGTTTGATATAAAACTTTGATACAAGCCAAAGAAGAAGAATCATGTGGCCGATGCACTTAGCAGGAAGGTCAAGCTCGTAGTGGTTTGCTTGCTCAAGGGAGACATTCTTGATCATGTCAAAGTAGGTGTGGCCGAGGACCTATTGGCACAAGCTGTGGTGAAGCTCATTCGCAAGGGCAAAACATGAGGGTTTTGGCTGATGGACGGGCTTCTCTACACCTCATATTTTGGCTGAAGGACAGGCTTTTCTACACAAAGGGCAACAAAGTAGTCGTGCCTAAGTGGGGTGGCTTGTAGAGGCATCTACTGAAAGAGTGCCACGATACCAAGTGGGCTGGGCATCCAAGATAGAAGCAAAATTTTGCACTCCTAGAGATTGCCTACTACTGGCCTCGTATGTGCGAGGACGTTGAGGATTATGTGAGCACCTGTCTTGTATGCTAAAAAGACAAGGTGGATTGTCAGAAACCCAAGGCCTGCTTGAGCCTCTCCCTATGACGAGTCGACCATGGAAGAGCATATCGATGGGATTTATCTCTGACCTGCCAAAAGTAGGGGCGTTTGGGTCCATTCTCATAGTAGCAGACTGCTTCTCTAAGTACACAATCTTGATTACTGCTTTAACGGACTGTACAGTAGAGGAGGTTGCGGGCTTGTTCATTTTCCAAGTGATGAAGTTTTGGGGCATCCCGAAGAATATTGTTGTTGCCATCATAAATTGAAAGGGGGAAAAGTTTTATTAACTTTTCCTTTTTGGATTACAAACAAAGAAGTACAATTAGAACCCTAACAACCAGGGTTTGTAGTATAAGATAAGATCTGGGGAAGTGTGACGATGGAGATCAATTATTGTAGTGACTCCTTCTTATATTGACGATCGACTAGCGAAGGCCTTTCTCTTTGATATGCTCTCTCTTTTGTTTGTCCTTTATCTCTCCATGCGTCTTTCTCCTCTATTGAGGAAGGAGATGCGCTTTTATTTATAGCAATTCTGAGGCGATAATTAGATGTGGTCATTTACGGGATCTACGACACAAATCTTCGTTGTTAAGCTATTTGCTATAGCTGTTTAACCACAAAGCCTGGTCAAGTTAACCCGAGGCATTAATTTTTGGAGATCCGCTGCAGAGATTCTGAAGATGCTGTTATAGAAGTTGGTATAATATACTTACCAATTATAGCTGCTACTCGTATGGCCAGATCATGGTGACACGTGGCTTATACTATGATTTGGGAAGATTTCTCGTTAAATAGGGCAGTTATAAGGACACGCCTTAAATATAAGATCAAATAATGAAGATTATATGCCCGATCGGTTTGACACGGGACACATACTGAGATATGAGAGAATCTCTTAGTTTAATAGGGCAGTTAATAACATACACATTAGTAGTGTAGAATTTAAATCACCTAGCAGTTTAACTGGATGGCCCAGTTGATTGGACACGTAGCACATGCCAAGATTTGAGAGAATTTGTCTTCTAGAGATGAAGATTTGACTCCATGGATCCTATCGCAAGAGGACTTTTGGGAGTACTGCTGCATGAAGTCTTGGCCGTATAGGGACTTCCGGGAGTACTATCGCATGAGGAGAGTGTACACGTGGCACTACACTGCTGTCTTTCGTTAATAGGTTATCACGACCAGCACCTAGAATTTGGGCATGAATCGTGGGCACGCCCAACCTACGCTGCAGTATCGATGATAAAACATTGTACAATCATAATATGATGAACAACCCAAGCAATACATTCAACTCCACTTGAGAGGACAATAAAGTATAATCAAAACCAATACTCAATCACAGCTCTAAATAGACAAACACACGATAGAATATAAAGAAAGAATAAATAGTCATAAATCCATAAAATAGATAAACTCCAGAAAACTTAATCATCAAGTCAAATGTCAAATAGTAATAGTCACTAAACCCATAGACAAATACGGTCTCAAAGCTAAATCTAATCTAACTAAGCAGTAGCAGCTGGCTCATGTGCGGGTAACTCCCCCTGATCTCCCTGAAGTGTAAAGTCAGGCTCAACTATATTCCATTCATATGGACCATAATGAGTAGAACATCTGTCCTCACCGTAGTCAACTAAAATGTTTATCTAGTCAGGATGGAACGAGTACAATTCATTTCATGCAGTTCCAGGTATATAATAACAACTATAAAATGATGGTTAGTCATAAAATACATGATGAGATGGTCAAGTACAACATGAAAAATATAATGAACATTGGAAATGGAATATATCAAAACAACTAAAGAGTAAAACAGAAAAATATAACTGTCTAAGTGTGTTGAAGTACTCCTTTAGATATGTTATCCGCGGGGACACTACACCATACGGTCTACATATGATTTGCATCATCACGGTCTAAATAGCATAAAAATAAATAAATCACGGTATGGTCTGATTACACATCTACTCGGTACTTCCCTACCCCGACACAACAAACAAGAAAATGGCATAATACGAAAAAAATCTATGATGTGCTAATCGTGTAACGAGAATGCCAACAATCATGTATCATACAAATAGATAATGTAACATACTAATTAACAATATTGAAAACAAAAAAAATGTACTCATCTGTCATCCTGAGCGGCTGATACGGTTCTGGTACTCAATCTGACTCCAAGCGGCCTATTATTCGAATTTATAGTGTCAGTAGGTGCAATAAAATAATTGTTGGTCCTATCTATCTACTATTTTGTTTTTTAGGTCATCTAAATCCACGCACCCCCATGTACCCCACATGATTTGACCAACGTAACTTTTATCTCTATATACCCTTTCTACTCTACCACTTTAGGCACTCCTAAAACCTAGTAGAGTTGTGCTGTTACCAGGCAACCTAACTGCTAGCTAACCCTATACTTCTATAACACCCTGTTCACTAAACCACACTATCCATTGTCCAATATAAACAAGGATTCCTACACTGATAGATACTTCTTGCATATATTAGACCTTGCAACATACTCCTATACCCAGTTTTATTCATACTAGTACATGTTTCCTGCACTTAATTGATACCTACACACATCACCTTCCACACAGGTTCTGATAGAAGGAAACTCGTGTGCAATGTTGCACATAGCACCTGTTCATCTAAGTCTTTGCAAGAATCCCATATAGACTAGACATATGCCTGTCCCTGTTGTTAAGCAGACATGTTCCTGTTGTTACCTGTACTTTTTTTTGTTGCTACACTAGACTACTCAAAATCGGATACCTAGCACTCGTCTATTGGTACTTCTAACTGCATTAGCAATTTTATCTAGGATTATATACATTACTAAATTATGTACCCTAGATACACACAGGCATCCCCTACCTGCAGTACCTGGAAGTTCATATTTTTGTCATTGATCTGCAATCCAAGTGCAGCAACTACTACTACTGCTACTCTTTTAATATGCACAGTCTTCTCCTTGTTGCTACAAGTGCAGAAATTTGCACACAACTGTAGTACATAGCACTGCTGTTAGTCAACTATCTATATTTGTGTTTCCTTAGATGCCCAAATTTAACACACACATACATGCTCTCTTACATCCAATTGGTACCTATAATATATGATATGGTCTTTACTAGAACCTATGGTTCAAGGATACACACAGGAGTACCCCAGTTACCTATGTTGGTTGCTGTTGTCACCTTGCCTGCAACACATACCTGCTTTGCACTTTCCGTAGAATACTGTTATAACCTATATGTAAGATCTGCAGTTAGTAAAACTCCTGATATACCTTGATATGTATTCCTATGTCTCTGTTATGCTACTGTTGCAACCTGCAACCTACAATCTGATGTATTCTGCACTCATAATTTGTTTTACACAAACCTGCTCCTCCAATTGTACACAACCAACACATGCCTACAATCTACTACTACCCTCTGTTCTCTGTCTAACATATATATCATACCCCACAACAAATCTATTCATAAAACAAATACACATACCTACACAGTTCTTACATGAGGTTCTCTTTCCTGTACACAAGTTTCCACTACCTACAGTGTGTAGCAGCAGAAATTGTTTCTACAACACATGCACACACACGTTTTGATGCTACACTCAACACATTCTTGCATAGGGCACATATAACCATATTGCTTACCTAAGATTTCTTCTAAGGCATGCTGTACTGAACTCTGTTCTACATGGGGGTTAATTTCCTATTGCTGCAGTAATTCTACAACTCCAGAGTTCTACACTACACATATATGCACCCCCAAGCCTCTGATACTCTGCTATTGTATTAGTAATTATATGATAGAGTATACATACTTGTATCATGTTGTTACTTGATTGCACAAACCTATATCGTATCCCCTATTCTACTCCTCTTAACACACATATACCTCATTCAACCCCTCCTAAGAATTTCATCTAACACCTACCGATCCCTCCCTATCTTCCTATTAATGGCATGAGTTTATGAGGCTAAGACATGAGAAGAATACCTATTAGTGTAGGACACAAGGTTGACTGTTCCTTCGACTCCTCGGTTGCTATTGCGACGGGGAATAAATAAAATATTAGGGTTAGTAGATGGAAAGAGATCGGTGCTACCTCTCCATATATATACATGTTTCAAACCTGTAGAAAGAGATATGATGAATTCGATTTTGAATTCATATATCAGAGTTTGAATTTGAGATGGGGTGGTCGATCCCTGTTTAAATAGGTTTTTTTTGGATTTTTTTCTAAAAGATTTGAATTTCACCATTAACAATTTGCACTTACAAAATAGATTTTGTATTACCACTTCTCTATCAATTTAAATAATAACATAATTACAAATTTATTTTATTTATAAATAATAATTTTATTAAGAATTACTTATTGGGGTTCAAAGGTTTTGAAATCTACCCTCCTTAGAAAAATTTCGTCCTCGAAATTTAAAGATAGACACAAGATAAAAAAATATACCTCATGGCTCAAAAAGGTAGGGGTAATGCTCGCGCTTCCCGTCTTCTCTCTCCCTGGTGGATTCGCTCGAAGAGTGATGTCTCCATGCAACATGACCAATGAAATCATCTGGTTACACATCACCTTCTCTCTACAATCCAAGATTTTCACAGGCTGCTTCTGATAGCTAAGACTCGACCCTAACTCGATCTCTGAGTGATCTAACACATGGCTGGGGTCTGCCACGTGTTATCCCAATTGGGACACGTGAATTACGTTGTGTACTCCCTCTAATGCAGGTGGTGTCACGACCCACACCCGCTTTTTGGGGCGCGAGAGCGTGGGCAAGCTAACTACGTATCGAGTGGACTCACTACAAAAATAAGCCAAATTAGCGACGTTCAGATACGTCGCTAATTAAGGCATATACGTCGCCAAAGTTATTTCGCGACGTATTTAGTGACGGAAAATGAAGGTCGCGAAAAACCTAGTCGCAGATGACACATTCGTCATCCTACGTCGCTGTTTGGGACGTCACAACTACGTCGCTGTGTCGTCGCAAAATTAGCGACAGAGGGCGACAAACATTAACGTCGCAAAATTAGCGACATAGTATGACGTATTAGCGACGTCCAGTTATATTTATGTGATGACATGGCATGCCTGCCATGTCAGTATCTTAGCGACGTACAGCGACGTATTAGCGACGTCAGTATTCTACAGTGAAGCGACAGATTGTGACGGTTAGCGACGCAACACCGCTATTTAGCGACGTACCTGTACGTCGCTATCCGTCCCAGAATAATAAAAAAATATTTAAAAAAATATAATGTGTATTTTTGTTATGCTGTGTGTCTGTGTTTACAGTGTGTATGAAGTGCAGTGTTCGAACCATCGACAGTTTTGCTTACTGTTCTATGTTTTATCTTGGATAAAAAGAGCAACAGTTCAAGGTGCACTTCTCAGAGCTTCCTCTTCACGTCCTTCACCATCTCGGGATCCTGTACGACGTCCCGAGAGAGTGAAGGATGTGAAAATGAAGCTCTCAGAAGTACACCCTGAACAGTTGCTCTTTCTGTCCAAGATAAAACATACAACAGTAATCGAAATTATCGATGGTTCCGAACACTGCATTTCACATAAACTGTAAACACAGACACACATCATCACAAAAATATATATTATATTTTTTAAAATTTGGGCAGCACCTCCTTCGTATATCAGATCATCGCTTATAACCCAGCGTAGGTATATTTGTCATCCCCGTCGCAGATATCACAAGTAAATATCATAATGAAAATACCAACAAAGTAAATATCACGAAGTAAATATCCAACAAACATATATGTCCACAATGGAGGGCAAATAAGAATGAAAATCAGTGTACAGAACGGTCAATGGGCCCATAGGGCTTATACATACAAAGATGATAAAAAATCTACTGGATCACTGAGAACCCCAACCGCGTATCTGGGATAGCATGTACTCATACTGCTCCTGTGTGAGCTGCACCGTAGGGGCAGTAGGAGGCAGTACAACGTTTGGAGTCGGTACCGTCGATGGACCGGGAGGACGTATCTGCTCCAGCTCTCGCAGTCGGTCACCATGCGCAGCAAGGGTACTCACCATCCTCTGAGTACTCTTCTCAAGAGAAGTATGTAGCTGGGTGAGTGAGGCAGCTACGGTCCTCTGCGATCCCTCCAGCTTGACCTGTCTACGCTCTGTGCACTGCGTAGACTCGGTGAGCATGTGCAAGCTGGCAGCTGTAGCCTGCTGCAGACCCATCAACTCTTATATACTGTGCTCGACCGCATCAAATCGTCCGGCGATCATCGGATCGTTGGATCGTCGCTCTGCCCCAGCTGCCTCAGAAATTTGCTGCTGTAACTCGCGATGCAGCTCGTGGAGCTATCTGCACACATCCTGAGCTCATGATGATGCCTGTAAAGCTGGAGACTGCGCTCTGACAGAGGGGGCCAAGGATGACTCTGAAGCCAAATAGGTGCCGTAGGATCCCGTACCGTAGTACGTACCCTTCTGAAGACCGGCAACGACGGTCATCCAGAGCTCGTCCGGCGATGGAGCTGTAGGTGGCTGGGAGGAAGTACCAGCCCCTCCCTCTGCTGGCGCACTAGCAGCAGCAGCCGCCTCCTCTTGTAGCCGAACAAACTCGGCCTAGAATAATGTTTGCTAACGTATAAGTGTTTGCTAAAGTCTATATTGATATATTTTTTTCTGTTTTCTAAATTATAGTAAATTAATATAAAGGATAGAATGTACATATGCCTGCGTCGCCCTCTCGTCAATGAACTCCCCAGCCCTTCGATGGGTGATCAGGAAGACGGTCACCATGTTGGGGTCCTCACCCTTTTTTACCTGTTAAAATATATTATCTATTATTAGTATTAAATATTCTATCCAACTATATATAAAATAATATCCGTCATAGGAAACGTACCGGACGACGAAAATGCTCCGTCATCGGAATGGAGCCACCACACCACTTACCGGCGCTCGACCGCGCCACCTTGGCCTTGTCAGACCGCTCTTGGTACCTGGGCTCGCCGAATCTAGCCTTCATCGCAGTCCACTGCTCTGGCGTGATCCAACCATGGATCGGCTTTCAGGAGCGATCACGAGACTTCTGGTCTTGGATCGCATCACGGATGATCTTGCCTACAACGGCAGAAAATTGGGCCTCGATCTTCGCCGCCCAGTGTGGTGGATAGAAATAGGTCCTCTACAAGATGTAAAATAGAAAAGTTGTATAATATACACAAATGATTATTAAAATTTAAAAATAAACAAATTTTTTACCTTGAAGTGGGCGAACCAAAAGGCCTTCCTATCTGCGGGAGCATCTGAGTAGTTAATCCTAGGCCTACCATAGTTCTGCCTCAGAAATACCCCCAGCTGTCTCTGTACTTGTCACGACCCGCACCCTTATGAGGGGCACGAGCACGTGGGTACGTCCAGCCTATGTCGCAGTGTCGGCGGTAGAACGCTGTATATAACGTCTGTAAATACTATGACTAACAGTAAAAATGTACCTGTACAGTATATACTCTCCGAATGGAGGTGAATAACAATACAGTCTCAATCACAGAATAAAACTAAGGTAGATAGCTCAGAAGGAAAGACACATGATAGATGAAAGAGTAAATATGTCCAGAGTCCAATACAAGCCCAGATATATATAACATCACAGGATCTCAAATTATAATGTAGAAGCTACAGTCTGATAAAGCTAGCTGGATCACAGTCCAGTCAAACCTAGCTAATCTACACTACTCTGGAAGTACAAAATCTAGTGGCTCTACTATGAGGCCACGGTCCAAGGCTACTCCGTCTGACTCGAGCCCATAATAGGTCGAGCAGTCCGCCTCGGAATCATCTGTAATATATCATAACGGTATCCTGTCAGGAAAATGAGCAAGTACAAGCACTAACAGCAGTTCCATGTGAATTGACAAATTCTATAAGAGACAGTATAATGAACTACAAGACAAAGATATATATGAAGACTTGGGAACCGTTCGGAAGCCAAGTTACAACCCTTAAACCAAACAAGGACCAAGGTTATAACTCTTCTCCCGAGCAGAACTTAGTCTCCAATCAAGGTATAATGTAAGGGTATGTAGAGCATGTGAGTAACTGTATATCATGCATGGTGAGAAAGTACTGAATGTAGAACAGAACAGGATATATGACAAGAAAAGTAAATATAAAATGTGCCTCGAATATTATAGCCTAATGTGATCGGTATGGGTCAAGAATCAGGCTTCCAGCCGACCGGCTACAAGTACATGGACTCGGTCCGGCCGGGATGGTAAGCTATGGAGCAAGTAGAAGCACAGGTCAGGCTATACCCATCGTGAGGTGAGGGTATAGCTATGATACAAGTAGTAACTCAAGGTGGGCATTGATCATACGATCTATAATATTCCTATTCCCCGAATAGTATACGGATCCGGACATAGCACGTCATGACGCGGGATTCCCTAAGAGGGGAGCAAGTCCTCTTCAGGAATCGGCGTCAATACAAGTACAAGAATCAAGACCAAACAAGTACCCGTATCCCAAAAAATCCAGGAATGACATCTCATAACAGGAATCCGACAATACTAGTCCGTGAACTATCGTGTCTGAGAATCAAGTAAGACACTACGACTGAATCGGATATAGCAAATATCAAGACAATGAAAACTATCAGTAAATGTACTCGCCTGCTGTCCTGAGCTATAGGGTATATCAATCCTCAGAGTGGAAATCAGAGACCTAAAGATGAGATACTGTATGTTAATTTAGGTTTAAACAAGTTTAAGAATGATTCACAATGAATGATATACAATCTAGGTCAAACTAGGTCTCACTGAGTCACACTAAGTCCTGTCAAGTCAAATCTAGGTTAAATCAAGTTATATCAAGTCAATCTAAGCCAGACCAAGTCAACCATAGGTCATACCAGTCATCACAGGTCAAAACAAGTCGAAGAAAGTCAAACGGGGTCAAGAGTTGGCCTACAGTTGACTTTTGGTCGACTGGTCAACCCTGGTCAACTCTGGTCAACTCTAGGTCAACCTTGGGTCAAACTGGTCAAATGTTGACCAACAATTGACTTTTGGTCAACTGGTCAACTCTGGTTTGGATTTTGTCAAATCTAGACAAAGTGTTGACTCACGGTTGACTTTTGGGTAAAAAGTCAACTCTGGGTCAGCCGAGCCAAAATCGGCTCAAATATGACATTTGTAGGGTGTACCCAACATGCCACCCAAGTTTCAAGTCAACCCGACTATCCGAACTCCGTATCTCGAAATTACCCGATTACCCCTTAACATTTACCCTTAAACCGTTCTAACTCGACGCCAAGTGGCCTTCCCTTAGGAATTCCACCCCGTGCTTCCTAGGGTAGTAGGATACTAGCCTATACAACTATTACCTACCAAGTTTTCTAGGGTAAGTGGACATCCAGTCCATCTTACGGTCCGAATCGCCCGTTTACCCGTTATCTTGAATATTTCAAGATACGGGATGGTGCGGTGCGATACCGTCTCCCAAGCCCACACGCAACCCCAATTTCAACTCCGAAGCCTACCCACAAAATCTAAATCACATTATCTAGGTTCCCTCCAAGTTTTGACGCATTCCGAATCACGGAACTCAATTTCCCCCTATCACCAAATCTAACTCAACCCTTAAACTCACTCACTCAAACTCTCTTCAACCTATACTTTTCACCCTCTCTTGGAACAAGTTTTGGGGGTTATTCTAGTAGGTTTATTAGGGTTATATAGAGCTAATAATAGGGTATAAATATGTATATATATAGGTATATAGTGGGGTATATACGTGGTCGAATAGGGGGTTAAAAGGGGGGGTTTAATGCCTAAGCTGCTGCTACTGTGGCTGTTACTGCTGCTGAAATTGCTGCTGTTAGGGGGCTATTTAGGGGGGGAAAATAGCCCCCTAGCTGCTGTGGGTGCTCCCCCTTTCCCCTCCACAAATCCTCCATCATTCCCCCTCCATTTCCCTCTCTAAATCACTCTAAAAACCTCTCTAATCTTTTCTAATCCCTCTCTAATCTTTCTCACACATATATATACATACTCACATACATATCCTTATTCCCTTCTCTCTCTACTCATACAAATACACACACTTATATATATATGACCACACACACATATATATATATCTATACATATCTATACATATATATAAATGTATATATATAGCCACACTCACACATATATATATATATATCTATATATATATGGACACTCACAGACACACATGGACACACTCTCACCCACACATGGACACACTCTCATGACACAACTATCACTCTCCTCTACACACACACAAATACATATATAAATATACACACATAAATACACATGTATATATATATATATATATATAAAAAAAAAAAAAATTATATATATATATATATATATATATATATATATATATATATATATATATATATATATATATATATATATATATATATATATATTTTTTATATATATATATATATATATATATATATATATATAAATATATATATAAATATATAAATATATATATATATATATATATATATATATATATATATATATATATATAAAAATATGTATATAAATATATATATATATATATATATATATATATATATATATATATATATATATATATATATGTATGTATGTATATATAAAAATATATATATATATATATATATATATATATATATATATATATATATATATATATATATATATATATATATTTAAAATATATATATATATATATATATATATATATATATATATATATATATATATTTTAAATATATATATATATATATATATATATATATATATATATATATATATATATACCACTCTAAAAAAAAAAAAAAATATATATATATACCACTCTAAAAAAAAATAAGACCATAATTAATCCTTAAACTAGAATTTAAGGAAACCTAAAAAATCTAGGGTCAACATGTAGAGAATGGTTCCCTCTCTAATTAATGTGAAGGAGTAAATGCAAATGAGGAATTTAAGAGGGTTTAAAAATCATACCTAAATGTGGATTTGAAGCGGAAAAAGAAGGAGTTGGAAAGAAAAAATGAAGAGAGAGGAAGAAGACTTAGTGGAGAAGAAAGGAGAGGTGGATGGGGTGCTATAGGTGGCCGGCAATGGGCACGGGTAGGGGCACTTGTTAATTACATGTTTGCCCCGCCCTAAGCCTACATGCCAATTAATCCAAAAAATGGGTTTCGAAAGTTGCTAAAATTAATTAAAAATCATAATTAAACTTAATTACTCTTGGGGGACTAGTCCAAACTCCTAAACCTAAAAGTTTAGTGTGGTGGGCCATGGTTAAATAACATGCTAATTACGGCTCAAGTCAAAATTCCCCGGAGTTCCGAATTAACTCGGAAGACGATGAAATTCGAACCCGGCTCCTATAATAATTAAATAATAATATTCATGAAATAAAATTCCCAAAAATATTATAAAATAGAAAATTACCATTTTACCCCTAACTGGGAAAAGTGAGGGTGATAAGTCTATCCACCTTAAAAAAAATTTCGTCCTCGAAATTGAAGACACAAGCACAGGAAATCACAAACAGAAAGGCAAAAGAAAAAAAAGTATTTATACCTCAGGGCGCGAAAAGATAAGGGAAACGCTCCCGCATGTCATCCTCCCTCTCCCAGGTAGACTCACCTGGAGAGTGATGTCTCCATACAACCCGAACCAAGGGTATGACCTGGTTCCGGAGCACCTTCTCCCTGCGATCCAGAATCTCCACCGACTGTTCTGGATAGCTGAGAGTAGGTCCCACCTGTATCACTGAATGGTCCAATACATGGCTAGGATCTGCCACGTACCGCCTCAGCTGAGATACATGAAACACGTTGTGCACTCCCTCGAGCCTGGTAGGCAAGTCCAGTCGGTAGGCTACTGCACCGATCCTCTCTAAGATGGTGAAAGGTCCGATGTAGCACGGACTGAGCTTCCCACCACCGCCAAAGCGAATAGTACCACATGTCGGGGATATCCTCAGAAATACCATGTCACCAACCTAGACACAAGACAAAAACTTAACACACAACTAACAAACAATCACAACAAATACGACAAGAACTGAAACTAACCTCGAACTCTAACGGTCTCCGGTGACTATCGGCCCAATATCGCTGCCTATCCTGAGCCACCCGAAGTCTGTCACTAATCATCCTGACCTTCTCGGCCGCATCCACAACCATCTCCATCCCAAGAAGCGCCCGCTTGTCGACATCGTCCCAAGACAAAGGAGTACGGCATCTTCGTCCATATAGAGCCTCAAATGGTGATATCTCTATACTGGCCTGGTAACTGTTATTGTAAGCAAACTCTACCAGGTGAAGATGGTCCTCCCAAGAACCCCCGAGATCTAGTACACATGTACGAAGAATATCCTCCAAAGTCTGCATGGTCCTCTCCGACTGCCCGTCTGTCTGAGGATGATAAGCAGTACTAAACTTGAGCGAGGTGTCCAAGCTAGCCTGCAAACTCCTCCAGAAGTGGGAAGTGAATCGGCTATCCCGATCTGAAACTATGCTCATCAGAACTTCGTGCAATCTCACGATCTGACGAACATACAGCTCAGCCAGCCTCTCCGTAGACAAACCCACTTTTAAAGGCAAAAAGTGGGCCAATTTGGTCAATCTATCAACTATGACCCAAACCGCATCCTTTCCTCCTGGCGATCGTGGAAGTCCAGATACAAAGTCCATGGTGATGTGCTCCCACTTCCACTCGGGAATGGGTAGCGGCTGTAGCAATCCACCTGGTCTCTGCCCCTCGGCCTTCACCTGCTGACACACAAGGCAACGAGATACAAACTAAGCTACCTCGCACTTCATGCCATACCACCATACGTGCTCTCTCAGGTCCCTATACATCTTGTTGGCCCCAGGATACATAGAATACTGAGAGCGATGCACCTCCTGAAGAACCTCCTCCCGAAGCTCTCCACGCGGAACGCACAGCCTAGTACCATGCCGCAACGACCCGTCTTCGGCTACAGAGAAATCGTCAAGCAAGCCCGTCCTCACCTGCTCCCTGATGCTCCTCAGGGCAATATCATCATACTGCGCTGACCTGACTCTATCCATCAGCTCAGACTAAATCTGTAAACCCCACATCTGGATCTTCATGCCTGGAATGATGACCTCGATACCCAAACTATCCAGGTCGGCCAACAAATAACGATCTGTCGTCAAGAACATAGCAACTGGATTCCTGCTCAAGGCATCTGCAACTACGTTGGCCTTCCCCGGATGGTACTGTAAGGATATATCTAAGTCCTTCATCAGCTCTAACCACCGCCTCTGCCGCATGTTCAACTCCTTCTGAGTGAACACGTACTTCAAGCTCTTGTGATCTGTAAAGATCTCAACTCGCTCTCCGTACAGGTAATGCTTCCATAACTTCAAAGCAAATATAACCGCGGCCAACTCCAGATCATGAGTAGGATAGTTCTTCTCATGAAGACGCAACTGCCTGGATGCATAGGCAATCACCTTCCCGTGCTGCTCAAGAACACACCCTAAACCCTTCCCCGAAGCATCGCTGAAGATCGAGAACCCTCCTGACCCAGATGGCAAAGTCAGGATCGGAGCTGAAGTCAACCTCCTCTTCAACTCATCGAATGCAGCCTGACACTCAACAGTCCAGACGAACTCCACGTCCTTCCTGGTGAGTCTAGTCATCGGCTCTGCAATCCACGAGAAGTCCTGGACGAACTTCCGGTAATAACCAGCCAAACCCAGAAAGCTCCGAACCTCGGCAACTGAACTGGACGTAGACCAAGACTCCACTGCCGAAATCTTTCTCTGGTCTGCTGAAATCCCGTGCTCAGTCACAACATGACCTAGGAACTCCACCTGGTCTAAGAAGAACTCATACTTCGAAAGCTTCCCGTAGAGTTGCTCCCTCCTCAGAGTCTCTAACACAACTCTCAAGTGCTCCTCATGCTCCTCCTGCGTCTTCGAACAGATCAAGATATCGTCTATGAAGACCACCATGAACTTGTCAAGGTACTGATGGAATACCTTGTTCATCAAGTTCATGAACACCGCGGGAGCATTGGTCAACCCAAATGGCATCACTGTAAACTCGTACTGGCCGTACCGAGTCCGAAATGCCGTCTTGGGAATGTCATCCCGCCTCACCTTCAGCTGGTGATACCCGGACCTCAAATCTATCTTCGAAAAGACCTTTGCCCCACTCAGCTGATCGAACAAGTTGTCGATCCTCGGCAAAGGGTACCTATTCTTGATAGTGAGGTTGTTGAGCGCCCGGTAATCAATACACATGCGGGACGTACCGTCCTTCTTCGGTACGAACAGGACTGGCGCTCCCCAGGACGAAGAACTGGATCTGATGAACCCCTTGTCCTGCAGCTCGTCGACTTGCTTCTTCAGCTCTATCAACTCGCTGTTGTTCATCCTATAGACATGCTGTGAAATGTGCTCGGCGCCCGGCACCAAGTCTATAGTGAACTCAATGTCCCTGTCTGGCGGCATCCCCGACAACTCCTCGGGAAAGACATCCGAGAACTCAGCTATCAACGGATATGGCAAATCCTGTCCCGCCAACAAAGCTCCATAGAATCCAGCCTCTGGCTCCGCTGCTCTTCGAGCAAACTCGATCTCTGGCTCTCCCGGGGTCCTAAAAAGAACTCTGCCACCTCTACAATCAATGCTAGCATGGTGCATGCTCAACCAATCCATACCGAGTACCATATCGTACCTCGATAGGGGCATTACGAGCCGACACGCACTCAAGTCTCGGCCTCTCAGAGTGACTCTCCGCCCCTTGCAAATATTATTAACCAGGATAATACCTCTCACGGTCATAATCTTGCAAGTCCTACCCATATATTCAGCAATAATATTGTGTCTTAGAGCAAAAGAACCAGACACAAAACTATGGGTCACCCCAGAATCAAACAAGGCGAAAGAATGGAAGAAATCTAGGAGAACATGACCTGCTACAACATCTCCTACGGGCTCTGCCTCCTCCTCTGCTGCCAAAGCGAACACCCAGCCCGCAGGTGCTCCCCTCTGGTGCTGAACAAAATGCTGCTGCTGGGTCTAAAGTGGAGGACCCCTCTGCTGAACCGCTGGTCCTCTAGCCGGCTGCACCCTGTCCTGGCCTCCCTTGGCTGCCCGAACAGGGCAGCCCTTCAGTTGGTGGTCGGTCCCTCCGCAGAATAGGCAAGCGTCTAACCTCCTCTGGTATACGTCTCTGTTGTGCCCCGTCTTTCTGCAGAAAGCACACTGCTGGGTCTGCCTCTGGCCCTGACCCTGATGCCGCTGGGCACGTGTCGGTGCCTACTGAATCTGTAATAGAGGCTGCTGCTGAAACGGCCTCTGCTGCTGCTGAATGTGGGAGCGCTTGGCCGGTCCCGCACTGGAACTCGCCCCCATAGTATCTCCGCTCCTCTTAGGCTTGAGGCCGAAGTCCTCCTCTACAATCTGTGCGTCCATCAATATCTAATCGAACGTCGCGTCACGACGACCTGAGGTACGGGTGCGCACTGCATGAATAAGTCCCCTGCAGAACTTACGAGCCTTCTGCCCCTCATCCTGGATCATATCGGGAGCGAACCTGCTAAGGCGGAAGAACTCAGCTGCATACTCGTCCACCGACGAGTTCTTCTGCACTAGACCCACGAACTGGACCTCCAATGCTGTAAGAGCCACGTCCGAGAAGAACTTCTCCTTGAAGAGCCTCCGGAAGTTCTCCCAAGTCAGCCCTCTCACCGACGCACGAGGATCCGTATGGTACCATGTCAGCGCAATGTCGAAGAATCGGCTGGCTGCAGCCGAAACCCAAAGTGCTCTAGGAAGCTCTGCCAGCTCCATGCTCCGCTGTAGATCCTCTAGCCAGTCGTCTGCATAAAGGATGCCCTCTGTGCCTGTGAAGTCCCTGGAGCTCATCTTCCTAAAGTCTAATACTGTCCCCGGTCTGGACTACTGCTGGTACGGCTGCTGGCCAGTAGGGCCCTGCACCGTACCCGATACTACTCTCTCTACTGCTGCCAGTACAAGCTGATGTGAGTTCTCCATACTCTGTCTCAACATCTCGATCTGACGGTGTGACGCCTCCGACTGGCGCTGCGACGCCTCTGCCTGGGCCCGTTGTGTCTCCATCATCTGCTGAAGAAGAAGGAACATATGATGTGTATCCATCGGTATCGGTGGTGGTGGCGGCAGTATCTCTGGAACAAAAGCTGTAACCCTCTGGGATGGAGGTGGTAGACCTCCCTGTGCAACTGCCGGGGTCTCCGGGATAGTAGAATCACTGGGGGCAGTCTCGTGAACCTCCTCCTCAGCCTGATCAGATCTCTCGGGCAAGCTACTCGATCCAGTGGCCTGCGGGTGCGTCTTCGTCATCCTGGAGACGAATTGAAACAAGAGATCAATATGGCACATGAGTAGATTATCAAAGAAGGACAGTTAATTTAATACAAGGTGAATAATCATGATAATCAAAAGATTAGAAATTTCTTAGGTGTGATTGAGAAACTCCTATCATGTCCTAGGTCTTACGTCCTAATTGTAGGCTCGTAATTAGTACTCTAAGTCGAGCACCATTATGAGATCGTACTAATTGCGACACTGGACCTGCGTGGGCTACCACAAAAATGTGTCACGACTCGCACCCCTATGAGGGGTACGAGCACGTGGGTACGTCCAGCCTACGCCGCAGTATCGACGGTAGAACGCTGTATATAACGTCTGTAAATACTACGACTAACAGTAAAAATGTACCTGTACAGTATATACTCTCCGAATGCAGGTGACATAACAATACAGTCTCAATCACAAAATAAAACTAAGGTAGATAGCTCAGAAGGAAAGACATATGATAGATGAAAGAGTAAATAAGTCCAGAGTCCAATACAAGCCCAGATATATACAATATCACAGGGTCTCAAAATATAATATAGAAGCTACAGTCTGATAAAGCTAGCTGGATCGCAGTCCAGTCAAACCTATCTAATCTACACTACTCTGGAAGTACAAAATCTAGTGGCTCTACTATGAGGCCACGGTCCAAGGCTACTTCGTCTGACTCGAGCCCATAATAGGTCGAGCAGTCCGCCTCGAAATCATCTGTAATATATCATAACGGTATCCTGTCAGGAAAATAAGAAAGTACAAGCACTAACAGCAGTTCCATGTGAATTGACAAATTCTATAAGAGACAGTATAATGAACTACAAGACAAAGATATATATGAAGACTTGGAAACCGTTCGGAAGCCAAGTTACAACCCTTAAACCAAACAAGGACCGGGGTTGTAACTCTTCTCCCGAGCAGAACTTAGTCTCCAATCAAGGTATAATGTAAGGGTATGTAGAGCATGTGAGTAACTGTATATCATGCATGGTGAGAAAGTACTGAATGTAGAACAGAACAGGATATATAACAAGAAAAGTAAATATAAAATGTGCCTCGAATATTATAGCCTAATTTGATCGGTATGGGTCACGAATCAGGCTTCCAGCCGACCGGCTACAAGTACGTGGACTCGATCCGTCCGTGATGTTAAGCTAAGGAGCAAGTAGTAGCACAGGTCAGGCTATACCCATCATGAGGTGAGGGTATATCTATGATACAAGTAGTAACTCAAGGTGGACATTGATCACACTATCTATAATATTCTCCATTCCTCGAATAGTATACGAATCCGGACATAGCACGTCATGACGCGGGATTCCCTAAGAGGGGAGCAAGTCCTCTTCAGGAATCGACGTCAATACAAGTACAAGAATCAAGACCAGACAAGTACCCGTATCCCAAGAAATCTAAGAATGACATCTCATGACAGGAATCCGACAATACTAGTCCGTGAACTATCGTGTCTGAGAATCAAGTAAGACACTACGACTGAATCGGATATAGCAAATATCAAGACAATGAAAACTATCAGTGAATGTACTCGCCTGCTGTCATGAGCTGTAGGGTATATTAATGCTCAGAGTAGAAATCAGAGACCTAATGATGAGATACTGTATGTTAATTTAGGTTTAAACAAGTTTAAGAATGATTCACAATGAATGATATACAATCTAGGTCAAACTAGGTCTCACTGAGTCACACTAAGTCCTGTCAAGTCAAATCTAGGTCAAATCAAGTTATATCAAGTCAATCTAAGCCAGACCAAGTCAACCCTAGGTCATACCAGTCATCACAGGTCAAAACAAGTCGAAGAAAGTCAAACGGGGTCAAGAGTTGGCCTACAGTTGACTTTTGGTCAACTGGTCAACCCTGGTCAACTCTGGTCAACCCTAGGTCAAACTAGTCAAATGTTGACCAACAGTTGACTTTTGGTCAACTGGTCAACTCTGGTTTGGATTTGGTCAAATCTAGACAAAGTGTTGACTCACGGTTGACTTTTGGGTAAAAAGTCAACTCTTGGTCAACCGAGCTAAAATCGGCTCAAATATGATATTTGTAGGGTGTACCCAACATGCCACCCAAGTTTCAAGTCAATCCGACTACCCGAACTCCGTATCTCGAAATTACCCGATTACCCCTTAACATTTACCCTTAAATCGTTCTAACTCGACGCCAAGTGGCCTTCCCTTAGGAATTCCACCCCGTGCTTCCTAGGGTAGTAGGATACTAGCCTATACAACCATTACCTACCAAGTTTTCTAGGGTAAGTGGACATCCAGTCCATCTTCCAGTCCGAATCGCCCGTTTACCCGTTATCTTGAATATTTCAAGATACGGGATGGTGCGGTGCGATACCGTCTCCCCAAGCCCACACGCAACCCCGATTCCAACTCCGAAGCCTACCCACAAAATCTAAATCACATTATCTAGGTTCCCTCCAAGTTTCGACGCGTTCCGAATCACGGAACTCAATTTTCTCCTATCACCAAATCTAACTCAACCCATAAACTCACTCACTCAAACTCTCTTCAACCTATACTTTTCACCCTCTCTTGGAACAAGTTTTGGGGGTTATTCTAGTAGGTTTATTAGGGTTATATAGAGCTAATAATAGGGTATATATATGTATATATATATAGGTATATAGTGGGGTATATACGGGGTCGAATAGGGGTTAAAATGGGGGGGTTTAATGCCTAAGCTGCTGCTACTGTGGCTGTTACTGCTGCTGAAATTGCTGCTATTAGGGGGCTGTTTAGGGGGGGGAAACAGCCCCCTAGCTGCTGTGGGTGCTCCCCCTTTCCCCTCCACAAATCCTCCATCATTCCCCCTCCATTTCCCTCTCTAAATCACTCTAAAAACCTCTCTAATCTCTTCTAATCCCTCTCTAATCTTTCTCACATATATATATACATACTCACATACATATCCTTATTCCCTTCTCTCTCTACTCATACAAATACGTACACCTATATATATATGACCACACACACACATATATATCTATACATATCTATACATATATATAAATGTATATATATATATATATATATATATATATATATATATATATATATATATATATATATATATATATTTTATATATATCTATATATATATATATATATATATATATATATATATATATATATATATATATATATAGCCACACTCACACACATATATATATATATATATATATATCTATATATATATGGACACCCACACACACACATGGACACACTCTCACCCACACATGGACACAATCTCATGACACAACTATCACTCTCCTCTACACACAAACAAATACATATATAAATACACACACATAAATACACATGTATATATATATATATATATATATATATATATATATATATATATATATATATATATATATATATATATATATATATATATATATATATATACCACTCTAAAAAGAATAAGACCATAATTAATCCTTAAACTAGAATTTAAGGAAACCTACAAAATCTAGGGTCAACATGTAGAGAATGGTTCCCTCTCTAATTAATGTGAAGGAGTAAATGCAAATGAGGAATTTAAGAGGGTTTAAAAATCATACCTAAATGTGGATTTGAAGAGGAAGAAGAAGGAGTTGGAAAGAAAGAATGAAGAGAGAGAAAGAAGACTTAGTGGAGAAGAAAGGAGAGGTGGAGGGGGTGCTATAGGTGGCCGGCCATGGGCATGGGTAGGGGCACTTGTTAATTACAAGTTTGCCCCTCCCTAAGCCTACATGCTAATTAATCCAAAAATGGGTTTCGGAAGTTGCTAAAATTAATTAAAAATCATAATTAAACTTAATTACTCATGGGGGACTAGTCCAAACTCCTAAACCTAAAAGTTTAGTGTGGTGGGCCATGGTTAAATAACATGCTAATTATGGCTCAAGTCGAAATTCTCCGGAGTCCCGAATTAACTCGAAATACGATGAAATTCGAACCCGACTCCTATAATAATTAAATAATTATATTCATGAAATAAAATTCCCAAAAATATTATAAAATAGAAAATTACCATTTTACCCCTAACTGGGAAAAGTGAGGGTGACAGTACTGCAGGAGGCTGATATCTATACAATAATAATTTTAATGAATATATATATACATATAATCATTTGAGAAATAAATATTAACTAATTTACTTACTTCGTAGGTTCGTCTGTCCAAATCTCCATACGCGTCTCGCCCGGGGGAGCGCTTGGAGGTCGCTCTCACCTCCTGCCTGGACAGGATCAGTCTTATCGTCGTCCTCCAAATGCTCGGGGTCGGCTCCCCCATGGAGCTGTCGGCAGGAGGAATGCTGTACGCAGGATCAGGAATGCTGGACGTGGGATCAGGAATGCTGGATGCGGGATCAGGAACGCTGGACGACGAGGGAGGAGTCGCCAACCTACTGGAACTGCCCTGTCCCGGTAATGGACCGGGAATAGAACGGAACAATGGCGTACTCGAAGATGAGGATGAGGGTACGAAATCTCCATCCCCAGCCCGAGGCAGACGGGACTGCCTAATATAAAATCCTCCGCATCGTCCAGATGGTCTAGTCATACCTGATAATAACATATGACACTAAAACAAAAATACATATTTATATGATAGACATCACAGATTTTTGAAAAATATCATAGTCACAGATAAAAGTGTCACTAAAGTGTCACATATTTATATGATAAAAGTGTCACTAAAGTGTCAAATATGATGATAAAACAAACGTACAGATTTAATCCTCTTCTGAAAATTCATCTAGTTCGTTTAGCTCATCTTCTTCTTCTTCTTCTTCTTCTTCTTCTTCTTCTTCTTCTTCTTCTTTTTCTTCTTCTTCTTCCTCCTCTACATCTTCACTTTCATCTGCATCTTCCTCTTTAGATAATTCTACTTCTTCTACACAATTAGATGTGTAATGAGGAACTTTCGTCGTGTCCACTTCTATAATATTTGTTACAAGAGGTAGATCATCCTCTTGATAAGCTATATCGTCAACCTCAAAGGTATTTCTAGCTTTGGTTTTGCATACTGTCCACCAGTCCGACCTTGTTGTTTTTCGTTTAGGATAACTTGTGAAGTACACGAGCTGAGCCTGACTTGATAGGACAAATGGTTCATAGGCTTGATATCGACGCCGATAGTTTATATCCACACGACCGTGCTTGTCTACTTTCCAACCTTGACCTTCAATCGGATCGAACCAATCACACATGAATAACACAATCTTAGTAGGCTCTATTCCATAATTATATGTCAGCTCTACAATCTTCCGTAGCACGCCATAGAAATCGTTGCCCGTATCAACATCTTTGTAGTTCGAAGATCTGATACACAAACAGCTATTTTTGGTGGAGTCGAGATCCACAAAGTTTTCTTTGATCGGACAAGTTGTTGACTTGAACCTAAACCCATTAACACAGTTGCTTGGCCATATTTTTGTAGCATAAATTAGTCCCTTGGCTAGGGTTCTAATAGACTCATTCTCAAGTCTTGCGTATGGACGATCGACCTAAATACCACGAAAAAAGAAATTAAGCTCATTCTCAATCAAGTGCATATACAGAAAGGTAATTACAGAGTTCTCAAGTCTTACATATGCACTCAACCATGATCGAAAATAACGCCTTATTTTTTGTTCTAGTTCTTCTTTTGTTATGTGTGGCCTACATGACCTCACATCATCATTAAATATGCTGAAAACAATAACGTTCAATTAATGTAATAGTATAATAATTAATACTATTAAAATAATGTAGACGTATTAATTACTTATCCCTCCAGTTTCTCTACTTCTTCCTCGTCGCAGTTGAGTAATACATACACCTGAGCAGCCCTTAGCTCATCATCATTCAGATATCTCTTCTTCATTTTATCCGATGGCTTTTCAGGAGCATTGAATACCTTCAGTACTGTATCATTACATTCATGATCTCCGTCGTCGTTTCTAGAAGCTCTTATTCTATTAGTTGCAACATGAGGCTTGAAATACATCGAACAAAAGTTTGTAATCTCCTCGAGAATATAGGCTTCACAAATAGAACCCTCGACCCGTGCCATATTTTTTACCTTTCTTTTTAGGTGATTCAAATTTTGCTCGAACGAGTACATCCATCGATATTTGACGGGTCCACCAACACGTGTCTCATAGGATAGATGAATCAGCAAATGCTCCATAGAATCGAAGAATCCAGGAGAAAACACCCTCTCTAGCTTGCACAATGTTACTGCAATGTCCTTCTCTTACTTTTCTAGACGATCAACGAGCAATTTCTTAGAACAAAGATCCCTGAAGAATATGCTAAGCTCCGTCAATGGATCCCAAACTGCCTGCGGTAAGAATTTACGAAATGCAATCGAAATTAACCTCTCCATGAATACGTGACAGTTGTGGCTCTTCATACTCGTCAATTTATTTTCCTTCGGATCGACACATCTTCTCAGATTTGACACATATCCGTATGAAAATTTTAGGCCCTAGATCCACCGACAAAGTCTCACTTTATCTTCCTTGTCCAGCGAGAAAATTGACTTCGGCAAAAACTGTTTTCCATTCTTCTCTATCAAATGCAACATAGGGCATTTGCATATTTCTTCTAAGTCCAACCTGGCCTTGGAATTGTCTTTCGTTTTTCTCTTTACGTCCAAAATAGTATTAATTATGTTATCAAACACATTCTTTTCAATATGCATGACATCAAGATTATGTCTGATCAGATTGGTACTCCAGTATGGCAGATCCTAGAATATGCTCCTCTTTGTCCAGTTATGATCTCTACCAAATCCATCGCACTTCTACCCAGTTGTAGGATCTTCGATAGCACTTGGAAAATCTTTAACCTCCTCCCATATCGTGGCTCCACAACACCTTGGCGGTGGATCACCCTTCTCTACAACGTCGGCACGGAATGCATTCCTGTTCCTTCTGAACGGACGATCTTTTGGGAGAAATTGCCGATGACAATCAAAGAAGCACGGTTTTCCTCCGTATTTCAAGTGGAAAGCCTTACTACGGTCCATGCAATATGGACATGAGAGACGACCATGAGTGCTCCAAACAGATAACATTCCATAGGCCGAAAAGTCGTTGATGGTCCATATAAGGGTTGCCTTCATCTGAAAATTTTGTTTCATGGAAACATCGTATGTGTTAGCGCCTACTTCCCATAACTGATTCAACTCATCTATCAAAGGCTGTAAGTACACATCAATGTTCCTCTTGGGATTGTTCGGACCAGGAATTATAACGGTTAGAAACATGTACTGAGTCTTCATGCACATCTAAGGCGGTAGGTTATACGGAGTGACAATCACAGGCCAGCATGAATATTGGGATCCCGAAAGACCAAAAGGAGTAAAACCGTCAGAAGATAGCCCCAACCTGACATTACGCGGATCTGAAGCAAAATCAGGATACACTCGATCAAAGTGCTTCCACGCTTCTCCATCGGATGGGTAATCCAACACTCCTTCAATCTGTTCTCGCATGTGCCAACTCATATTTTTGGCCGTCTCTTTCACCATAAATAATCTTTGCGACCGCGGCGTTAAAGGCAAGTAGTGCATTGAATCGGTCGGTCTTCTTGCACCGGTAGACTTTCCTGTACTAGTTGTCTTATAGCGATTAGCAGTACAAAATTTGCACACATCTACATCCTTGTCGTCTTTATAGTACAGCATGCACCCATTGCGACAAGAATCAATTTTCTCGTATCCCATCCAGAGCGATCTCACCATCCTCTTAGACCTATAGAAGTCTTTAGGTAACTTAGCACCCGCCGGCATGATCTCTATAATCAACACCAACACTCGGTTGTAGCATTCTTGCGACATGTTAAAATCTGACTTAATGCTCAACAGTCTTGTAACCACCTCCAACGGTGAATGATCCTCACAACCAGGATACAATGGAGTCCTTGCAATCTCCAACAACTCCATGAACTTTGCAGCATCGACATTCGGTGCCTCCTCAGCTGCATCATGAACGAAACTAGGCCCCGCAGCGTCGAAAACAATGTTCACGCACCCGTCGTCGTATGTATGATTATCTGAAACAAAATTAGGTCCCGCATGCATATACGACTCAACATAAGGCTCCGGCTCTAATGCTAAAGACACAAGTTCTCCGTGTGCGGTCCACTGATAGTAATTAGGCGTGAAACCCCTCGAGTAGAAATGATATGTCACTTCTACTTCTGGATAATATTTCATGTTATGACATTTCACACACGGACACTTAATTTTGGTGTCGTCCATGTACTGAGGTAACGCCTTATAAACTTTAGGAACTGCTTTACTCCCGCTATGTATTCATTCCGTACACCACACATATCATCAGGACGGCGATTATACATCCATGAACAATTCCGCAAGTAGTAATTTATATCCATTTGAAAATAATTCTGCAAAGATGGACACACATTATCCAATAGGCACAAATTCGTATATTATGTCTTATTATGGGACACACATTAGTAGCGGACAATTACTAATAACCATGCTAAATCGCACATAGGTTCTTGTGCATCCAACGTGTACATATACGCTATCGATTCTTACTGATGCCAATCTCATTCAGACACACTAGATTCGTTTCGATATCGCCAGGGTCAAGTTGAAAATTGTCTTAATTAACATCAATTTTCAAGACTTGAATATAATGTCACCTATAATCGATATCTAAGACCCCATGACAAAGTCAAGTAGACCCCATGAATATAATGTCACCTACAACCGATATCTCATTCAGACACAATAGATTCGTTTCGATATCGCCAGACCATATATATATAATATCACCTACAACCGATATCTAAGACCCTATGACAGACATTATTGACAAGACTTGAATATAATATCAACCAATATCCTAAGATACTACTTAGAATCCTAGGATACTATCTTAACTCTAACATATTAACTGGCTAACTTATTATACTAAACGTATCCTCTAACATCTTTTGTATCCTAGATATCCTAACATCTATCTCTAACACATATATATAGGAACTAGCCGCTACCGCTGCCTATTGTACTAACATACTGTTAGTATCCCTTTATGAATTGGAATATGTGATACATGTATTTGTCTTCAAGAATTAAACATATGCAATTACCTATCACATACATATTCCTTCATTTGATACATATAGTGAGACACACATCTCTCCATGAGTTGTGGCCAAGGTAAGCTATTGTCCTGCTGCCTTCATGGCTTATGAACTCTACTACACTAACACTCACACCAACACTCACATGAACCTAGACTAACATTCTATTATTTGATACCATATTATCCTGATATGCATATCCCTTACTAACATCCTAACATACAAGGATACCAAACTTACTGATACTCAAGTGAGTATCTCAAAAACTCCCTTTTCACCTATGGTTACAACCCATACCCTAAACTCTGATACAACTAACCAAGTGACCCTAAGCCTCTGATACATACTAGACACCCTATAGATTAGACCCTCTGATACATGATACTAAGGCTAACCCCCATACCTATAGTGTTACGAGTCAATGGCCATTTGGGCAATCACCAAAAAGGAGGGTGTTCCCTGCTACTGTCATTGCACTGTGGCAGAGCCAAGCGTAATGCAGTAGCCAAAGCAAACTCTACTTTTCCTTGCCTCATGCCTATTGTCTGCAGTGCCTAGCGAAGGCCACTGCTCTGTGGCTACTAGCAAATGCAAGGAAAATGCCTAAGCCAAAATCTGTCAAGATAAACCATGCCAACCCATGCACTGCAGGCCACACATGCATATGGTTTCCTATAAACTAACCCATCTAAACACCTGCACTCGACCATGGAGCACTCTCCTGTGCATCCAATGCACAGGTCTAATGGCCCATAAACCTGTCACACCCCATCCTGCCATTAAGTTGCTGTCTATTAACACAGGTAACACTCCTATACATTCACACTTCTCATACTCTCTTCCTTTGTGATACATGTATTTGTTACATCTGTTACATCTGCTACCGCTGCCGCTGCCGCTGCCTATTGCACTAACAGTATGTTAGTATCCTTCTACTAATCATATTGGGCATAAACCCATCGTAGCCACTCTCAGAATTTCTCTATGGGTGATATCAAACCCATTCTAACTTCCTAATGAGGACTCAAAAGAGCCTCAAAATCGAACCTATGGATTCAAAACACACACAATAGCTGTGTGTGTGTCCGTGTGTGTCTGTGTGTATGTGTGTGTGTGTGTCCGTGTGTCCGTGGGTGTGTGTGTGTCCGTGTGTGTGTGTGGGAGAGAGAAGGAGGAGGAGGAGGAGGAGGAGTGTTAGGGTTTACCGGAGAGAAGGAGGAGCAGCTCAGATTGGGGGAGGAGGAGGAGCTCGGAGGGGGGGTTGGGGTCGTCGGGGGAGAAGGGAGTCGCCGGGGGGGGAGGGAGTCGCCGGAGGGTGGAGGGAGTCGCCGAGAGGAGGAGGGAGTCAAAAAATATGAAATTTTCGAGTGAGGGGGAACAAGAAAACAGAACTGTGCCCTAAGTAAAAAAATTAGCGACATCAACAGTTGACGTCGCTAAACGTCGCAACCTTTTAATATATGGCGACATATTTTAATAATATGTCGCTGAACGTCGCTATTTCGCGACGTACATTATCGACTGTCGTTGAACGTCGCTATTCAGCAACGATTTGCGATGTCAATAGAAGGGCGTCGCTATATTACATATTTAGCGATGGTATTTTGTTCCGTCGCTAAATAACGTCGCTAATATATATATTTTAGTAGTGACTCCAGCCCGACTCGAGTACGTATAAGCTGTCAAGATCATGGTATCATGTCTAATCTAAACTATATCTCAATCCACAAGAATCATATGAAACAAGAATGAACAAGTATGGGTCGTGGTCTGCAGCCCATTAGCATATATGTCCGATTAGACTCCAAGAATAATATGAGTCTATAAAGGTAAGCTGATAAGCATGATATATCAAAAATCACGATGATGATAGTAAATCAATAACACTAACAAAATACCTGAATCATGCAGATGAAGTCAACTACCACATGCTCAGCTAACTAACTCCGTGCAATTAGCTACCTGAAGAGATCATCAGGTCCTCAGAGGACTAGCAAGATACATAAAACATGCCTACTAATATGATAGTAAATAACATGTAAGAAGGATAAGAACACTGCAAGAAGAACATCTAAGGATGACGAGTCGTGTGGAAATGTAATACTAGACTTGGCTGACTATCAATCAAAACTCCCATAGCTTGTAGTACAATACAAGATACTCCCAATCTATAGTGTTTCAATTAACGAACAAAGAAGGATACTCTCAGTCGAGATTAGCCAATTCTAGTATCGATCTCCTCTCCTAAAGGATACAAGGTCAAGTAGACTCCTATAAATCGTAGTACAATGCAAGATACTCCCAATTTATCGTATCGCAAGTCAAGTCAATCAATCAATCAATATATGCTATAGGTCATAGTACAATGTAAGATACTCCCGATCTATAGTATGTCTCAAGTCAAGTCAATCAAGAAATATCAAGATAGAGAATCGGCTATAGGTCGTAGTACAATGTAAGATACTCCCAATCTATAGTATGTCTCAACTGTAGTACAATGTAAGATACTCCCAGTCAAGAATGGTCAAGTCAAGAACAGATATAGAAACTGACAACTCAATCGCAAAACAAGGTAACACGATAAGACCAATATTCAAGCAAAGTTGAATATCTTATACGTGCACGTAAATATAGAACAAATAAAACGATCAAGGGAAATTCAATCACAATATGGAATCATGTGATAATATAAAAAGGAAAAATAGAGAAAGAGAAAACAATGTAAATACTGTATATGTTCGACAAGGTATACTTGCCTGAGGGTTGCACGGAGAACTAACAATATATCGCCAATCAACAAGTCAGGGAGTCCAAGTCCCACAACTGCCTCCAGAAGCTGTAATAGATGTTACCAACTTTCTCAAAATAGTCAAATTAGCTAGGATTGCCTATTCTTAAGTCCAATTCTGGGCACAGGGGCAAAACGGTAATTTCGGGCAAAAATGATGTCCGCCGTTGGACCCGCTTGTACCAAAAATCATGTCAGAGTCAATGGTCTCTAAAGTCGTCAAAATATATGTCAACAGGTCCAGTTTTTCTATATGAACCCAACCGTATGTCCAAAGTTGGATTCCAACGGGCCGTGCACAAAATCATCCATTGAGTCCGACCGTGGGCCCGCAAAACGGCGATCTGATCAACTGTCTCAGAATCGGACCAAACTTGGCATACAGGACCAGAAAAATGATACGATCATGTTGACACAAGTTTCGTCTCGATATGACGAACGTGCACGAAGTAATTGGAAAATTTGAACAGAGGCCGATACGGTAAATTTTGACGGATACGCATCAAATTCGTCGCGTACACGCGACCAATTTGAATTCCGTCAAAGCCCACACGTCCACGAAGCCGTTACGCACCTTTTGATGCTTTCGGTTCGCGACCACGTCGTGGCGGGACGCACGTCGTGTGGATGAGTTTGTAATGTTTTCGAAAACTGTTTTAATAAGTTTTCTTGATTTTCAAATTAGTATTTCTTGATATATAATAGATGAATTTAAAATCCGTAAATAGCGTCTTGAAGCTGTATGGATTGACTAAAAACCTATTCAATTAGATTTTGTGAAATTCTAATCGGTTGCAAATAAACTACCTTCCAAAACAAGAAGAAACTGTTTTGTTCCATGTTTCACTATTTCAGAAACTATATTTTTTTTCCAGGGTTTGATTCGATTCCTTGTCGAATCTCGTTATGTTCCGCCTGAACTATTAGACAGGGTGTCGAGTTGGTTAGGTTGGTAACATACCTGAACAAGTAGATCGAAAAATGATCTACTGCATGACGAAAAATCTATTCCTGAACTTAGACCGGCACTGCGTGTTGCTGCTGCTGTTCTCCGCTTCCATGTGCGAGCGGCCGGCCGTCAGCCTCCCTCCGGCGACGTGCCACCGTCGGGGAGGTCGCCCAGTGTTGGCGAAGGTCGTGGGGTTTGGGTTTTGCATTAGTGTTTTCGTTTTCGAGACTCCCTCTCTCTGTTTTATACGCAGTTACTGGCTTCGGATTCACAGGGTCGGGGGATTAGTCGGGCTGGGCCGGGATGTTACTGTTCTCTGTTTGGTTTGTATCCCTTTTCCTTTTTCTCTTGTTCTATTTCTTTTTTTTCTATTTCTTTTTATACATATAATTATCTTTATATGTATGCATATAATAAGTTCCAAAAATCCAAATAAAATCTTGATACCATTTATTTATAGAATATGGTATATATATATATATATATATATATATATATATATATATATATATATATATATATATATATATATATATATATATATATATGAACCTGTGTAACATTTATTTGACCATGAAATAATAAAACCAATTAATATTAAATAATTTCTATTGTATAACAACCATCAATATTACTAGTAATAACACCAAATAATACGAAATGCAACAACCAAATAATATGAATAGTATTTGGTGACACAAAAATACTCTTACTCTAATTAGGTCCACAAAAAAGTCGTGCTGAGCCTTCAAGAAATGACATCTAAAGGTTAATGTCATTTATATTAGATGTAACAAATTATTGAGGAAAGTATGTATTTAGATTATTTGAATTGAGTTACAAATTACTCATTCAAAATATAAATCAACATGGACGTCTCAGGATGCACTACCCGACTACGTGGGCTTGGACTTGGTTTAGGTCCAGTCTGTACCAACTTGGTACAACCAGGTCACCTAAAAATTAATATTCTTAATTAATAAACAATTAAATCCATTATAGGGTTAAGTTGTAACTTGGCCTGGTTTTTCTAGTTAGGACACACTTATGGCTAGGTCTTCCTTGGCATGGCTAATACCCTAGTCAAGGCACGCCACTGCACTATCCGTGCCATAATTCCTAGTCGTCTGATACTTCAAAACTCAACCATGGCTAAAGTCATCTACCGCAATAATTAACTAAATAATTATTTATAAAATTCAGAAAATTACCATTCAGATAAAATAATTAATAATAATAATAAAATATTTTAAGAATTTTCGGGAAGGGAAGCTCCAAATCTACCCACCTTAAAAATAATTTCGTCCTCAAAATTCTAATTCATAACTATTTCTTAAAATTCAAAGTCTACTATTACCTTAATCTCCTCAAATTTAATTCCTCAAAAATAGTTCATATCCTCCTCCTAATCATTTTGTAACTACGAAGCCTCGAGGACTTCTACCCACCTTTGGTCATACTACCCTCAAAACACGGGTCACTAAACTTTATAATCTTCCAACTAGTTGTTAACTTACTACCAACAGCTATCTAGGACATATGGCTCTATAATCCTCACATCTATAAACAACCAATCCTCAATAATCATGCAATATTATACTATAATTTAATAATTTTTGGTAAATCCTAGACAACACGATCATTCGTCACCCCCTAAATTAAAGGGATGGGAATCAATGGGTCAGGAAGCAAGGAAGTATAATCGAGAGCAAATATGGAGTTTTCAAAGACGTAGAGAATTTCTAGGAGAATTTTCAAGACAGAGTGGATTGAGATTTCTAAGGTTTAGTCATTGTTGCAGGCTCATACCAGTACAGTTACGTAACCAGTATGATATGCTATGACCTGTATTGGCCACCACAAAAACTTGTCACGACCCGCACCCACTTTTCGGGACGCGAGAGCGTGAGCAAGCCAGCTACGTATTGAACGGGCTCCATCCCGACTCGAGTACGTATAAGCTGTCAAGATCATGGTATCATGTCTAATCTAAACTATATCTCAATCCACAAGAATCATATGAAGCAAGAATAAACAAGTATAGGTCGTGGTCTACAGCCCACTAGCATATATGTCCGATTAGACTCCAAGAATAATATTAGTCTATAATGCTAAGCTGATAAGCAGAATATATCAAAAAGTATGATGATGATAGTAAATCAATAACACTAACAAAATTCCTGAATCATACAGATGAAGTCAACTACCACATGCTCAGCTAACTAACTCCGTGCAATCAGCTACTTGAAGAGATCATCAGGTCCTCAGAGGACTAGCAAGATACATAAAACATGCCTACTAATATGATAATAAATAACATGTAAGAAGGAAAAGAACACTGCAAGAAGAATATCTAAGGACGACGAGTCGTGTGGAAATGTAATACTAGACTTGGCTAACTATCAACCCGAACTCCCATAGCTTGTAGTATAATGCAAGATACTCCCAATCTATAGTGTTTCAATTGACGCACAAAGCAGGATACTCTCAGTCGAGATTAGCCAATTCTAGTATCGATCTCCTCTCCTAAAGGATACAAGGTCAAGTAGACTCCTATAAATCGTAGTACAATGCAAGATACTTCCAATTTATAGTGGCGCAAGTCAAGTGAATCAATCAATCAATATATGCTATAGGTCGTAGTACAATGTAAGATACTTCCGATGTATAGTATGTCTCAAGTCAAGTCAATCAAGAAATATCAAGATAAAGAATCGGCTATAGGTCGTAGTACAATGTAAGATACTCTCAATCTATAGTATGTCTCAACTGTAGTACAATGTAAGATACTCCCAGTCAAGAATGGTCAAGTTAAGAACAGATATAGAAACTGACAACTCAATCGCAAAACAAGGTAACACGATAAGACCAATAATCAAGCAATATCGAATATCATATACGTGCACGTAAATCTAGAACAAGTAAAACGATCAAGGGCAATTCAATCACAATATGGAATCATGTGACAATATAAAAAGGAAACAATAGAAAAAGAGAAAACAATGTAAATACTGTATATGTTCGGCAAGGTATACTTGCTTGAGGGCTGCACGGAGAACCAACAATATATCGCCAATCAACAAGTCAGAGAGTCCAAGTCACACAACTGCCTCCCGAAGCTGTAATAGATGCTACCAACATTCTCAGAATATTCAAATTAGCTTGGATTGCCTGTTCTTAAGTCCAATTCTGGACACAGGGCAAAACGGTAATTTCGGACAAAAATGATGTCCGCCGTTGGACCCGCTTGCACCAAAAATTGTGTCAGAGTCAATGGTCTCTAAAGTTGTCAAACTATATGTCAACATGTCCGGTATTCCGATACGAACCCAATCGTACGTCCAAAGTTAGATTCCGGCTGGCCGTGCACAAAATCACCCGTTGAGTCGGACCGTGGGGCCCACAAAACGACGATCTGATCAACTGTCTCAGAATCGGACCAAACTTGGCATACGGGACCAGAAAAATGATACGGTCCTGTTGGCGTAAGTTTTGTCTCGATCTGACGAACGTGAACGAAGTAATTGGAAAATTTGTACATAGGTCGATACGGTAAATTTTGACGGATACGTATCAAATTTGTCACGCACACGCGACCAATTTGAATTCCGTCAAAGCCCACACGTCCACGAAGCCGTTACGCACCTTTCGATGCTTTCGGTTCGCGATCACGTCCCCCGAATTGGCGGGACAGATGTCGTATGGATGAGTTTCTAATGTTTTCGAAAACTGTTTTAATAAGATTTTCTTGATTTTTAAATCGATATTTCTTGATGTATAATAGATGAATTTAAAATCCATAAATAGCGTCTTGAAGCTGTATGGGTTGACTAAAAACCTATTCAATTAGATTTTGTGAAATTATAATTGGTTGCAAATAAACAACCTTCCAAAACAGAAAGAAACTGTTTTGTTCCCTGTTTCACTATTTCAGAAACTATGTTTTTTTCTGGGTTTGATTCAATTCCTTGTCGAATCTCGTTATCTTCCGCCTGAACTATTAGACAAGGTGTCGTGTTGGTTAGGTTGGTAACATACCTGAACAAGTAGGTCGAAAAATGATCTATTACTTGACGACAAATCTATTCCTGAACTTAGACCGGCACTACGTGTTGCTGCTACTGTTCTCTGCTTTCGGGAGCGAGCGGCCAGCCGTCAGCCTCCCTCCGGCGATGCGCCACCGCCGGAGAGGTCGCCCAGTGTTGGCGAAGGTCGTGGGGTTTGGGTTTTGCATTAGTGTTTCCGTTTTCGAGACTCCCTCTCTCTGTTTTATACGACGTTCCTGGCTTCGGATTCACAGGGTCGGGGGATTAGTCGGGCTGGGCCGGGATGTTACTGTTCTCTATTTGGTTTGTATTCCTTTTCCTTTTTTCCTTGTTCTATTTCTTTTTTCCTTTTCTATTTCTTTTTATATATATAATTATCTTTATATGTATGCATATAATAAGTCTCCAAAAATCCAAATAAAATCTTGATATCATTTATTTATAGTATATGGCATATATATTTTTTTTTTTTATTTATAGTATATGGCATATATTTATAGTATATGGCATATATATATATATGAACCTATGTAACATTTATTTGACCATGATATAATATAACCAATTAATATTAAATAATTTCTATTGTATAACAACCATCAATATTACTAGTAATAACACCAACTAATACGAAATGCAACAACCAAATAATAGGAATAATATTTGGTGACACAAAATACTCTTACTCTAATTAGGTCCACAAAAAAGTTGTGCTGAGACGTCAAGAAATGACATCTAAAGGTTAATGTCATTTATATTAGATGTAACAAATTTTTGAGGAAAGTATGTATTTAGATTATTTGAATTGAGTTACGAATTACACATTCAAAATATGAATCAACATGGGCGTCTCAGGATGAACTACCAGACTACATGGGCTTGGACTTGGTTTAGGTCCAGTCTGTACCAACTTGGTACAACCTGGTCACCTAAAAATCAATATTCTTAATTAATAAACAATTAAATCCATTATAGGAGTTAAGTTGTAACTTGGCCTGCTTTTTCTAGTCAGGACACACTTATGGCTAGGTCTTCCTTGGCATGGCTAATACCCTAGTCAAGGCACGCCACTGCACTATCCGTGCCATGATTTCTAGTCGTCTGATACTTTAAAACTCAACCATAGCTAAAGTCATCTACCGTAATAATTAACTAAATAATTATTTATAAAATTCAGAAAATCACCATTCAGATAAAATAATTAATAATAATAAAACATATTTTAAGAATTTCTGGGAAGGGAAGCTACAGGTGGCAAGGCCAACCAGTATGCCACTGCACCGATCCTCTCAATGATACCGAATGGTGTGATAAACCTTGGGCTGAACTTACCACCTCCACTGAAATGAATCATACCGTGAGTCGGAGAGTACCAAATCGCCAACCTAGAACTATATAGGATTGTATTACATAACCTGCTAGTATTTACATATCCATAATAAGGAAAATCTATACCTTGAACCCTAACGATCTCCGGTGGCTGTCGGCCCAGTGCTTTTTTCTGTCCTGCGCCACGTGAAGTCTCTCTCTAATTTGTTTCACCTTTTCGGCCACATCTACCACTATTTTTGGTCCTAATAATGCTCTCTCGTCTACTCATCCCACGATAATTGAGTGCGGCCTCTTCGTCCGTAAAGAGCCTCAAATGGAGACATCTCGATACTGGCATGGTAGCTATTGTTATATGAAAATTCTACCAGGTGAAGATGATCCTCCCATGAGCCACTAAAATCTAAAACACATGTCTGCAGCATGTCCTCAAGCGTCTGAATAATCCTCTATGACTTTTCGTCCGTTTGAGAGTGGTATGCAGTGCTAAATTTGAGCTGTGTAGCTAAGCTAGCCTATAAACTCCTCCAAAAATATGATGTGAATCTGCTATCCCGATCGAAAATGATACTTACTAGAACCCCGTACAATATGACGATTTGCTTCACATATAATTCTTCCAATTTCTCCATGGACAATCCCACTTTAAATAGTATAAAGTGGGTCAATTTGGTCAACCTATCAACGATGACCCAAATCACATCCTTCCCTTCTAGAGAACGTGGAAGGCCAGAGACAAAATCTATCGTGATATGTTTACACTTTCATTCGGGGATCAGTAATGGTTGAGGCAATCCTTCCGGTCTCTGCCTTTCAACTTTGACCTGTTGGCACACTAGACATCTAGCAACGAAGCGTGCCACCTTTCGCTTCATGCCATACCATCATACATGATCACTCAGATCCTGGTACATCTTGCTGGCTTATGGATGCATGGAATACTAAGAGCGATGAGCCTCTTCCATGACCTCTTCTTGCAGATCACCACTAGGAACACATAACCTAGCACCGTACTTGATAGATCTATCATATGCAATAGATAAATCATCTAGCAATCCAGCTTGCACCTCCTACTCCCTAATACCCCTCAGGTTCTCGTCTTGATGCTGTGTCTCTCGAATCTTGTTCATTAGTCTAGACTGAATCTGCATACCCATCATCTGCATCTCTACCCCAAGAATAACAATTTCGATGCCCAGAATCTCCAAATCTGTTGATAGGTGACGATCCTTAGTTAGACACATATTTACGGGATACCTGGTAAAGGCATCCGCAATTGCATTAGCTTTTCCTGTTTAATATTGTAGTGGAATGTTAAAATCACTCATCAGTTCTAGCCATCTGTGCTGCCTCATATTCAACTCCTTTTGTGTGAAGATATACTTCAAACTTTTGTGGTTAGTGAATATTTCAACTCGCTCTCCGTACAAGTATTGTCTCTAAAACTTTAAGGCGAGGATCATCGCTTCCAACTCTAGGTCATGGGTGAGATAGTTCTTCTCGTGTGGCCGCAATTGTCTGGATGCATACGCCATCACCTTCTTGTTTTGCTCTAGAACACATCCCAGACCCTTTCTTGAAGCATCACTATAAATGAAAAAACCACCGGATCCCGATGGCAACGTCAGTATGGGAGCTGTCGTCAACCTCTTATTCAGTTTATCGAATGCAGCCTGGCAGTCCTCTGTCCACCCGAACTCTACGTCCTTCTGAGTGGGCCTAGTCAGCGGCTTTACGATCCGAACAAAGTCCTGTACGAACTTCATGTAGTACCCCGCCAATCCTAAGAAGCTTCTGATCTCTGCCACAGTAGTCGGGGTAGTCCAAGATTCTACGACAACAATCTTCTTTGGATCAACGGATATCTCATCTCCAATCACTACATGTCAAAGGAATTCCACCATGTCCAAGAAAAACTCATATGTTGAGAGTTTTTCGTAGAGCTTCTCCTTCCTGAGGGTCTCCAATGCGATCCTCAAATGCTCATCGGGCTCTTCCGATGTCTTCGATTAGTAAGATAAACACCACCATGAACTTGTCAAGGTATGGATTGAACACCTTGTTCATCAAGTTCATGAAGACCATCGGGATATTAGTCAACCCGGACAACATCACTATGAATTCATATTTGCCATATTTAGTCCGAAAGGCAGTCTTCAGGATATCTTCCTTCTTCACTTTCAACTGATGGTAGCGGGACCTCAAGTCAATTTTTGAAAATACCCTTGTGCCGCTCAACTGATCGAAAAGATCATAAATTCATGGCAATAGGTACTTATTCTTGATTGTGAGGTTGTTCAAAGCCCTATAGTTGATGCACATTCGCACCGTCCTATCCTTCTTTGGCACAAATAGAACCGGGACTCCCCATGGCGAAGAACTCGATCTGATGAATCTTTTTTCTAGAAATTCATCAATTTGCTTCTTCAACTCCCCTGCCTCTTTGTTATTGATCTGGTATACATGTTGTGTTGCTGGCTCTATGCCTGGAACAAGATCAATAGCGAACTCGACATCCCTATCAGGCGGCAGTCCAGGCAATTTTCTTCTTCATGAAATTCTGTAATTATAGGATGAAATAGCTCTTTCTCCTCTACCATAGCTCCACAAATTTCCTCGCTATGCTACTCCATTGCTCCTATAGAACACTCAAACATAGACTCTCCAGAAGGACTAAGTACTATGCATCCTCGGCGGAAGTCTATATTGGCATGATTTGTACTCAACTAATCCATCCCGAGAACGACATCGAAACTCGAAAGTAGCATTCGGAGTAGATCGGCGCACAATTCCCTACGTCCCAAGGTGATGCGACGTCCGGCACAAATATCCTTAACTAGGATAATGCCTCCACCCATCATGATTTTGTAATTCCTATCTAAGGGCTCAGATACTATGCTATGTTTATACTCAGAAGCTACAGAAATAAAGCTATCGGATGCAACAGAATCGAATAAAGCTATAGCTAAAAAAGTGTAGAGAATTATGAAACCTACTATCACATCATTTATGGGCTCGGGCTCCTCGACGGTTGTAGCACAGGCTCTGTCCTACTGAGGTGCTCCCCTCTGCTGGTGTTGGGCAAACCGTTGCTGTAGAGTGGGGAGTAGTGGTCCTCGCGGTTGCGGATCCATTGGTGCCCTAAATGGTAATCTCTATGCTGGTGCTACATCCTGTCCTGGACGAAAAGGGGCTAGAAGGCACTCCCTCAGTTGATACGAAGGTGATCCGTAGTACAAATACGCTCTGAGCCTCTTTCTGTAGTCGTCCCAGAGATGTCTGGTCTTTCACAGTGAGTACAATGCAGAGCCTACTGTAACTGCCTATGTGGCTGCTGCACCTGCTGGATTGGAGCTCTAGCTAGGGCATGGTTTTGCTGCTGGTGCTAAAAAGTCCTCGGCTGAAATTGGGACGTTTGGCTGGTCCCGTACTAATGCCACCCCCCGCTGTATCATGGTCCCTCTTGTGTCATGACCTACTCCAATTAATCGAGTACGAGTACGTAGCCAAGCCAAGCCTACGTCGCAGTATCGACAGTCGAACATTATCTAGTAACACACAATAAATCCTCCACAAATACAAGTGATCATAGATACAAATCATACTCAGCCACAACACAAATCAAGGAAATAAGAGTATGATAGATAATGAAATAATAAGATCCAAATCCAATAGTAGTGAGACTAAATCCAGAATAAAATATGGTCCATCCGCAGACAAATTTGGTCCAACTATGAAAGTAAAACTAAAGCATACTAAAATGTGAATCTAGATCTCTCCAGAGATCGATCATGGCTCCTGAGTCTCGGTATAAACATCGTCAACACCACACTATGATGGTCCATAACAAGTACAGAGACAGTCGTCATCCTATCATATATTGTTAACGATCTAGTTAAAAAAGGAGCAAAGTACAAACGTATTGCATTTAATATAATTAGCATAAAATAAGCTAGAACAATGAAAAACCGTAACGGTAAAGAATATTTAAAGAACTAGTAGGATATGAACTATATATGAGAAAAAAATCATGAACAAGTAAGGTACTAGAAAAGAAACGTGTAGATAAAAGAACTGAACTGTGATCACGGACAAGGAAAACAACAATATGTATAAAATATCTTTCGACATGTGGACGACTGGGCTAATACGACACATCATATAGATGGTTATCCACAATAAAAGGGTACGGCTAACCCATACGTGCGGTGTATGAATTATCTATCTACAATAACAATAGTTGGATTTGTTCACATACCTTCCGAGTATTCTCCCCCCGCCTCACTAAACAACAATACGGTTAATGATACAACAAGTCTATCGTGTCACCATCATGTCTCAATGGAATATCAAATAAAAACAGAATAAAGAAAGCATTATAATGTACTAAAACATAATGCAATACTGTACTCGCATGAACTCCTGAACAAACCATTTTCATAAGTCGAGGATGAGAGGAACTTCGACCTAGAATCTATTAACCCATATTACATCACCGTACCACGAACTGTGCACGAAAACCACAAGTCAATTCTTTGATTCTAATTCTAAAATCATGAATAAATGGCTAATAGGTTAACCTATCTAATATTATTTAATTCTGAAATAAATCATCTAAAAACCTGAGTTAATCTAATTATAATATGAAATACAACTTAAATAAGGAATTTTGGCTATATAAAGTCACGATTCCAATTTCGAAATCAATGTCATGTAAATCGAGACGTACCATTGACTAACTAGTCAAACATCATAAACTCAATGTTTTAAGGCTGCATCCTAGTCGATTTTATCACCACGAGTACACTTGAATCGACCCTGCCATTAAATCACGATTTGTTCAAAAGTTAACACCGTTATGGCTAACCGTGAACAAATCGGTGAATTACCAATCAAATCTGAATTCAAGGAATTAAATAAAATATTAAACAAACTTCTAAATTTTTGTAAGAAAATATATGTTGTGGATCTTCATATAAGCTTTCCAAAACTTCAAAACGGATCGCAAAATGGAGTTCGAGATCTCCCGGAATCTCGAAAACCGTGTGATGTGTCGAATTTTGGACCGACAATCAAATAAATTTGTAGAAATTGACAAACAAAATATCAGAAATTAAATTAGGTATTATGAAAACTGACCTCGAGACAATTCCAACAAAAAAATGCTACGTGAAAAGGACGTCGAGATTGTCTGCAATCGCTCCGCGAAGTCGAGGAATCACCGAGATCAAAAAGCTCTAAAATCGACCAAAAGAAATAGGTTTTCGGAAAACTAATAACTTATATATAGAGAGAGCCAAGCCGAGGCGGTTGCTCGAACCAGCATCTCGCTTGCCACGTGTCGTCATCTGGTGCATCTTGCCAAAATTTGGACGACCAGATAATGACCCGGTTGAGCCAAACCGAACTGGCTAGCCAACTCCAAATAAGGAAACTAGAGCCCAGTCAGCCGTTGCTTGGGCTGACATATGGCCTGAGGGTGCTGACTGTGCACTACAACTGGGTAACTAAATTCAAAAAATAATTTTTAAACCATTTTAAATCCAAATAAACCGAAATAAATTATAGAAAAATCTAAAAACATTCTCAAAAATATTTCTAACTGTCTAGAATCTAAAAAAAAATTACTTGTTCACAAAATACCTCTGTATGACCCTACAATTAATCCCAAAAGCCTATAAAAAATAAATTTTATAGGTTTTAATTATCTAAAAATTCCTAAAAATCCAAAAAATATATTAGAAAATTCTATAAAAATTTCTAGTCGTCTAGAGCCCAAATAAAAATATTTTGTCCTAAAATAACCCCGTGTGGCCTTACAGTAAATCCTGAAAGTCCTAAAAATAGTAAACCGATATATATTAATTCTCTAAAAATCTCTAAAAATTCTGGAAAATTTTAAAGTACCAAAATAACTTATTTGGGACCACTCAGGAACCCTAGTGACCATATGTGACCAAATATAACCATACTACACCTATAAGCTTGGTTACGATCTCCTGTGATCTCAAAATAAACCCTAAATAAAAATAAAAAAATTCTAGGAAACATGTGCTACATATTATCCCCCTTTAAAATATTTTTGTCCTAAAAAATCAATATAGATAATATATATATGTAACCTCTATAGGCAATCTAAAATAATTTCTACTCTAGATCATGGAACAGTTTAAGAAATCCAAAATAACTAATCAAGCACACTACTAAATTAACTAAACATGCACATTGACTATAACTATGGAATGCTTTTAAGGGAATCTCTACGTTATAATTATCGATGATGAGGTTTTCCTACTCCAGTATCTTGAACTGACTCTCTAAAGCCTTCCATCTACGTCGAGGTAGAACTTCTTCTATATCTCCTTGAACTCTGCCCAAGTCACATCAGGTACAGAAAGTCAAGGCTCATCTTGATACCACGTCCGGGCGATATCGAATAACGGTATGTTGGCTGACTCTATCTTCAAATCTTCAGAAACTCGACCCATCAGAGGAAGCCGCTCCACGCTCTCTATCCACTCATCAACATAGAGAATCCCTTCAGTCCTATACTATTCCAAGGGCCTAAGGTTCATAAAGTCATTGAAAGTTCTTGGGCGGGACCGGGGAGCGTCTCTAGTCTAAAGGGCCTCTCTCAAAGTATCAAAAAAATATTAGCGTGCTTCCTATGGGAATCAATGTAACGCCCCAGTCCCAAAATACATAGAACCAGGATATGGTACATGCCAACAACACTTCACCGATGGGCCAAATCCCAAGCAAGCCATTAGCGAAATGTTTAAGCTGTAAATCATGATAAAAACTAGAATGATAACACAGGTCACATGTTACAGCTAATCTCATCCACACAGAATAACAAGTCACAAGATATCAAGTCTACTAAAATAATACTAATAAAAAAATTTGTCCAGCAGTAAATGAAAATAATAACTGTGTGGTAAGGCATCCCGAAACCACAGTAAAAAGAAATAAGAATAATCATCAGCTACGAGTTTATGAAATGAAAGGAAATAGAGTAGCCAGTCTAAAAATAGAGAGACATGTCTCAAGAGAAGTCCTCGGACACTATCTTTTCCTTCTGCGAAGGTACGTCTCCAGTCTCTACCCCTGAACTGTAAACCTTCGGACTGTCCTCCTATCTAACTAAGCTTAGAGAGATCACTAGGTCCTCAAGGGACTAGCAATTTACATATAAACATGCCCACTAATAAGAGTATATAACATGTAGTGGAAGGATAATAAAATAAAGACAGAGTAAACGCACAGGTGATGACACAGGAGTATGAATAATGCTACTAGTTGTGGTTACAAGGTAAAGTCGAGGAAAACGGTAGCACAACACGAGCTAACGTTCCTATAGACAGCAACATGGGACGTGTTAACTATCTATATAAAGTCCCTAAGGCAGCACAGTGTGTGCTAACGATCGAGAGTGGTCAATGGCCAAGTACTAATAACATCAGGAAGGATCTAGGGAGTAATTTTTATATAGAGTATCCATCACAGCATGGTGCGTACTAACGACCGAGAGAGAAAAACAGGTGATGATATATAACAGGCACTGACAAGAACAACTGTGAAAGAGTATATAAAGTAAACGACATGTATGTGATTTGTAAAGCATGAAAAAGGCATCAAGTATATAATAGGAAAAGAGATATATACAACAGTAATAAAGGAAAGAATGCATATAAAAAACTGTATATAGGGCAAGGTATACTTGCCTTGTGTAAAATCAACCACGTCCAAATAAACAACCTTTAGATCAATGGCCCGTAAAAATTTAACTCGTACACCTGTCCCCGGATGATGAAATAGATATCACAAATGTATTTGGCATAAGAAAAATGTATAAGTTTGACTACCCATATGTCCAATTCTGGACACAGGAGCAAAACGATAATTTTGGGCCAAAATAGTGTCCGCTATTAGACCCGCTTAGTACCAAAAAATGTGTCAGAGCGTATGGTTTCTAAATTCAACAAAGTATATACCTACGAATTAGTTTTTTGATACGAACTCAACGGTATATCTAGATTTGGATTCCGATGAGTCATGCACAAAATCATCCGTTGAGTCGGATCGTGGGCCCGCTAAAATAGCGTTTCGGTCGACCTTCTCAGAATCAGACCAAACATGTCACACAAGACCCAAAAAATGATACGAGTCCAGTAGCGTAAGTTTTATCGCGATGTGACAAACGTGCACAAAGTAATTAGCTAATTTACAAAGAGGCCGATACGGTATTCTTCGACCGATACGCCAAGAATTCGTCGTGCACACTAAAGCAATTCGAGTTCCGTCAAAGCCCAGACGTCCGCAACATCCGTACGCACCTTTCATTTCTCACAGGTTGTGACAAAGTCACCCGGTTTGTCGGGACAAACCCCGTATCAGTGGTTTTCCTAAATTTCAAAACTGTTTTTAATATTTGTTTTCTTGATTTTTTGAATTAACCTAAAACGGAATTTAATCAATTAAAATAAAAAGTAGAAATTGGGTTTGAATTTTGGGTAGGTAGTCTAAAAGGTTGTTCTGGTAGAATCCGAAATTTTTTATTATTGTGTCCGCAAAGTTTGAGATATTTCTCAGCAAATACTTGCAATTAAACTGTAACTAGTTCAAGTAATTTGCAGAGGGTTATATGGCCTTTGCATAGGGCTTCATATTTCGAGAAACGATCTAGTAGAATTTAAGAAAAAAATTCAAAAGTAAGGTACCTTGAATTCGGGTGACAGAACAGAGCCTCTGTTCTGTGGTGGTTGGGCAGCTGGGCAGCGGCGTACGACGACGTTCAGGGGATGGCACGATAGTGCAGTAGGTTGGACACGCATGCAGAGATGTTGGGGAGGTCTCTCAAGGTCAGGAGAGGAGCCCAGGTTAAGGGATCGAGGGTGGTTCGAAATTTTCATAGGGTTTTCCCAATAGGCCTGTCGAACTTTAGGTGTATATATATAGGTTTTTATCCGAATTTTCAAATCTAAATTCGATCTGGATTCGAACCAAGATTTAGGGGGAAAAAATCTTTTCTTTCATAGCTATATATATATATATATATATATATATATATATATATACACACACACACACACACATATATCTTTATATGTATAATACTCCAAAAATCATAAAAAAAATCTTTTTATTATCTATTCCTTGTGTAGGGTGTTAAACTAAACTATGTACATACATAATAATATATATTTCCTAATTAAACAAAATAACCAATAATAAATATATTCTTATAATAGTTATAATATCAATAGTAGTAGTAGTAATAATAATAATAATAATAATAATAAACCAATAATATGTATAGTATTTTTGGTGAACATATCATACACCCTCTTTATTTGGACCCAGAAAATCGTACAATATTATAAAACGTCATTTTATATTAATACTGCCTATATTGTATGTATAATGTAAAATCCTGATTCTAAATAGGTTAACTAAATTAGGATTTGCAAAAAAAAATCATTTGAATTTTATTTCCTATTTTACTTTATTATTATTATTATTATTATTATTATTATTATTATTATTATTATTATTATTAGTCGAAAATTAGATTTTAATCTTTCTAACATTAATTATTGGATGGTGTTCTTGTCCGAACCCTTTAACCCAAACCCATTTAACTAAACCACTATCCGTTCAACCTTACTACTCCAATCACCCGACTACGCCGCACGAACCCCCCACTCCCGGATCTATCATCTTCTCTCCCTCGTACAAACTCTCAGAAACACTTAGAAACTCCACAGAGACTCTCCCCTCTCTACCTTTACAAACTCCACCACAACTTCCTCCACACTCCTCTCCCAAATTCGATCTCACCCCGGCGCTCCCCGCGACGCCTCGAACATTTCAATATCTCTCTTGGGGCATTTCCAACGTGCCGTACGACCGCCGACCGGCCACCCGTGTGCGTCCCCCGACCGCCAGTTCCCTGTGTAATGTCCATCGGTGTTGCCAGTCCCCGTGTGGCGTCCCCCGATGCTGCAAGCGCCGCCCCAGCGTGCCGCCCCGTGCGCGTGCCAATCCCGCTCGCGTGCACCCTGTCCGTGTGTTCCGAGTTTCGTCGCTTTACACGACACCGAGGCCGAAGGCACGCTTCGGTTCTCTTTCATCAGACTTTCGATAAACTTTCTGGACTTCTGTATTTAATTCCAGTAGTGAAAACCAACTTCCTGCCCGACCGAAATTCACAGAATGAAGCTCTGTCAATTTTGGGATAGTTAGTTTCCTAAATTGTGTCTGTGTTTGTTAATAAGATTAATTAAATCATTTGATGCATAAAAGTTAGATTATTAGTACTAATAATAATACTGATGCCGTTAGGGGTGAGCATTCGGTTAATTCGGTTCAAACCGAACCGAATAACCCAAAACCAAATTGGACCGAAAATCGAATCAGCAAAACCTAAACTGAACTGGCCCATAACCGAATCGAACCAAACCAAATTAAATCGGTTTAGTATTTGGTTTATTCAATTTTTTGGTTTGTTTGTAATTTTTTTAGTTAATATATATAGTAACTAAATATATCTAAATTTATAAGTATATATATATATATTTTTTTTTTTCTTTATAAGTATATATATATATATATATATATATATATATATGTATGTATGTATATATATATATATATAAAATATATATATATATATATATAATATATATATATATATAATATATATATATATATATATATAATGTATATATTTAGTATATACCTATATATATATATATATATTAATACCTATATATATATATACAATATATACAAAAAAATTTAGTAACTAAATTTTCTTATTCGGTTTTCGGTTTGGACCGAAACCGAAACCGAATAAGAAAATTTAGTATTTTCAAAACCGAGACTGAACCGATTTTTCTTCAAATTGAACCAAATCTCTTATTCAGTTCGGCTTGGTTCGGTGTTCGGTTCAAAATTGAATAATTCTCGCCCCTAGATGCCATTATGATCGTCGGTTTATGTATATAATTATTCAGAATAAATATTAAAATTTATTAATAAAAGACTGTGATTATTTCATTAATAAATTATAAGTAGAATTAGATTCATTAGTATAGTTAATATTTTTTAGGAAATAAATGCTAGTTATAGTTCCTTAATAAATCATTTAATTATTCGCGTAATTAAATGTTTTCTCATTAATTATTAATGCAAAATATTTTTTGTAATAAACTCGTTAAAAAATATTTAGCTAGATTTTGTCTTAGTAAAATAAAGTTTTAAGACGGTATTTAATTACTCATATTAAATGTATTCCTAAATAAGTATTTCTAATTAAATGATTCTCGTAGTTTTATAACTACTAAAATGGTATTTTTATATTTAAACGTATCTATTAAAATACTATGGTTAGTTTATGTAAATAAAACACTATTTAATTTCAAAAGTATTTTCTGGTTAATTTATGTAAGTAAATTTAATTATAATATTAGTTTATGAAAAACCGTTTATTATTTACTAATAAATAAAATATAGTATTTCTCGTAATATTTATAAAAAATAATAGTTTTATTAGAAAATTATTTTTACCAATTCTTTTGCATGGATAAAAGTATTAAAATAATTATAGCTTTACTTTTCTAAAATATAAGCCTTTTTAATAATAAATTGATCATTAATTAATAGTTGGAGTTATTAATTAAAATTCTTAAAATGGTTTCTAAAGCAGATTATTAAATTAATGTAGGTTCCAAGGCCTAAGTCTGAGGTCGTTTTTCCTGTCCCCTTACGAGCACCAGAAAAACAAGGCAAGTTTTATATTATTCATGTTCGTGTTTTAATTGATAGTCAAATGCATTGCATCATTAGGACTATATACTGTATAGACACTGACTCACAGGATCCCTCTCAGACCCAAATTGATTGCTTGATTAACTCATTGACTCGAAGATTGGAGGAGTAGTATAGCAACTGTGACCAAAGCCATGTTACTAATATTGTCTCTCTCGCGCTATCCCCTATTGCACAGGGGGCTGAGCCGTATCGTATACTAGCATTTGGCCAAAATATTAGTATACATATTGAATCTACCAGCCGGTAACAGATATGCTATACGCTCAAATCACTATTAAATTATTGTAGATTGCATCATTATTGCTCTTGAGATTTTATTGCTTTACTGATTCTTTATTATTGTTTAGAAAATATAATAATGCTTTAAAACTGTTTCTTGTATCATTTATTATCATTAGAATACTGGATGTGGATATATGTTGTTGCTCCTTTCCTGACTGGAGACCAAAATTTTTAGGTGATTACAATGATGAGGAGCTCACTTTTAGTACACACTACAGACCCGAACTGAATTCTGAGGAGATAGATGAACCAAACCAGGAGGCACCTGAGCCGATTACTAGTAGCCTAGTCAACAATGTGTTTAAAGCTGTAAATTTTAGTATAACTTAAGTTTGTTTCGGCATTGTGTTTGATTTATTTAAATAAAAGTTTATTTAAATTTTTGTATTTTAGAATGTTGTGCTTGAGTTACTACTGACAGATACAGCTTATTGCCGTCGTCTCATAATGGTACAGGCTGGACCTGATCCGACTGGATCCAGAATCTTGGGATTGGGTAGTGACATATAAAAAATATTTAGAAAATATTTGTCAATTCCTAAAAATAAGTACGAAATATTTGCATCTACCTAAAATATGTCTACATGGCCGTCTTTGCCTCACTATATGCCTACATGGGCTTGGGTATGGTTCAGGCCCCGTTCAGACTAAATTGGTACAACCGGGTCACCTAAAAGTCAATAATCTTAATAATAAATAATTAAATCGTCTATAGGGGTTAAGTCGTAACTTTGACTGGTTTTCCTAGTTGGGGTACACTTATGGCTCGGCCTTCCCTACCATGGATAAAACATTAGTCAAAGCACATGACTACACTATCCGTGCCAAATTTTTTGGTCATCTTGTACTCCGAAACTTAACCATGGCTAAGGTTATCTATAATAATAACTATTTAATTAAAATATTTATAAATTCCCAAAATCAATATTTAATGTAAATAAATTATAAACAAATATTTCAAAAATTCAGGGGTATTACATTCTACCCCCTTAAAAGAAGAGTCCTCGAAATTAAAATAACTCGCTAGGGTAAAAGGAATTATGTCAATGGTTCTAAAATGCCTCTAATGTTGTGCTATGTTTCTATGGTATTCCTAATCAAACAAGTAACAATCAACGTAAACTAATATTCTACTCATAAAATTTGTAAGTTACTATATTCGGTTGCTTCTTGGGTTGTTGCTCCGTCTTAAATCCTCATGGCAAAGGCCTGTCCAGGCAGTTGTGCTGCCTGCTGTCTCGCTTACACAAATTGCGTTGCCTGGTCGGGAAGTGGTCCACACGGATATCCTCCCTCAAGCACGAGGGTTTGTCTTTCTGAAAAAGGTGAACATAAGACAACAAAGAGTTCAAGGAGCACGTGATGGAATACAATTGCGGGGTTTCAAAGGCGATTGAATAGTTCAAATGTGAGTTTTCAATGTAGTTACATATGAGATCCTATCTTGGGAATTCCTATTTACATGCTCGTATTAGTACAGTTATAACCAATACGATATGCTCGGACCTGTCTAGTGGCAAGTATTGGTTTAATAAGCTAAGTCAACTATATCTTAATCCACGTAGAATAGTTATATGAAGAGCGAACCAAGTGCATTAAGGTTGATCAGACCATAATATACCAGTTCTGATTAGACAATATGTTAGTGGGTGCACCGAATAAAACATGTCATGAACAATCTCGATAAAAGAATAAGCTTGTAAAGCTAGGCTATTCAGTAGCATCGGTCAAAATAGTCCAAAAATATAAGTACGGAAGGTTATGTTTGAAAGAAAGTTTAAGTAGTTCAAGTTCATCAAAGTCTAAAGCTCGTCCGGTGTTTGTGCTTCTACAGTCCTTCTACTACCTTCTTGTATAAGGCTTTGGTCGACCAAATGGGGTATGGACCTCTAAACTCTATAGTCTAGGTAATATTCAGTGTCATTCAACTCTTTAATGGGTCATAAGGACATTGTGATGCTAGGTGGGGTATGCTACCCAACTTACAAGAAATCAACTAATAGTACTTGAATCATATATACCTAGTACGAATCATCTTCCTATCCTCTATTAAGCACGAAAGATAATATTCACGGTAGAAAATGAATCAAGCAAGATGCAAATCAAGGCAGTCAAACGTGAGTTCGAAAATAAAATCAAGAAAGGAGATCAAGTATGTGGATGAGATCCTATGGGTTTTTTCTATCCTATTTGGAGGCTCACATCGGTACAGTAACGTAACCGAAGTGATTAACGTTGAACTGTATGGGCCGCCACAAAAATATATAACGCCCAGTCCTAAAATAAGTGCGACCAGGATACGGTACATGCCAGCAACACTTCACTAATCGGCAAAAATCTCAAGCAAGTCCATTAGCGAAATGTTTAAGCTATAAATCATGATAACAACCACAATGATAACACAGGTCACATGTCCCAGCTAATCTCATCCACACAGAATAACAAGTCACAAGATATCAAGTCGAAAAAAATAATACTAATAAAAAAGATCTGTCCAGCAGTAAATGAAATCGTAACTGTGCAGGTAAGTCATCCTGAAAGCATAGTAAAAAAATAAGAATAATCATCAGCTACAAGTCAATGAAATGAAAGGAATAGAATAGCAAGTCTAAAAATAGAGAGACATGTATGAAAAGAAGTCCTCGGCAATATCTCCTCCTCCTGTGAAGGTACGTCTCCAATCTGGACCCCTGAAAATGAAACCTTCGAACAGTCCTCCTCTTTAACTAAGCCCGGAGAGATCACCAGGTCCTTACGGGACTAGCAAGATACATATAAACATGCCCCTAATAACAATATATAACATGCAGTGGAATAATAATGAAATAAGGATAGAGTAAATGCGTAGGTGATGACATAAAAGTATGAGTAATGCTACTAGTCGTGGCTATAAGGTAGAGTCGAGTAAAATCGAATCACGGTACGAGCTAACGATCCTATAGACAGCAACACAGGGCATGCTAACTATCTATATAAAGTCCCTATAGCAGTACGGTGCGTGTTAACGATCGAGAGTGGTTAATAGCCAGGTACTAATAACATCGGGCAGGATCTAAGGATTAAGTCCTATATAGAGTCTCTATCGCATCACGGTGCATACTAACGACCGAGAGGGGAAAACAGGTGATGATACATAACAGGCACTGACACTAACAACTGTGAAAGTGTATGTAAAAGTAAACGATATGCATGTGATATGTAAAGCATGAAAAAGGCATCAAGTATATAATAGGAAAAGAGATATATACAATAGTAATAAAGAAAAGAATAGATGTAATAAAAACTGTATATAGGGCAAGGTATAGTTGCCTGGTGTAGAATCAACTACGACCAAATAAACAACCTGTCAGATCAAAGGCCCGCAAAAAATGGACTCCTACACATGCCCCCATATGCTGAAATAGACATCACCAACATATTTGGAATAAGAAAAATGTCTAAATTTGACTACCCATAAGTCCAATTTTGGATGCAGGGGCAAAATAGTAATTTTAGACCAAAACAGTGTCCGCCATTGGACCCACTTTGCACCAAAAAATGTATCAGAGCCTATGGTCTCTAAAGTGAATAAAGTATATACCTACGAGTCCAGTTTTTTAATACAAAATCAATGGTATGTCCAGATTTGAATTCTGATGAACCGTGCATAAAATTGCCCGTTGAGTCGGATCGTAGGCCCGCCAAAATAGCGTTCCGGTCGACCTTTTCAGAATCGGACCAAACTTGGCTCACATGACCAAAAACAATGACACGAGTACAGTGGCACAAGTTTCGTCATGATGTGACGAACATGAATAAAGTAATTAGCGAATTTGCAAATAGGTCGATACGTTGTTCTTCGACCGATACGCCTCAAATTCGTCGCACACACGCAAGCAATTCGAGTTACGTCAAAGCCCATACGTCCGCAACATCCGTACGCACCTTTTGATGCTCACGGGTTGCGATGAAGTTGCTTGGTTTGTCGGGACGGACCCCGTATCGGTGGTTTTCCTGAATTTTAAAACTGTTTTTGATACTTATTTTCTTTATTTTTGAATTAACCTAAAATAGAATTTAATCAATTAAAATAAAAACTAGAAATTGGGTTTCAATCTTGGGTAGGTAGTCTAAAAGGTTGTACAGGTAGATTCCTAAATTTCTTATTGTTCTGTCCGCAAAGTCCCTTCCAAAATAGGGTCTTCAACCTAAAAACCACATACATAAACATTGGATTTTATAGAGGGTCATATGGCCCTTGCATATGGCTTGATATTTCGAGAAACGATCTAGTAGAAGATAAGAAAAAAATTCAAAAGCAAGGTTCCTTGAAGTCGGATGACAGAACAGAGCCTTTATTCTGTGGTGGTTAGGCAGCTGGGCAGTAGCGTACATGTCACGCCCCAGAACCTGAATACTGGAGAGCGGGGGACAGACACAGCCAGCTACGTACATTGAAGTGAATTCCACCTCACAATACGGTCACGACTGTCTAGATGCATGAGGGTTTACTACAAGCCAATAGTCTCTTAGGGTCAAGAACAAGCCTAGTGTCTCAATCTCAAGCAAGCAAGTAAATGTAACAAGATGGTAGATCATCAGACATACAAAGTAAGGCGTCCCAAATATTATATATTCAGATGATCATGAAGCTAGTCATACAAAATGCGAAGACTAGCAAGAGTTTAAGTCATACATGATCAACCCTAGGATTTGTCAATCATGTTACAGCCCTTAGGTAGACAAGAATGTAAATTCAACACGAGCTAACACTTGCTCGACGGCTAAACGTCTCAAAATAATAATTTTACAATAGAGTGGGGGAGAGCAAAATAAAACCCACTCGTTGCCAGGGTTTCTTCTAGTGGTCACCATCTGGCAGGAAGACTGGAAGATCCTCGGGAGCTGTTCCAAAATTTGGCCGTACAAAACCTGCTAGGTCAGACCCCAGAAAGAGCAAGTGCCACAAAGGAGGCTTCACTTAAGAACTAAAACCAGCATATTAGCACATAAGGACATAAATGAAATAACTAAAGACATGAGTTAGAGAAAACAGGGTGATAAACGATCAGATAACTAAAAGACTATTTCGGTAACCAAGTTACAACCCGTTAACCAAACAAGGACCGGGGTTGTAAGCCTTCACCTGAACATAACTTAGGCTCTAACCAATTATCGATAAAGTAAAGCATACACAAGCATGTCCTGAGATAGCCATGTACTGGATCAAGGCAAGACTAGACAAGATGGGACTCCATCCAATATTCATGGCCAAGCAATGAGTACGGCTTGATACTTAAACTAAATAGGGTTATCACAAGCCTAGTTACTAGCAAGATGCAATGAGATATCCCTACGGCAATAAGCCTTGCAGACTATCCAGGTTATCAAGACGCAAGGTTCATGCTAAGAGTTATCAAGATTTGTTAGGTGACTTGAGTGCAACACATGACAGTGTGCGTAGTAATCGTTTCATGAAGTGCCCCACATAACAGTGAGCTGGAAATGTGCCCTACTCGTCGTCAGGCTACAAGTCCATCAGAGAAGGCGCCTAGATAACGGGATTACTTGTAGCCGAAATACCTCTCTATATGAACTACTTGATCAATCTAGTCATTAACCTAGTCCAATTCAGTATGAATCCCTGACCGTGGTAACCAGGGATACAAGTCCTAGACATGATGCGAGACAAGACAGGTAGCTTATACAAGCACATTCAATACAATCACCCACGGTGTCATGATGAGAATTTACTTAGCATATCGAGATAGCCTTCGCAACAGCATTCAAGATTACATGTTAGACTTACTTATCAAGATTACTTGTCAAGAGTGTGCCATGACGGGCCACTATCAAGATTTCTTATCATGTCAAGGTTGCTTGTCAAGAGTGCACCACAATGGGTCACTGTATAAGAGTTATCATGTCAAGTTACTTATTAAGAGTGCGCCTTAACAGGCCATTATCGTATCATGTTACTTGTTACTTGTTAAGAGTGCGCCTTAACATGCCACTATCATATGAGTCATATTAATCTATTATGTTTATGGAACACGTTCAGAATTAACATGGTATAAGCATTTCAATCAAGGACCCAAGTTACACAGAGGGTCATGAGACATAAGCATAAATGTAACAACCAAAATAGCAAAAGGGTGCAAAGGCTGTGGGGAGAGCCATGCGGCCCAGGAGCCAAGGGCCAAGGGCTAAAAGACAAGGGCCATGGCCTATGCGGCCAAGGATCGCCATGCGGCAAGGTCCAAACGGCCATGCAGCAGGCGGCTAGAAGGACAGGGGCCGTGCAAAAAGGGCCACTCGGCTAAGGGAAGGCCATACGGCAAGGGGGAGGTACAAGAGAAGTCATGAGGCTTATGCGGCCAAGGCTAGAGGTAGCCATGCGACACGCGGCCAAGGGAGGGAAGGTGGCCCACATGGCCAGAGGATCGCCATACGGCAAGGGGGATCAGGGGCTATGCGACAAGCCGCCACACGGCAAGGGTCTAGGCGGCATGCTACCATGCGGCACGCGACCAAAGGGCTAATACGACAAGGGGATGGCCGCATGAAAGCTGGAGTGCCTATGCGGCCAAAGAGGAGCTGCAGGGGACCTTGCCGCATGAAGAGGCCATACGGGAGGCACTGTTCTTTTTCTCCAACTTTTTCGAGAAGAAGAACCTGGGAAGTTAGAGGTTCCCAGACTTCACAATCCTTCAATCCAAGCCCAAACCTGGACTTCCATAGGTCAAAATAGGGTAGAATGAGATGCTCGGCATCATGGAACAATCAAAAATTGAAAATAATAAAGTTTGATAGATCAAAACCCAAGAAATCCGAAAATACAACAAACTTAGATCTACAAGAAATAAACCATGAAAATTGAAAAGGCTAAGTACTAAAGTGTCATAGAATCTCGTGAGGAAGAAAATAGAACAAAAAAAATGGAGTTCCTCCATGAAGCAAGTTGCACTTGCCTAAGCCTCTCTTGATAGGTGGAGAAGTTAAGAGGAAGAAGATGAAGAAATAAATGTAGAAGGAGAAGTAAATGAGGAGAAAGAGGGGTTGGTGGCTTTTAAAGGGAGGGGTTACATGTTGAACCAACCCAAACAAGCCAAACCAAACCCAACCAAGCCAAACCAATATTAAACCAAGATTAGCTAGTTAAGACAAGCCACAATATGAGTCAGAATTTTGTACACGTATACTAAAAATACGTAAAATAAAAAACGGGGGTGACAACTCTATCCACCTTAAAAGAATTCCGTCCTCGAAATTTAATCAAGAGGCTAGTGATGTCGGGGCAAGCTATATAATTACAGGCAATATATGACTAAGCAACCAATCAAACAATCAATCATGCAAGCAAGTAATCGAAGGCATGAGACGTAAGGAATATATTATACCTCATGAATCAAACAGGTTAGGATATCGCGATCGAATATCATCCTCACGCTTCCATGTTGACTCGCCTAAAGAGTGATGACCCTAAACAACACGGACTAAACTAATAGTCTTGTTCTTGAGCACCTTCTCTCTTCGGTCCAATATGGACACGGGCCTTTTCTCATACGAAAGGTTGGTACCAACAACCAATTCCGAATGATCAAGGACATGGCTAGGATCCGGGATGTACCGTCATAATTGGGATACATGAAAAACATCATGTACCTCACTTAACGACAACGGAAGTACGAGACGATAGGACACATCACCTACTCGCTCCAGAATATCAAACAGCCCTATATACCTAGGACTGAGCTTTCCCCGCACGCCAAAACGAATGACGCCACGGGTAGGAGAGATCCTAAGGAATACGTGGTCGCTGATAGAAAACGCCGCTGAGAATCGGCCCAATAACGATGACGATCTTGTACAACGCGAAGATAATCTCTGACTCATCTGACCACCTCGATTGTCTGCAAAATTATTTCTGGATCAAGCATCTGTCTTTTACCGATATCAACCCATGCTAACGGGGATCTGCACTTTCTGCCATATAGTGCTTCAAAGGTTACCATTTGAATACTGGGCTGGAAACTGTTGTTGTACGAGAACTCCACTAGGTGCAAGTGATCTTTCTACGAACCACCGAAGTCCAGCGTACAAGATCGTAACATATCTTCGAGAGTCTGAATCGTGCGTTCTGACTGACCATCTGTCTGCGGATGATATGTTGAACTGAACTTGAGATGAGTCTCCAAACTCTCTTGAAGACCCTGCCAAAAGTACGATATGAATCTTGAATCTCTGTCTGATGTGATACAAACTGGCACTCTATGCAATCTGATAATCTACCTGAGGTACATCTCTGCAAGCTGATCCATTGACTGGCCAATCCTGAAAGGGACAAAATGAGCTACCTTGGTTAGTCTATCAACTATAACCCAGATAACATCTCTTCTAGCTGGGGATTTAGGTAACCCAATTACAAAATCCATGGTAATGTCCTCCTATTTCCATTCTGAGATCGATAAAGGTTGATAAAGTCCAGCTGGTCTCTGATGTTCAGCTTTAACTTGTTGATAAACTAAACAATGAGAGACAAATAGGGCTATCTCCCTCTTCATGCCATTCCACCAGAAATACTGACGGATATCACGATACATTTTCGTACCACCGGGATGAATTGAGTACTAAGAACTGTGGGCCTCTGCCATGATCTTCTGTCTGATATCACCACTGGGTACACAAAGATGCCTTCCATGTCGGAGAGTACCATCTTTGTGAATACATAACTCTGGTCTTTGTCCTGCTTCACACACTGCTATGAGCCGCTGAAGCTTAGAATCTGCAGATTGTGCCGTCTTGATCCTCTCAACTATGCTGGACTGAACTTGCATGCTGGCCATCAATGCCACATTGGTAGGAAGAACTACTTCTATTCCCATCTTCTGAAGATCTGCTAAAAATTCTGGCTGTGCTGTTAGAATATAAACTCCGACTCTTCTGCTCAACGCATCTGCAACTACCTGGCCTTCCCAGGATGATACTGCAAGTTGATGTCATAATCCACAAGTAGCTCTAGCCATCTTCTCTGATGCATATTAAGATCCTTCTGGGTAAACACATACTTAAGACTCTTATGGTCGGTAAAAATCTCTACCCGATCTCCATACAAATAATGCCTCCACAACTTGAGTGCGAAAACCACCGCTGCTAATTCCAAGTCAGGGTTGGGTAATTCCTCTCATGATCACGAAGCTAACGTGACGCATTAGCTACTACCTTACCATGCTACATCAAGACACATCCCAATCCTCTTCTAGAAGCATCAATAAACTAAAAATTCTCTAGTCCCATCTGGAAGTGTGAGAATGGAAGCCGTCATCAATCTTTGCTTCAACTTCTTGAATGAACTATGACACTCTGCTGTCCAAGAAAACTGTACATCCTTGTGGGTCAACTGTGTCAATGACGCAGAAATCCGAGCAAAGTCTGACACAAACCGTTGGTAATAGCCGACCAATCCTAGGAAACTCTGAATTTCTGCAATGGTGCTAGGTACTGGCCATGTCTCTATAGCCACTATCTTCTGGGGGTCCACTTCCACTCCACCTCTGGTGATAATGTGACCTAAGTACGAGATATGATCCAGCCAAAACTCGCACTTACTGAACTTCGCGTACAACTGGTGTTCCCTAAGTATCTGAAGAACTACACGAAGATGTTGCTTATGCTCTGCCTCATTCTTGCTATAGACTAAGATGTCGTCTATGAACACTATCATAAACTGATCCAAATAGCATAACAAGGAACTCCCAATGTCCATACCTGGATCTGAATGCTGTCTTCAAGATGTCTTACTCTCTAACTCTGATCTGATGGTACCCTGACCGTAAGTCAATCTTCGAGAATACTGCCGCTCCCTTGAGGTGATCAAACAAGTCATCTATCCTTGGTAGAGGATATCTGTTCTTGATTGTTATAGATTTCAAGGTACGATAATTAACACATAATCTTGATGTACCATCCTTCTTCTTTACAAGAAGCATCGGGGCTCCCCAAGGTGATCCACTAGCACGAATGAATCCCTTGGTTCTGAGTTCTTCAATCATCTTATACAAGATTTTCAACTCTGAAGGGGCCATCCTGTAGACTCTCAACGATACTGGTGCTGTCCCTGGAATCAAGTCGATGGTGAACTCTTATCTCTCTCTCTGGGGGCATGACTGGAAGCTCTTCGGGAAATACTTTAGAAAATTCTTCTACTACTCTGGGAAACTGAACTGCCACTGCTACTGCCATCCATAATACTGGAGGAGAAGGTTCTACTTCGCCCCTGGAAAATGAAAACTCCGGTTCACCGGGAATACCAAAAATAATTCTGCCAATATGACAGTCTATTCTTGCATATTGCTCCTTCAACCAATCCATTCATAGGACCACATCATAATCGGCCATCGGAAATTCTATCAACCTAGCGGGAAACTCTCTACCGCTAACCATAATTTGGCACGAGGAATAGACTCTATCTACTCCCACAAGACCGTTACCAGTAAGTATATTGAGCCTTACTGATAATGACTCGGGCTCCAGCCCTATCCGTGTTGCGAATCGTGCAGACATAAATAAATACGATGCACCCGAATCAAATAATATTGATGCAGAAAAAGAGTTGACGAGAATGGTACCGGCCACTAGCTCACCTGATGCCAACTCGTCCTCTACGGTCAAAGCCATCGCTTGACCTTGCCCTTTGGGTGCTGGTCTCCTCTGCTGGAAACCTCTCTGGCGGTTCTAAATCTGAGCTTGGACCTGGGCATACTGCTGCGGCCTTTACTGGGGGTTCTGCTGCTGTAATGCTTGGGCCTGAGGTAAAAATGGTCTCGGAGGCTGGTACTGCTGTTGTTGCACTGGTGTTGGTCCCCTCACCGAGGGACTAGTCTGGGCCGATGAGGAGGAACCTGCTCTCTGTGGGCAGGACCCTTTCATGTGGTCCGATGCCCCACAAGCCAAACACAATCCTTGTGCTTTACGACATTCTGATACTACATGTCCTGGCTTTCCATAATGAGTGCAGCCCATTGTGGAAGACTACCTCCGCTTCTACTGCTGAGGGTACGTCGGAGGCGAATACTGAATCGACGTAACTGATGCCGCCCTCCTCGGAGCTCCAATAGTCAAGGCCCTAACTGCCGGGGCTGGGGCTGAGGACTGGGTCATCTGACCATGAGACCGCTTTCGTCCTCCAGTTCTGTCTACTATTCTCTGGAAGGTATACTCATGCCTCCTAGCTGCTCGCAAAACAGCATCAAAAGTCTGATGCTCAAACTGCTCCACTGCTAGAATAATCTCTAGGTAGAGCCCCTGTTCGAATTGCTGGGCTCGGTCCAATTCAGTCGCCACCAAGGTGGGAGCAAACTGACTCAGTCGTGAAAACTCGGCCGCATATCCATCGACCGTCCTGCTCATCTGCCTGAGATTGGTGAACCTCGTCTGTAGGTTATGCCGAGCTACAACATCGAAGTACTTTATCTAAAACTTGTCACTGAATATCGCCCATGGGACAGGCGTCGCCAACCCAACTGCTAACATCGCGCTCCAAGTGCGGGCTAGGTCCAATAACTATAGGCGCACTACAGCTGCCTTCTCTTCTTCTGGATTCTTGGCTGCATCCAAAATAATCTTGATGTCCTGGAGTCACGCATCATCTGCAATAGCGTCTTCACTAACATCGAACAAGGAATGGTTAAGGCGCTTGAAACTGTTGGCCGTATTGTTCCCTTGATAACCAACACAGCCTATGGCATCTTGTACTGTCTGGTGCAGGAAATCGCTCCGACGTTCTTGGGATGCAAGTAATTCCCTGATAAGACCCACCAGGGTTCTATTGTCAGGCTCTGCAGGCTGGGCTGGCTGATCTGGGGGCTCTGGATCCCTGAAATGCATGACTCAGGAGGCCGCTCCATAGTGTTCGGCTTGGTCTCCAGGTTGTTGCTGGTTCACTGGAGGTGCTCCGCCTTGCTGATCGGTAGGACCAGGAGCAATGCCGCTGAAGAAACAACATGGGAAACAATAAGGAAGGACCATAATAGATCGAGGATATAAACATGTGATCATGTTAATTTTCGAAAAGATTAGAAGACACGAGTAGAGATCAAGGGCGAGTGTTGATTGAGACATCTATTCAGTGAAACCCTCACACATCTTGATTTACAAGACCTGCATGGGCCACCACTTAAATCGTGTCACGCCCTAGAACCAGAATACTAGAGAGCGGGGGACAGACACAGCCAGCTACGTACATTGAAGTAAATCCCACCTCGCAATACGGTCATGGCTGTCTAGATGCATGAGAGTTTACTACAAGCCAATAGTCTCTTAGGGTCAAGAACAAACCTAGTGTCTCAATCTCAAACAAGCAAGTAAATGTAACAAGATGGTAGATCATCAGACATACAAAGTAAGGCATCCCAAACAATTCAGATGATCATGAAGCTGTCATACAAAATGCAAAGATTAGCAAGAGTTTAAGTCATACATGATCAACCCTAGGATTTGTCAATCATGCTACAGCCCTTAGAAAGACAGGAATGTAAATTCAACACGAGCTAACACTTGCTTGACGGCTAAACGTCTCAAAAGAATAATTTTACAATAGAGTGGGGGAGAGCAAAATAAAATCTACTTGTTGCCAGGATTTCTTCTAGTGGTCACCATCTGGCAGGAAGACTGGGAGATCCTCGGGAGATGCTCCAAAATCTGGTCATACAAAACCAGCTGGGTCAGACCCCAGAAAGAGCAAGTGCCACAAAGGAGGGTTGACTTAAGAACTAAAACCAGTATATTAGCACATAAGGTCATAAATGAAATAACGAAAGATATGAGTTAGAAAAAATAGTGTAATAAATGATAAGATATTTAAAGGACTATTCCGGTAACCAAGTTACAACCCGTGAACCAAATAAGGACTGGGGTTGTAACCCTTCACCTGAACAGAACTTAGTCCCTAACCAATTATCGATAAAGTAAAGCATACACAAGCATGTCCTGAGATAGCCATGTACTGGATCTAGGCAAGACTAGACAAGATGGGACTCCATCCAACATTCACGGCCAAGCATAGAGTACGGTTTGATACTTACATTAACTAGGGTTATCACAAGCCTAGTTACTAACAAGATGCAATGAAATATCCTTTCGACCACAATCCCTGCAGACTATCCAGGTTATCCAGACGCAAGGTTCATGCTAAGATTTATCTAGACTTATTAGGTGACTTGAGTGCAACACATGATAGTATACATAGTAATCATTTCATAAAGTGCCCCACATGACAGTGAGCTGGAAATGTACCCTACTCGTCGGCTGGCTACAAGTCCATCAGAGAAGGCGTCCAGATAACAGGATTGCTTGTAGCCAGAATACCTCTCTATATGAACTACTTGATCAATCTAGTCATTAACCTAGTCCGATTCAGTATAAATCCCTGACCGTGGTAACCAGGGATACAAGTCCTAGACATGATAAGAGACAGGACTGGTAGCTTATACAAGCACATTCAATACAATCACCCACGGTGTCATGAGGAGAATTTACTTAGTATGTCGAGATAGCCGTCGCAACAATATTGAAGATTACATGTTAGACTTACTTATCAAGATTACTTGTCAAGAGTGTGCCATGACGGGCCACTATCAAGATTTCTTATCATGTCAAGGTTGCTTGTCAAGAGTGCAGTATGACAGATCACTATATAAGAGTTATCATGTCATGTTACTTATTAAGAGTGCGGCTTAACAGGCCATTATCGTGTCATGTTACTTGTTAAGAGTGCGTCTTAACAGGCCACTATCATGTGAGTCACATTAATCTATCGTGTCTATGGAACACATTCAGAATTAACATGTTATAGGCATTTCAATCAAGGACCCAAGTTACACAGAGGGTCATGAGCCATAAGCATAAATGTAACAACCAAAATAGCAAAAGGGTGCAAAGGCTGTAGGGAGAGCCATGCGGCCCGGAAGACAACGGCCAAGGGCTAAAAGCCAAGGGCCATGCCCTATGCGGCTAAGGATTGCCATGCGGCAAGGCCAAACGGCCACGCAGCATGCAGCTAGGGGGACAGGGGCCATGCGGAAAGGGCCACTCAGCCAAGGAAAGGGACATACGGCAAGGGGGAGGTCCAAGGGAAGTCATGAGGCTTATGTGGCCAAGGCTAGATGTAGCCATACGGCACGCGGCCAAGGGAGGGAAGGTGGCCCACATGGCCAGAGGATCGCCATGCGACAAAGGAGGAAACAGGGGCTATGCGGCAAGCAGCCATGCGGCAAGGGTATAGGCGGCATGCTACCATGCGACAAGCGACCAAAGGGCTAATACGGCAAGGGGAGGGCCGCATGAAGGCTGGAGTACCTATGCGGCCAAAGGGGAGTCGCAGGGGACCTTGCCGCATGAAGAGGCCATGAAGGAGGCACTGTTCTTCTTCTCCAACTTTTTCGAGAAGAAGAACCTGGGAAGTTGGGGGTTCCCAGACTTCACAATCATTCAATTCAAGCCCAAACCTGGACGTCCATAGGTCAAAATAGGGTAGAATGAGATGCTCGACATCATGGAACAATCAAAATTTGAAAATAATAAAGTTTGATAGATCCAAAACCCAAGAAATCTGAAAATGTAATAAACTTAGATCTACAAGAAATAAACCATGGAAATTGAAAAGGCTAAGTACTAAAGTGTCATAGAATCTCGTGAGGAAGAAAATAGAACAACAAAA
>JANAVB010015400.1:4398974-4666474 GCA_029216955.1 Iris pallida | reverse complement strand
AATATTTATAAATTCCCAAAATTACTATTTAAGGCAAAGAAATAATAATAAAAATATTTCAAAAATTCAGGGGTGTTGCAATTAATGAGTCGCTGAAATATACCAAGAACTTGGACACTGTCCAAGGTGATAGCTGGAAGAGCAGATGGTAGGGGTGAGTCTACGAAGGAAATAGAATATCATCTCTACAAAACCTCGAGGTGTACGAATGTGACTGGTCGTCCTGATAAGTAAGTTGGCCTCCATATAATAGTGGGGTCGCATATGTACAAGTTACGCATACAGCTGGTAGGGTATCCATGGGTGTGGTGTGCCTGTCCTAGGAATCCATTAACTACAATAAAAAAAATATTAAATGGTGGAAAGATTCAAGCATGATACAATTTAAGGAATAGTTGAAATCATATATGGAGATCAATAACGTATCAAAACATGTGGAGGAGATCCTTAAGAGTCTATTCCTATTTGTGGATGATATGAACCTTTCATAAAATTATTGTAATATCTAACTTCAACTCTATTTGCAGGACTGCAGTAGTACGACTAACTTAAGTACTATCACGAGTTCACAATCTTTTGCGGTCTGAGGTCTAGGTCCACTTGTATCCTCTGGGCCTCGGTTATGATTCATGCGAACGTCATAGTACCGAAAGAAATATTGACCCTGATCTCCTTGGCCAATCCCTGTCGGAATCTCTGCGCTCGATCCTCCGGATCTATGACCATATATTTCACAAATTAGCTCAATCGTCTATACTCTGTGGCATACTCATCAAGGAATAAATTTCTCTGCTCTAAGTTCTGGAACTACTTCTCTAGAACGCCTTTGGCAACCGCAGGAAAGAATTTTCTTTTAAAGAGGTCCTTGAACTGGTCCCAGGTCAGTGTTGGATCCGTTAGCTGGGGCTCATTCCTGAACCAGGTACGAGCGATGTCATGAAGCTTCAAGCTAACAGCTTCAATCTTCAGGTCTTAAGAGATTCGTCCAACCCTCACAATCCGTTCGATGTCCTCGAGCTATTCGTCATCATACAGGATACCTTCGGTTCCCCTGTACTCCCGTAGGTTTATCTTTTTGAAGTTCCAGATGTTTCTCCCTCTCGGCTGAGCAAGCTGCTACAGCTGTTGAGTAACATTCTCCATGGCTGTCAAGGCCACATGTTGAGCATTCTCCATGCCCGCCCATATCACCTCTGTCTGTTGCCTCTGGGCCTCCATCTGTGCCCTTTGTACCTCCATCATGCCCCTAATAAGCTCGTATAGAGGTGCCACTTTAGTAGGCACACCTCCTTTGGGTGGGTTGGTTGGAGGGGGAAGAAGGCTCTCTGTTACAGGTGACGGAGCCTCTTGAGATTCTGAAGGCTACTGGTGGTTACCATTTGCTACAACGTCATTAGCTCTTATCCTGGGTGCCATTCTGAGGTTGGAAAAACAAAAGAAATCAACAATATGGCACAAGACGAGATACTTATTTAAGGAGGACAGTAAGAGTGGAATAGAAAATTATAAAGTTTAAATAGAAGTGAATTCCTAGGTGTGATTAAGTATTTTCCTATTTTTAGTGATATATTTTCTACTGCAGGCTCGTGATAGTACCCAAGATCTAAGTACTACCAAGACATCGTACTAATTGCGAATCTAACCAGCATGGGTGTAACCCCACTTCCTATTTTATGATGCATAATCTTTTTTTTTTAAATTTTTATTTTAATGGTTTGCTAATTAATCTATAAGATTCCTAAACCAAAAATGAATAATTCTATTTTGGTATGGGCTTTTTACAGCTCAGCCCAATGTATTCTCAACCTTATTCCCATTTGTAATTAACATCTCCTTATTTCTTGGGCTTATCCCATTAAAACCAATTTGGTTCGGGCCCATTTAGCAGCTTTAAACCCAACCTGGTATTAATCCAGAGAGAGGTATAACTCTCCATCTGTTCTGAAGCTACTAGTGTTTATTTGATTTCAAACAATTTTCCTCTAACGGCCATGACAGTTGGCCATGTGCTCCATTCCTCCGCTCTAACAACCTGTCAGAGAGAGAAACGAGAAATTTTTCCCGCCAGAAGAAGCCTGAGCCTCACGCTATCCATCTCCTATTTAAGACCATTCTCTCGGCCTCTTCTCTCAAATTGCTTCAAAACTTCATTCTTCTCAAAACTTCGTTCTGAACCAGCCATGGTGGAGTGAGCTCTGAGGGTCGATCGACACTGCAATCGACGGTGCAAGCTCAGTAAGGATTCCTTGATCTTCGTTGTCTTCTCAACCAATTTGTTTATTTGGAGATTGATCATAATCGAATCAACAACTAGAACGTTATGTTCAACTCTGGATCTGGTCGATCGATTTCGATCAAGAGTAGGACAGGTCGATCTCCGTTCGTGGTTCGACCATCATCTTCTTTGAACAATTTATCTTTGGTTTAGCATTGAAATTCTGATCGCTAGGTGTTTGTTTGTTTTCCCCTTTGAATCAGTCGATCCAACGAACTCAATTGGATTTATTGGTCGTTCATATTTTCATCAGATCTGGATCTGTTCTCCTTCGAGCTCTGATTTCATAGTAGAGGTGAGTTCGATTGGAAACCATGTTCTGAATCATTGTAGCAATCAGCCTTCTGATTTGTTTCTTTTAATTTTTATGTTTTATATTTTAGAACCTCTGGAACAAATAGAAGGACTAGTAGTGTTGATTGAAGAACTTATGGTAGATACAAAGTAAGTATCTGAACCTGTAATCTCCAATCCCTGTGTCTTGACACTGTGATGAATGCTTGAGGATGATCCTTCCTATTTTATCTTGTTCTGTTGATAATTGCTCAGAAGGATTAAGATTGGATCTAGTCGAGTAGCTGGGTGCCATTTGTGACCCAAGTGCAATTTCAAGTCCTATTTCTTCAGGTAATCTCTATTTATTTCATTTTAGTCAATTAATTATTGTTTTGAATAGTTGAAGGTCTGTATCAGGATTTAGATAGGCTAGGAAGTACTTTTAGATTGTGGATGATTAGGTAGTAATTAGACTTTACTATGATTGTTCCTTTAAATTCTTAAGATTATAGCAGCATTTTAGATTTAGTTTATGTTTTGGTTTTGGCTTGAGAGGAGAGGGAAATGCAGTAACCTGCAGGCAGCATGGTACACTGTTGGTTGATGGCTACTGCATTTCCTCTGAACCTTGTGGCCATTGTAAGCCTGTGTTCTGTTACTAGTAGAAGAGAGGGTTATCCCTTACTGACATGGCTATCTGGGCAATTATTGTTTAATGATAGTTTCAATTTCTAATTGATATAGGACTGTTAGTTCAGTAGTTGATTGTTTATTTAATCACAACTGAGAATGTATGGGAATAGATGAACTGACCTTGAACAGGACATTCACACAAGAAATGGTTGTATACCCTTAGGACTGATTTGGGTCTACCCCACTTCATAGTTAACTCAATTCGAGTTTAGTAAGAAATGTTTACCTTGGGTATTTTGGCTAACTGGTATGAAACCTGGGTTCACATCTGGGATTGTTGTTATAGAGGCTAGCTGATATTCTGGGTTGGAATGTATGGGTGTGTAAATGAATTAAGGAAAACCTGAGAATTTTGATACTGACTACATTAGATTTTGAATCAACCCTGGATTTTCCTGGAACCAATGCAAGATTGGATGTTCAGTATCAGTCCTACTGTAAGGACTGGACTAAATTATTCAGTCTTGATTTATTCCATGACCTGAAGACTATTAAAAATATCAGTCTCTCATTTGGATTTTACCTTGTAGGGATTCTAAGAGTAGGATAGTTTCAGTACTTTGAGAGAGGAGTTCAGCCCTATAGACTAACTAATTTCATGATTATTTAGGACTGGTTTGTAGCAGAGTTACCTGGACTAAGAAATCAGTTTCCCTAGCTAAGATGGTTGTACCATGCTCTGTAAGGCTGTGTAATACCAAGGATAACTAAGTTGTGTAGGTTCCCAACTGAACTGAAATGACGGGAACACAATTTAAGTCCCAATTCGAATTAGATAAGATTTCTTTAGGACTGTTGGATTCATACACTGATAACAGTTTTATTTAGGGACTAGGATGAAGGGCTCTTAGGCTAACACCTGTTGTTATTGTTTTGGACTGATTAAGTCCTGTTTTCAGTAAGATTATAAACTGAATATTGCAGTGAGCAATACTAGGTAGAAGACTGGGATTGAAGTTGCAGTGAACTAGATGAGTAAATGTTCAAATTAGATTTAGTTTTCTAAAGACAGGAACTGTAGGACTAGTAGACTAAAGCCCAAGGTTACAATCTAATTTAGTTTTAGTTTAACTAAAGGTTTACTGTTGTCCTGTTTAGGACTGAACAAGAAATATAAACTCTTATATACAGGAGTGTATGTCATTGAACACAGGTGACATACTCAGTCTTGTTTTGGGCTGATATAGATTACTTAGGACTGAATGTCCATTGTACTTTAGAACTAGAGTTTCTGTGGTTCAGTGAACCATTTGCCTTGACCTTATGTCTTAGTTGGTCATCCAGGATTCTTGAGTTTAAGTTTACCTTTTTAATACTTGTCTCATAGAGAAATCATGTATTTAGCATTATTTAAAGTTCTTGTTAGTCTAGAATATGGTGAGTATTATTGATACTCTATAGGAAACCATAGAATTAAGGTTTATAGATTTTTGTTAACCAATGAGTTTGTATAGAGATTAACCAACTTGTACACATCATTATTTTCCTACAGGTGGATACCTAGCTTTATTGTCTACTTATACTTTCCTGGAGCCAGGCAAGTACACTCTACGGTTTTGTGCTTTACATTATTTTTCCTGTACTTCCTTGAGTGACACAATTGCAATACGTCATGTTCTTTCTGGTACTCTTGTTCTCTTGTGCTTATTACTTGTATCTGGGGAGGGGAAATATACTATCTATGTGACCAATCCAAGTAACAACTCAGGTGTGTTTTAGCTTAGACCCCGCATCGTGCACGCGGGTCCTAAGTCACCATTCATGTGCTTTCAGGTGCTTTCAGGTTCTTACCCTAGCCGGTCACATATTTAGTTATATTTCAAATGCATTTACACACCTATTCAGGAGATTACCTTGTGCTTATTTCCTGTGATTCCATGTTCTTTCATGTGCTTACATACCATATACTTTCATGTTCTTACATACCATGTTCTTTCATGTACTTTACCCTGTTCTTCATGTACTTATTCACTTGTATTTTCCTGTACTTTCCATGTTCCCTTGTACTTTCATTTCATGATGTCTTGTTCATTACCTAGAATTGTACTTGCTCCGCTCCTGACTGGATATGTTATGATAGGTGAGATGGAGGCTTTGTGTGACACATACTATAGACAGGATACTGCCTTCCCTACTGAGCCAGCTGGAGCTGCTTGTGACCTAGAGGCTGCAGAGGCCTAGTACTTCACTTTAGTTTCCATTTATCTTTCCATGTATTGAGACTAGCAGACTCTTATAGTTGAATTGTAATAAATTCAGATATTGCATCTCTTTTCTGGTTGGGACATATTATATAGTTGCTGTGATTCTATACTTTCATGATTATCTGGTTAGTTTCCCTAGCTTGGTACAGCTTACTTTATTGTGTCTAACAATGAAGGCTGGGCGTGTCCGACTCGTATCCGATTATTCGGGAGCGGGTCGTGACATGTTTTTAGTGGTGGCCCATGCAGGTCCTTCCTAATGGTACCTAGGACTTAGCGTACTATTGGGGGACTTGATTACACTAGGGAAACTTGATCACAGCATAGGAAAATCGGGAATTAAGGGTATATCAGGTTATTCATGTTCTTCAGGTGCTTTATTATTATAAAAACATTGTTTGTTAGGTTTTAGGGTTTGTCATTCAACAAGTTTTCTTTTTATGCAGGATGGTCACTACGAGGAAGACCGCAGACCAGGCTGGTGTTGCAGGCACTTCTGGAGTTGCAGGCGGTTCAGAGCAGGCCGCACCAGAGCAGCCCGCACCAGACGTCCAGGCAGATCAGCTTCCGCCAGCGCCTCCTATCTTTCCATCGCTGCCGCCGACGATGATGCTTGACGGCAACCAGGTGATGGCGTTGTTTCAGCACTTTCTGGAGGCCCAGAACCATCAGGCAGCGCAGTTCAGAGCGACTATCGTCGACGCGCTGAGGACCAGGGAGCCGGCAGCACCAGCACCAGCACTAGCACCAGTAGCACCTCCAGCACCGCGAGGACCGAGACCCGGGACAGCGAAGGAGTACCAGCACCTTAGCCCGATGGACTTCTGGGGCGACGAGGGGATCATCTATGCAGATGAATGGCTGGAGAATGCAGAGAGGACTTTGACCATGGCGAACATTCCAGAGGACCAGAAGGTGTCAGTGGCTAGCATGCGACTCTTTGACTTGGCGAGAGCTTGGTACCGGGAGGACCCCCAGTTGTCAGAGCCCCGGGTGTCTTGGACAGTTTTCAAAACACTGTTCAAGGAGAAATTCTTCCCAGAGGTGGAGCGTGATGAGTTGAGGGTACAGTTCGAGGCGCTGCAGCAGGGGACGATGACGGTCGCACAGTACACTTCGGAGTTTACCAGGCTCAGCAGGTTCGCTGAGAGACTGGTTAGAGAGCCAGAGGACAGAGCATGGAGATTCAAGAAGGGTCTCAACAGGGAGCTGCGACATGCGGTGGCGATTAGCCAGGCGACTACCTACTCCAGCATCCTTAAGATCGCCCAGGCAGTAGAGAAGGAGACAGACCCCAGACTGAAGAGAGACCGGGACGTGGGCAGCAGCAGCTTCCAGGCACCAGCGAAGAGGGTTCAGACTCAGACCCAGACGAGGCCGCACCAGCAGCAGCAGCATCACCGTCAGGCCAGAGCTCCAGCACATCAGCATCAGAGACAGCATCTGGCGATCAGTTGTGCATTTTGTCTTCGCCCTGGACACCACATCGACGAGTGCCGCAAGAGGTTGGGACTTTGCCTCTTCTGCGGATCTGATGCACACCAGATGAGGGACTGTGCTCAGGCTACAGCCAGACTAGCAGGAGGACGAGGAGGAGGACCACCGGCTGCACCACCCAGAGCATTGCCTGCTGTACCCCAGAGAGGAGGAGCTCTACCACCCCAGCAGCAGAGGTTTGCACAGCACCAGCAGCAGCAGAGAGGAGGAGCACAGCAGGGACGTGCTTACGTCATGGCTGCAGTTGAGGAGGACGAGGCAGTGCCAGATGTGATCACAGGTTCTATATTCTTGCATTCTTTCCCTGCCATTGCATTGTTTGATTCTGGAGCCACCCATAGCTTTGTATCATATGAGTTTCTGCATAGACACGGCTTCACACCCAAGCCCACTAGGCGGAACTGTCAGATCATGATAGGAGGCGGATCAGTTCCAGTAAGTGAGATGGTGGAATGCCCTATCACTATTGCTGGGAGAGAGATCCGAGCTCGACTTCTAGTGATGCCACTGCCCGGATTCGACGTAGTCCTCGGCATTGACTGGATGAGCGAGCAGTTTGCTGTAATAGACTGCCATGAAGGGAAGGTGATCTTCAGCCCGCCAGGAGTTCCACCGTTCGAGATCAGCCGACGAGTTGCAGAGAGGCCAGAGGGAGTCTACTTCGGAGCAGTTACAGAAGACCAGGAGTTGCCGCATCCGCTGATTGCAGAGTATCTTGACGTCTTTCCAGAGGAGCTGCCAGGGTTACCGCCAGATCGAGATGTGGAGTTCAGTATTGATCTAGTGCCCGGATCAGCACCAAAGTCCCAGCACTGTTACAAGATCAACCCGAAGGAAGCTGCGGAGTTGAAGGCACAGATTGATGAGCTGGAGGACAAAGGATTTATTCGATCCAGTGCTTCACCCTGGAGAGCACCGGTGCTTTTTGTGCCCAAGAAGGATGGGACGGTGAGGATGTGCATTGACTACCGTGCACTCAACAACATCACCATTAAGAATAGATATCCTTTGCCACGGATTGATGAGTTGTTTGACCAGCTTAGTGGAGCGAAAGTCTTTTCTAAGATCGATCTTCGATCGGGGTACCACCAGATGAAGGTTCGGGAGCAGGATATTCCGAAGACAGCCTTCAACACTCGATACGGCCAGTATGAGTTCCTGGTGATGCCGTTCGGACTCACCAATGCCCCCGCAGTTTTTATGAACCTGATGAATAAGGTTTTCCACAAGTATTTGGATAAGTTTGTCGTAGTTTTTATTGACGACATTCTGATCTATTCCAAGACGGAGGAGGAGCATGTTGAGCATCTGCGGATTGTCTTGGAGATTCTGCGGAAGGAGAAGCTGTACGAAAAACTCTCAAAATGTGAGTTTTTTCTTGGACAGAGTGGAGTTTCTAGGGCATGTGGTGACTAGAGAGGGGATTTCTGTGGATCCCAAGAAGATTGAGGCAGTGGAAGCATGGGCACCTCCCAAGTCAGTAGCAGAGATTCGTAGTTTCCTGGGTCTAGCAGGATACTACAGGAAGTTTGTGAAGGACTTCGCCAAGATAGCAGAGCCGATGACGAAGCTTACGCGGAAGGACGAGGAGTTCATCTGGAGCGACGCCTGCCAGTCAGCATTTGAAGAATTGAAGAGAAGACTCACGACGGCCCCAGTTCTAGCTTTGCCATCAGGATCAGGAGGGTTCGTCATCTACAGCGATGCTTCAGGGAAAGGCTTGGGATGCGTGCTGGAGCAGAACAAGAAGGTTATAGCGTATGCTTCTAGACAGTTGAGGCCCCATGAGAAGAATTATCCTACACATGACTTGGAGCTTGCAGCAGTCATATTTGCCTTGAAACTGTGGAAGCATTACCTGTATGGAGAGAGAGTGGACATCTTCACGGACCACAAAAGCCTGAAGTATGTCTTTACTCAGAAGGAGCTGAATATGAGACAGCACAGATGGCTGGAACTCATGAAGGACTTCGACATCAGTCTGCAGTATCATCCTGGGAAGGCGAATGTGGTTGCAGACGCTCTCAGTCGGTATCCTATTGCTATGTATCTCACCATGGACCGGCATCTCTTGGAGGATCTGGAGAGCCTTGGGATTGAGATTGTTCTCCCAGGGTATGGAGGTCAGATGATGCATATGCAGATACAGTCGGGGTTGCTAGAGAAGATCAAGGAGGCCCAGTTGCTTGATGAGGGAATCCAGGGTCTTAGAGCTCAGGCAGAGTTAGGTCTGCTCGACGATTTCACCATTACAGAGGACGGATCCTTGAGGCACGGGAGCCAGCTGTGTGCCCAAGGACTTGCAGGAGGAGGTGATGCAGGAGGCCCACCAGTTACGGTATTCTATACATCCTGGATCTACCAAGATGTACAAGGATTTGCGTGAGTATGTTTGGTGGTATGGGATGAAGAGAGAGGTCGCCAGATTTGTTTCCAGATGCCTTGTGTGCCAGCAAGTCAAGGCGGAGCGCCAGAGACCAGCGGGACTACTCCAGCCTTTACCTATTCCGGAATGAAAGTGGGAGCACATTACCATGGACTTTGTCTCTGGATTGCCGCGTACTCCCAGTGGCAAGGACGCTATTTGGGTGATCGTGGACAGATTGACAAAGTCCGCTCATTTCATTCCGTTCAAGGTTGGGCTGTCGACCGAGAAGCTTGCAGACCTCTACATGCGTCAGATCGTGAGGATTCACGGGGTACCAGTTAGCATTGTTTCAGATCGGGACAGCCGTTTCACATCACACTTCTGGAGGAGTCTACAGCAGAGCTTGGGATCACAGTTGAAGTTCAGCACGGCCTATCATCCCCAGACGGACGGACAGTCCGAGAGGACCATTCAGACCTTGGAGGACATGCTGCGGGTTTGCGCACTCGACTTCGGCGGTTCGTGGGAGGACCATTTGCACCTCGTGGAGTTTGCCTATAACAACAGTTATCAGGCTAGCATTGAGATGACTCCATTCGAGGTGCTGTACAGGCGGAGGTGTCGCACGCCGTTATCCTGGGACGACGTTGGCGAGAGAGCTTTACTTGGGCCAGAGATGGTGGTGGACTCAGCAGAGAAAGTCAGATTGATCCGGGAGCGTATCAGAGTGGCACAGGATCGGCAGAAGCACTGGGCGGACAGCAGCAGACGGCCACTTGAGTTCGAGGTTGGAGACAGAGTGTTCCTGAAGATCTCACCGACCAGAGGCGTCATTCGGTTCGGCAGAGGCGGGAAGCTCAGTCCGAGATTCATCGGACCATTTGACGTAACGGCACGGATTGGCGAGATGGCATACCGACTAGCGCTTCCAGCTAGACTGGAGGGAGTGCATGATGTTTTCCACATATCCCAGCTTCGACGATACATTCCAGACCCGAGCCATGTGGTGGACTATTCTGAGCTGGAGGTGGGCCCGAGATTGACTTACGAGGAGCAGCCAGTAGAGATCTTGGACCGAAGAGAGAAGCGACTGCGGAACCAGGTCATTCCTCTCGTTCGTGTCATGTGGAGACACCACTCTCCGGGAGAGTCCACATGGGAGCGTGAGGATGAGATGCGTGAGCGATATCCTAGTTTGTTCACTTGAGTGCTTTGTATTTCTATACATTTTTTTTGAATTCAATAAACAACTCTTTGGATTCACTATTTTGATCTTTCCTGTGTCTGCATTCCAATTTCGAGGACGAAATTTTTCAAGGGGGAGAGATTTGTAACCCCACTTCCTATTTTATGATGCATAATCTTTTTTTTTAAATTTTTATTTTAATGGTTTGCTAATTAATCTATAAGATTCCTAAACCAAAAATGAATAATTCTATTTTGGTATGGGCTTTTTACAGCTCAGCCCAATGTATTCTCAACCTTATTCCCATTTGTAATTAACATCTCCTTATTTCTTGGGCTTATCCCATTAAAACCAATTTGGTTCGGGCCCATTTAGCAGCTTTAAACCCAACCTGGTATTAATCCAGAGAGAGGTATAACTCTCCATCTGTTCTGAAGCTACTAGTGTTTATTTGATTTCAAACAATTTTCCTCTAACGGCCATGACAGTTGGCCATGTGCTCCATTCCTCCGCTCTAACAACCTGTCAGAGAGAGAAACGAGAAATTTTTCCCGCCAGAAGAAGCCTGAGCCTCACGCTATCCATCTCCTATTTAAGACCATTCTCTCGGCCTCTTCTCTCAAATTGCTTCAAAACTTCATTCTTCTCAAAACTTCGTTCTGAACCAGCCATGGTGGAGTGAGCTCTGAGGGTCGATCGACACTGCAATCGACGGTGCAAGCTCAGTAAGGATTCCTTGATCTTCGTTGTCTTCTCAACCAATTTGTTTATTTGGAGATTGATCATAATCGAATCAACAACTAGAACGTTCTGTTCAACTCTGGATCTGGTCGATCGATTTCGATCAAGAGTAGGACAGGTCGATCTCCGTTCGTGGTTCGACCATCATCTTCTTTGAACAATTTATCTTTGGTTTAGCATTGAAATTCTGATCGCTAGGTGTTTGTTTGTTTTCCCCTTTGAATCAGTCGATCCAACGAACTCAATTGGATTTATTGGTCGTTCATATTTTCATCAGATCTGGATCTGTTCTCCTTCGAGCTCTGATTTCATAGTAGAGGTGAGTTCGATTGGAAACCATGTTCTGAATCATTGTAGCAATCAGCCTTCTGATTTGTTTCTTTTAATTTTTATGTTTTATATTTTAGAACCTCTGGAACAAATAGAAGGACTAGTAGTGTTGATTGAAGAACTTATGGTAGATACAAAGTAAGTATCTGAACCTGTAATCTCCAATCCCTGTGTCTTGACACTGTGATGAATGCTTGAGGATGATCCTTCCTATTTTATCTTGTTCTGTTGATAATTGCTCAGAAGGATTAAGATTGGATCTAGTCGAGTAGCTGGGTGCCATTTGTGACCCAAGTGCAATTTCAAGTCCTATTTCTTCAGGTAATCTCTATTTATTTCATTTTAGTCAATTAATTATTGTTTTGAATAGTTGAAGGTCTGTATCAGGATTTAGATAGGCTAGGAAGTACTTTTAGATTGTGGATGATTAGGTAGTAATTAGACTTTACTATGATTGTTCCTTTAAATTCTTAAGATTATAGCAGCATTTTAGATTTAGTTTATGTTTTGGTTTTGGCTTGAGAGGAGAGGGAAATGCAGTAACCTGCAGGCAGCATGGTACACTATTGGTTGATGGCTACTGCATTTCCTCTGAACCTTGTGGCCATTGTAAGCCTGTGTTCTGTTACTAGTAGAAGAGAGGGTTATCCCTTACTGACATGGCTATCTGGGCAATTATTGTTTAATGATAGTTTCAATTTCTAATTGATATAGGACTGTTAGTTCAGTAGTTGATTGTTTATTTAATCACAACTGAGAATGTATGGGAATAGATGAACTGACCTTGAACAGGACATTCACACAGGAAATGGTTGTATACCCTTAGGACTGATTTGGGTCTACCCCACTTCATAGTTAACTCAATTCGAGTTTAGTAAGAAATGTTTACCTTGGGTATTTTGGCTAACTGGTATGAAACCTGGGTTCACATCTGGGATTGTTGTTATAGAGGCTAGCTGATATTCTGGGTTGGAATGTATGGGTGTGTAAATGAATTAAGGAAAACCTGAGAATTTTGATACTGACTACATTAGATTTTGAATCAACCCTGGATTTTCCTGGAACCAATGCAAGATTGGATGTTCAGTATCAGTCCTACTGTAAGGACTGGACTAAATTATTCAGTCTTGATTTATTCCATGACCTGAAGACTATTAAAAATATCAGTCTCTCATTTGGGTTTTACCTTGTAGGGATTCTAAGAGTAGGATAGTTTCAGTACTTTGAGAGAGGAGTTCAGCCCTATAGACTAACTAATTTCATGATTATTTAGGACTGGTTTGTAGCAGAGTTACCTGGACTAAGAAATCAGTTTCCCTAGCTAAGATGGTTGTACCATGCTCTGTAAGGCTGTGTAATACCAAGGATAACTAAGTTGTGTAGGTTCCCAACTGAACTGAAATGACGGGAACACAATTTAAGTCCCAATTCGAATTAGATAAGATTTCTTTAGGACTGTTGGATTCATACACTGATAACAGTTTTATTTAGGGACTAGGATGAAGGGCTCTTAGGCTAACACCTGTTGTTATTGTTTTGGACTGATTAAGTCCTGTTTTCAGTAAGATTATAAACTGAATATTGCAGTGAGCAATACTAGGTAGAAGACTGGGATTGAAGTTGCAGTGAACTAGATGAGTAAATGTTCAAATTAGATTTAGTTTTCTAAAGACAGGAACTGTAGGACTAGTAGACTAAAGCCCAAGGTTACAATCTAATTTAGTTTTAGTTTAACTAAAGGTTTACTGTTGTCCTGTTTAGGACTGAACAAGAAATATAAACTCTTATATACAGGAGTGTATGTCATTGAACACAGGTGACATACTCAGTCTTGTTTTGGGCTGATATAGATTACTTAGGACTGAATGTCCATTGTACTTTAGAACTAGAGTTTCTGTGGTTCAGTGAACCATTTGCCTTGACCTTATGTCTTAGTTGGTCATCCAGGATTCTTGAGTTTAAGTTTACCTTTTTAATACTTGTCTCATAGAGAAATCATGTATTTAGCATTATTTAAAGTTCTTGTTAGTCTAGAATATGGTGAGTATTATTGATACTCTATAGGAAACCATAGAATTAAGGTTTATAGATTTTTGTTAACCAATGAGTTTGTATAGAGATTAACCAACTTGTACACATCATTATTTTCCTACAGGTGGATACCTAGCTTTATTGTCTACTTATACTTTCCTGGAGCCAGGCAAGTACACTCTACGGTTTTGTGCTTTACATTATTTTTCCTGTACTTCCTTGAGTGACACAATTGCAACACGTCATGTTCTTTCTGGTACTCTTGTTCTCTTGTGCTTATTACTTGTATCTGGGGAGGGGAAATATACTATCTATGTGACCAATCCCAAGTAACAACTCAGGTGTATTTTAGCTTAGACCCCGCATCGTGCACGCGGGTCCTAAGTCACCATTCATGTGCTTTCAGGTGCTTTCAGGTTCTTACCCTAGCCGGTCACATATTTAGTTATATTTCAAATGCATTTACACACCTATTCAGGAGATTACCTTGTGCTTATTTCCTGTGATTCCATGTTCTTTCATGTGCTTACATACCATGTACTTTCATGTTCTTACATACCATGTTCTTTCATGTACTTTACCCTGTTCTTCATGTACTTATTCACTTGTATTTTCTTGTACTTTCCATGTTCCCTTGTACTTTCATTTCATGATGTCTTGTTCATTACCTAGAATTGTACTTGCTCCGCTCCTGACTGGATATGTTATGATAGGTGAGATGGAGGCTTTGTGTGACACATACTATGGACAGGATACTGTCTTCCCTACTGAGCCAGCTGGAGCTGCTTGTGACCTAGAGGCTGCAGAGGCCTAGTACTTCACTTTAGTTTCCATTTATCTTTCCATGTATTGAGACTAGCAGACTCTTATAGTTGAATTGTAATAAATTCAGATATTACATCTCTTTTCTGGTTGGGACACATTATATAGTTGCTGTGATTCTATACTTTCATGATTATCTGGTTAGTTTCCCTAGCTTGGTACAGCTTACTTCATTGTGTCTAACAATGAAGGCTGGGCGTGTCCGACTCGTATCCGATTATTCGGGAGCGGGTCGTGACAATGGGCCCCCATAAAAATGTGTCATGACCCACACCCAAAATTTAGGCATGAATCGTGGGCACGCCCAGCCTATGCCGCTGCGTCAGCATTAGAACGCTGTATAATCACAATATGATGAACAACCCATGCAATACATTCAACTCCACTTAGGAGGACAATAAAGTATCAAAACCAATAGTAAATTATAGCTTCAAATAGCTAATCGCACGATGGAATATAAAGGAAGAATAAATAGTCACAAATGCATAAAATATATAAACTCCAGAAAACTTAATCATCAAGTCAAATGTCAAATAGAATAGTTACTAAACCCAGAGATAAATACGATCTCAAAACAAAATCTAATCTAATTAAGTAGTAGCAGCTGGGTTATGTGTGGCTAATTCCCGCTGATCTTTCTGAAGTTTAAGTCAAGCTTAGCTATATTCGATTCATATAGACCATACTGAGTACGGCATCGGTCGTCACCGTAGTCACCTAAAATGTTTACTCAGCAAGGATGGAATAAGTACAATTCATTGCATGCAGTTTCAAGTATATGATAACAACTATAAAACAATAGTTAGTTACAAAATACATGATAAAATGATCGAGTACAACATAAAAAATATAATGAACATTAGACATGGAATATATAAAAATAGATAAAGAGTAAAACATAAAATATAATTGTCTAAGTGTGTTGAAGTACTCATTTCGACATGTAATCGGCTAGGATACTACAACGTACGGTCTACATACGATTTGCATCCTACGATCTAAATGGCATAAAAATAAATAAATCATGGTCTATGGTCTGATCACACATCTACTCGATACTTCCCTACCCCGACACAACATGTAGGAGCGAAATCGTAAAGCAGAATACTCTAGAGAGGGGTGAATAGAGTAGGCAGCAGAATAATGCTAATTAAAAAATCTCGTTAGCTTTTGAGAACTCTTTGGAAGAAATGTAAGCTTTAGAAGAGAAAAGTGACAGTAATGAAAAGTGATCAGAAGGCAAACGCAAACACCGAGATTTGTACTGGTTTCCCTTTTGTGAGGACTAGGCCAGTCGAAAGAACTCTAGCTTCCAGTTGAATCCACTATTGGAAAATTCCGCAAGTTTTCATACGAAGTCCTTGTAACTTCTACAGACGCGAGCTTTGATACGAAGAACTCGACCAACTTCAATTGTGAAGAGTTGTTTCTTCAATCAAGTCTCTGATTACAACCGCTCTGAAACTTCTAGACCGTACCGCACTGGCAAATCAACTAGAGGATTGTAACTGGCTTGGGATTTGAAAATGAAAGCTTTTGAGAACTCTTTAGAAGAAATGTAAGCTTTAGAAGAGAAGAGATTAAAAGTGAATTGGTGATTTGAAATGATCAAAATCCTTCTCTATTTATAGTTTTTCCAAATACAAAATTCTGGCAGAATTCGAGCTGAACTCTGACAGAGCTCTTTGTAACAAACCACAACTGAAGGGTGACTAAGTTCAAAATCAAACGTTCACATAATGTTCAACTTGGCCAAACTCTGGCCGAGTTCTACTAGGTTTCTGCCAGTTGATTTTAAGAACAATCATTTTGGCTTTTTGAAAAGTCATTCAGAAGCTTTTTGTAAAAAGGATATTTTTTAAAAATATAGGTCATTTTAAAAGGATAGGGTGATTTTGAAAAACGATTCCGGACAGCCTATTTGCCAGTATGACTTGGTGTACAATGTATTCCTATACTCAATAAAATGAAAAATTACATTGCTTTGAAGGAAATACATTCTGAGTGGCAAATAGCTTCGGTCTTGAACATAGTAGATATCCATCATTGAGCAGTGTCCAAAACGTCGTAGGTAAACATCTGAATTGACTTACATTGATATCGAGACAGAGTTTGATCAATTATTAAAATCAGGTTTGACCATGACCAATGGGCCAACAATCTCCTCCATTTTGATAATTGACAAACCTTGCCGATATAACATCTAAGTTTGAATCAATTCAAAAAAATTGTTCATAACCTGTACTCATGAAGATGTTAGATCTTATTTCTCCCCCGTTGTCACTTAGCAAAATAATTGAAAAAGAGAAAGCTCCCCCGCAATAAATGCAGAAGTAACAAACAGTGAAGAAACACAAGAAATAGATATAAAACATTCATCACAGGCATATTATAAACAGTTAGAAAAGATAAAAGATATTGTATAAACAACACAGGCATGGTATTATCATAGGTAGTTTATATGGGAGCATAAAAAGAAAGATAATGCTATAATAAAGCTGAAACAAATAAAATGAGCTGAATAAGTGAACTAAATGTAACATATGCCAAACTGAGGCATAATAAAAAATGTCTATGAAGTGTCACAGATAATAACTAAAATAAAGAGTACTGATAGTATCTTGGAATGTCGGAGCATTTCCAAGTAAACATAAGACAAAAGTAAACAGTCTCAAAATAGTAACATCTCAAAAATCATCATCCTCATCATCATCGTCATCGACTGCAGCGCCAGCATGCCCAGATGGACCAGCTCCAGAAGTATGAGGAGTGGCACCAGAAGTACGATACCAATCGTAAGCATTCTCTGGCTGGAACAGAGAGTGGACCTCCTCATCATCAATGCGGTGGCCAGAAACAGAAGGGTCTCGAGGAAGAGAGCTAGCAGAGTGACCCGTCCGTACAAATCTCAGATCGGCGAAGGAGTTGGCAATAGCCTAGAACCGAGTCACGTTACGGAACTCTTGTTCCTTGGAAGTGTCAACATAAAATGACTGCAGATCTGATAGGTGCTGATGAATACCCTCAAATGTTATAGGGTAGGACTGAGGAGGACCAGGTGCTGTGGGAGTAGGTACAGGAGGAGCAGGTGCAGTAGGTAGAGGAACAGTGGCAATGCTGCGATGAGAGAGTTTGAGGAACTTGGGCTCAGGGTCAAGAGTACAAGTAGATAGGTCAATGTCAAATCTCTGAAAGATGCGTGGGATGATCATCGCATAAGAGAGGATGCGGTCTCTTCTACGACATCTACCCATCATCTGAATAATAGTCTTAGGGGCAGAAAAAGGAATCCCCTTAAGAATGTGATATAGAGCAGAAAGCTCAAGTGCAGTGACATCATCTTTGGAAGTGGATTTTGGAATTAAAGTAGAAAAGATGACGCGATGTAATTCGTAGTTAAACAAGTTCAAGTTATCGGCCTTGAACTTTCCAGGACGAGCACGTGCAGGTGCATAAAGCTCATTCTTGAAACTAACGAGAGTCGTACCATCGGAGAAATCAAAATCAGAGATGTCATCGAGCGGGGCACCTTCATTTGGAATATAAAGGATTTCTGCTAACGTTTCATCAGTAAACTCGATATCTATCCCTCCGACACGTGTTCTCGCGTTAAAAGTGTCTAACATAAAATTACAGTAAAATAATCTAACGACATTAGTAGCTATAGGAAATTGTAAAGAAACAAAGTGTTGTAACCCTAATGCCTCAAAGTAAGGATGGTGGTCGGGAAAGACAGTCCATTTGATCGGAGATCCGGTACAAATAGTACGTATAATGAAATCGGCATACCACAATAAGGCTTGGTCGAGAGTTTTGAAGTAAAACTCGTCCGATGCACCGTCATCCGATTGGACCGAAGAAAAGAGAAAATTCGTATACGGATTCGAAGACGATGCCTCTTCACTAGCATTGGTCTTCTTCCTCTTGAAAGGATTGAATCCCTTAGGCATTCTATCCCAAAATCTAGAAACCCTAACAATTGGAAAGTGGAGGAGAGAAGGAATTATACATATGCTGTTGAGGACGAAATTCTTCGCACGAATCCAAAGTTTGGACGAAGATCTCCACGCGGATTGGAAGAAGGAAGGTGGAGACGAACTAGGGTTTAGGGGGCACGGATGCTGCTATTTTGATGATGTTTGGATGAATAAAGAAGAGGGGGCCTCGAGTTCTGACTGGTACATATATATACCCAGCCAACTCTGGCCGAATTCGCCAAGGGTTGCCTGGCTGTATATATATATATATATAAAAATAATAATGAGGCCACATCTTTTTCATTAATTCGTTTCAAATGTTTAATTCAGAGTTTAGTAATTTTAAATCTCAATCATAATATAATTAATATTATTTTATAAATTAATATTTTTTACTCAGTATCTGTCTCAGATTAGCTGTAGGAGTACTGTCCCAGCTAACGGAGGTTCACCGGAGAACTCTTAAGTACCGCTTCGCTTCGACCGTAGTCGTGGTGACAGACAGACTATTTTTAGGCTTGTCTCAAAAACAGTTTTTGAGTATCGAATAAATTAATTTATAAAACATAATCAATTAATATTATTGATATCTAAAATTCCTAATTCTCGACGTAAATAATTGAAACGATCTTTCGCTAGAGATTTTGTGAGTATGTTAGCTAATTGATTCTGTGTGTCTATGTATACAAGGTCTATACCTCCATTTTTTTGATGATCTCTAAGAAAGTGATGTCTAATCTCGATATGTTTAGTACGAGAGTGACATACTGGATTCTTAGTCAAATTAATAGAACTAGTATTGTCATAAAAATGGGCATGTGTGTAAAATGCAATCCATAGTCTTCTAAAGTTTGATTCGTCCATAAAATTTGTGCACAACAACGTCCTGTGGCGATATACTCAGCCTCGGTTGTTGATAATACAACAGAATTTTGCTTTTTACTTAACCAAGAGACTAGAGCTTTTCCTAAGAAATGATATGTGCCGCTAGTGCTTTTTCTATCTACTTTGCATCCGGCAAAATCAGCATCAGAATAACTGGTCTGGTCAAACGATACAGTTTTGGGATACCATAAGCCGACAGAAGAAGTGCCTTTAAGGTATCAAAAGATACGCTTAATTGCGCACAAATGTGATTCCTTAGGATTAGCTTGAAAGCGTGTACATAAGCAAACACTAAACATAATATCTGGTCGACTAGCAGTTAAATATAGCAAGCTACCGATCATACCTCGATACTTACGTATGTCGACAGGTTTGTCTTGTTCATCAATATCAAGCTTGGTTGAGGTCGCCATTGGAGTGCTAAGTGGCTTTGCTGCTTCCATGTCGAACTTCTTTAACAGATCCTTTGTGTACTTTGCTTGATTTATGAACGTCCCATTGTTGGTTTGTTTGATTTTTAGTCCGAAAAAAATTTCAGCTCTTCCATCATGCTCATCTCTAACTCATTCTGTATACACTTAAAAAAATTTGACAAAGAGATTCATCAGTAGATCCAAAAATAATATCATCTACATAGACTTGAATCAAAAGAATATTATTATTCAAAGGTTTTATAAATAATGTAGTGTCAACCTTTCCCTTTGAAAAACTGTTATCAAGTAGAAAAGCGCTTAGACGATCGTACCAAGCATGAGGGGCTTGTTTCAAAACGTATAAGGCTTTCTTCAAGTTGAAAACATATTCAGAAAATTTGAAATCAGTAAAACCGGGAGGTTGAGCTACATAAACTTCTTTTATAAAACCATTTAAAAATGCGCTTTTGACATCCATTTGAAATAACTTAAAATTATGAAAACGTGCAAATGCACATAACATGCGAATGGATTCTAATCTCGCAACTGGGGCATAAGTCTCATTGTTGTCGATACCTTCTTCTTGATTGTATCCTTGAGCTACGAGTCGAGCCTTATTACGAGTTACTAAACCATTCTCGTTCAGTTTGTTTCGGAATACCCATCGGGTGCCAATGATCGGATGATTAATGGGCTTGGGAACAAGTTCCCAAACTTGATTTCGTTCGAATTGGTTTAATTCCTCTTGCATAGAATCTAACCAAAAATTATCAGTACATGCTTCATCAATATTTTTGGGTTGAAACTGTGAAACAAAAGCAACACAAAAAGTTATACCTTTATTCGAGGAACGAGTACTTACACCCTTGGTAATCTCACCAGTTACCAAGTCCTTTGGATGATTAGCCAAGAATCTAATCTCTTTTGGTATAATCTCAAGATTGCTAGTTTCGACTTTTTACTTGGAGGTTCATCTGATGCCTGATGTGATGGTTCTGCATCTTTGTGTGAAGGTTTTGCAGTAGCTGTACTTGGTATGATTAAGTCTTCATTGTCATCATCGTCTAAGTGTTGATTTAGCTCATCAAACTTGACATTGATAGATTCTTCGATGATCATGGTTCTTTTGTTGAAGACTCTGTATCCTTTGCTCTTTGCTGCATAACCTAAAAATATAGCTTCATCGGCCTTTTCATCAAATTTACTCAAATTATCTTTAGTATTAAGAATAAAAAATTTACAACCAAAGATCTTAAAATATGAAACATTTGGTGTTCTATCAAACCATAGTTCATAGGGAGTCTTCTTCGATATAGGTCGAATTAGAACCCTATTGAGAATATAGCACGCTGTATTGACAGCTTCAGCCTATGAGTATCTAGGTAGACTAAAATAATTTAACATTACTCTAGCCATTTCAGATAGAGTTCTGTTCTTACGTTCCATAACTCTATTTTGTTGCGGAGTCCTAGGGTAAGAGAATTCATGCAGATAACCGTGTGTGTCACAAAATTGCTTGAATTCTGTATTCTCAAATTTGTCGCCATGATCACTACGAATGCGAGTAATCATGAACCCTTTTTTATTCTGTACTTTCTTGCAAAAGGTGACGAATTTTGATAATGCATCGTTCTTACGTGCAAGAAAATAAACCCATGTATATCTAAAAAAATCATCTACAATGACAAATGCATATAACTTACCACCTAGACTAGCAATTCTACTTGGTCCAAATAAGTCCATATGCAACAGTTGTAAAGGTCTAGTGGTACTTACAGCGTTCTTGGATTTGAATGCGGATTTGGCAGCTTTGTTCTTTTCACATTCACTACATACCGTATCCTTTTTAAAAGAAATATCCGGTAAGCCGCGTACCAACTTCTTTGTAGATAGTCTTAAAATTGTGTCCATGTTTGCATGATCGAGTCTCATATGCCATAGTTGACTCTCAACGCTTTTGGCCATCAAACATCTACCTGCTTTGTTAGCATCAATGTCACCGGTACCAATTATGTACCCTCTTAAATTATTACCGAAAGAGACGTATCCTTCTTTGTTCCTCTTCGATAGTGCTGCGAATAATGAAGCGTCACCGGTCATGTGCCGTGAGCAACCGCTGTCGAGGATCCATTTGCTCCTAGCATGTGAAGAGGGTCCCACCTACATAACAATTTGCAGATGAAACTCTTGGTACCCATTTCTTGTAGGGTCCTGACTGGTTAGTTTTTGGTATCCATGCATAAACATTTAAATCTACTAACTTTCTGATTCTACATGCAGAAGATATATGACCAATGAGGCCACAATAACGACATTTAGCATATTGGGTGTTGAAAGTAGTGTGAGGTGCATGATTGGTAGGTTTTGGTTTTCTAGTATAGAAGAATGTATGCCTATTTGTCTTCTTGGACATAGTTTTGGTATGGTTTGGTCTGACAGTGTTGGGCGTGTTTCGATGATTCGGTAATTGACACGTGTTAGAATAGGAAACAACAACTTCAGGCCATTTTCGTAAACTAATTTCCAACTTTTTGGAAGTGTCATATAATCTAGTATAGTCAGATGTGAGTGATTGTAATCTGACCTGTACACACTGGAGACTCTTTCTTTCCTTAGATAGGTCTTCCTTTAACTGGATAATAGTTTGGTCTTTTTCTTCGGATAGCTTAACAGTCTCGTGTAACAACAACTTAACAGATAAAAAATCACCAGACTCATTTAAAGAGTCATTATCTCTAACATGATCTAGTAGGTCGGTAAGTCTTCCTATTTCACCTTTCTACTCTTTGAGTACCTTCTTAGAGGTTTCATATTTACTACGCAGTTTCCTGTAATCATTTAGCAGGTCACTGAAAGCCTCTCCTAGTTGCTCAAAGATGAAATCATCATAAGGATCAAATAGAGGATTAGTGAATACCTGATCGCAAGCCATCAAGCATACATTTGTAGCGTCCTTAAATTGCAACTCACAGCTTAACATCTTGCCGAATATCAAACCGGTCAAACAACAACAACGACGTTTCAAGCCTGAAATGATGGATGCAATTGATTATGAAGTCAAAAAGCTTATAGCTTGTGGCTTTATCAGAGAAGAACAACAGCCTGACTGGGTGGCCAATGTCGTCCCTGTCCTGAAAAAGACCAAAAAAGTTCGAGTTTGCATAGACTTTCCGGATCTCAATGATGCTTGCCCCAAAGACGAATTCCCTCTCCCAATTACTGATGTTATGATCGACAATATATGTGGATTCGAACGAATTTCTTTCATGGATGGGTTTTCTGGATATAATCAAATCCGGATGGATCCTGAAGATGAAAAACATACTTCGTTTCGTACTCCTCGGGGTGTGTACTTTTATACGTTCATGCCGTTTGGTCTTAAGAACGCAGGTGCAACTTACCAGCGGGCTATGAGCATTATCTTTCGACATCATTTACGAAAGACTGTCGAATGCTATGTTGACGATATTGCTGTCAAAAGTCGTCTTAAAGAATATCACATTCAATATTTAAGAACTATTTTCAATCTAATGCGCCAGCATCAACTCAAAATAAACCCCACCAAGTCTTTCTTGGATGTCTCTAGTGGTAAGTTTCTCGGCTTCGTCATTACCTCTAAGGGTATACATGTTGATCCCAAGAAGATCAAAGCCATTCAAGAGATGCGTCCTCCACGCAATCTAAAAGAGCTACGTGGATTCCAAGGTCGGCTTGCGTACATCAGGAGGTTCATTTCGAATTTATCTGGACGTTGCAGACCATTTACTCAATTAATGAAGAAAAGTGTATCTTTTGTTTGGACGAAAGAATGTTAACGAGCATTTGATGACATAAAGCGGTATTTAATGAGTCCACCAGTTCTTGTACCACCGATCTCAGGAATACCCTTTTTAATGTATGTCCGAGCAATGGATCATTCATTGGGAGCTTTGCTGGCTCAGAAGAACAAGGAAGGTCATGAACAAGCTATCTACTATCTCAGCCGAACAATGATTGGAGCTGAACATCGTTATAGTCCAGTGGAGAAAGAATTTTTAGCCTTAATGTTTGCTGTTCAGAAGACAAGACATTACATCATAGGCCAGACTATTCATGTCATATCCTGGGTCAATCCTCTTCGAGTCTTAATAAAGAAGCCAAGCATACTCAATTCTAGACTTGCCACATGGGCCATATTGCTAGCACAATATGATATGGTTTATGTTCCTCAAAAGTCTGTGAAAGGCCAAGCACTTGCTGACTTTTTAGCAGCTCATCCTGTCCCTGAGACATCTAAACTCTATGATGAGATTTCGGACGAAACATTGGAATCAAATATGATCTCAGAAGAATTTCCTACTTGGAGGTTGTTCTTTGATGGAGCTTCTTGAATTGGACCTGGAGATACTCTTGTTGCTGGAGTAGGAATTGTTCTTGTTTCACCTGATGGGTTAACTATTCAAAGGGCCTATTCTTTAGACGAATCATGCTCCAACAATGTGGCAGAATACAATGCTTTGCTCATTGGACTTCAATTAGCCAAACAATTGAATATTGAATATCTCGAAGTATATGGTGACTCTAAGCTGATTTTTAATCAGGTTAGAGGCATATATGAAGTCCGACATCAAGATTTGGTACCATACCATTAAGCAGCAACCAGAATAGCTTCTTCATTCAAAGGATTCTTCATCGAACATGTGCGTCGTGTATGCAATACAAAAGCTGATGCTTTAGCTAACCTAGCTGCAGTATTGGCAGTTCCAGTCAAAAGACAACAAATGGTGGTTATCTCTAATAGAGAATTATTTTGTGTTGAAAACAACCATAACATTGAATTTAGCAACCTAATTGAAGTCAATGTCCTTAACGAGGATTGGAGACTACCTATCATTGATTTTGCAGTACATGACATATTGCCAGAAGATCCTAAGGCAGCTACAAGTATCCGTCGTTGATCACATCGATTCTATTATAATCGTACTACTAAAACTCTCTATCGAAGAACTTTTGATGGATTACTCTTGAGGTGTCTTGCTGGTGATGAAGCAAAGCATATATTACGTGAAGCTCATGATGGTGTTTGTGGAGCACATCAACCTGGTCCTAAACTACAGGATCGTATCCGACGTATGGGCTACTACTGGCCTTCTATGGTATCATATGCTATTGATTATGCAAGAAAATGTCGTGCATGTCAAATTTATACAGATTTTATCCACCAACCATCGAAATTTCTTCATCCAACTGCAGCCTCGTGGCCTTTTGAAGCTTGGGGTATGGATATAATTGGCCCTATCAATCCTCCTTCATCTAAAGGGCATCGATTTATCTTAGATATAACCGATTATTTTTCCAAGGGGGTAGAAGCTATACCTTTGGCTAAAGTAAAAACTAGTAGTGTCATCAACTTCATCAAACATCATGTGATATAGAGATTTGGTGTCCCTCGCTGAATCATTCATGATAATGGGCCACAATTCATCAGCCAGAAGTTTTATAGGTTCTGTGATGACAACAGAATCAATAATGTTGCCTTAACAGCCTATAATCCTGCGGCTAACGGGTTGGCTGAAGCATTCAACAAGACCATTATCAAACTCCTCAAAAAGTTTGTCTCTATCAACAAACGTAATTGGAGTGATAAACTTGGAGAATGTTTATGGGCATATCATACTACTGTCCGTAACCCCATAGGTTGTACACCTTTTTCACTGGTGTATGGATGTGAAGGTATACTACCTTTGGAGATTCAAATTCCATCATTGAGAATCGCCATTGCTAATAAGATTACTACAGACAATAATGATCGTCTTCGACTTCAGGAATTGGAGGCACTCGATGAGAAAAGGTTAGTGGCTCAATAACACATTGAACTTTATCAGGCACAGATTTCAAAAGCTTTCAATCGCAAAGTCAGAGTACAAACATTTCAAGAAGGCGAGTTGGTTCTTACAGTCAGACGTCCTATGACTATGACACATATGAGCAAAGGCAAGTTCGAGGCAAAATGGGAAGGACCATATGTGATAAATAAAGTCTTTTCTAATGGAGCCTATCAATTAACAGATATGGATGGCAGAGTTGCTTTGATGCCCATCAATGGCAAATTTTTCAAGAAATATTATGTAGAAAAACAAAATGTACTTTATTTTTAGAGACATGATGTAAATAAAAGTTTATTTTTTATTTCAAAAGCAGAATAAAATTACATAATATTAAGGACGGGGATGAGGCCCTGACCTTTCATGATTAAATACATAGTTCGCCAACAGTTCAAACATCTCATTGTCTGAACTCACAAAGAACTTGCAGGCAGCCATCCTCAATGCCTCTTCTTCGGCAGTCTTCCCAGGCTCTACTAGCTTGGAAATCAAGTCGTCTCCTGGTGCAGGAACAGTTAAGCCTTTACCCCTGTCTTTCTGAGGTGGTACTGAGGACTCAGCTAGTGGTGTCTCAGTCTTTCCTTCAAGCTTTGGGATGAGCAAATCTTTGGAGGACATTTTGTACAGAAAAGAAAGAAAGTGACGATATCTACGAAAGTTTTGATCTAATTTATAGACAAAACAATTAGATAGTCAATCTCGAGAACTGATGCGACTTTTTGAAAGAAGCCCAACTGTTCGTTCATTTATAACTGTTCGTTCATTTATAACTGTTCGTGATTGTCCATTCATTTTCAGTGTCCTTATCTCGAAAATTGAAGTGACCGTTCACTTTTCCTCATAAAAGTTCACATTCTCTATACTTTTGAAATTTTATATTACATCAGCAACTTGTCATCCATATTTTTCTTTAATTCTATGTTTCTTATCACCACATCAAAATCGAATCGTAAAAAAAAGAAAATTATTCTTTATTTCTTCTTTAAAAACATAGATACATCTTGATGAAAATCTATTACATCTTTGATTTTCATTCTAATGAAGGTCTGTTACATCTTTGGATCTTCCCATCGATAATGAAGGTCTATTACATCTTTGGATCTTCTTATTTGTTGGTGGTAATTCCTTGTCGTCTCGGTCTGAAGCAACGAGCCAGACAATGGAATTAACTCTGGTCTTCTCTCTGAGAAAGGTGAGAGGAGAACCCCAGAGTACAGCAGCCCAAAGATGAGCTGCTGTCAATACAACTGGTGGAGGAAGATGACCCGCCAGGGAAACTAGGAACGAGATCACCATTGTGATACGATTCCTAATTCTCTCTTTTCATAATCTAACTCTCATGTATAAAGGCTCTTCCTACCATCTGAGGAAGACCCTTCTTAACATGAAGAGTCCTGAGCTGTCTGATTTGAGTGGCAGAACCATATGAGCTGTCTGATGTGGGTGTCAAAAGAATGTTCCTTGTAACATCCAAATCACCAATACCAGTTCTGAAAAATCTCGCTGACCAAGTCCCTGCAAATATCAATGAAATAGGAGAAGTTAGCAGAATCTATCAGCAACATTGCGTCTACAAACTGGCGCACATCAGTAAGCGCCTACAAACAGGCGCACATCAGGATTACGCCTACAAACTGGCGCACATCAGTATGCACCTACAAACTGGCACACATTAGCAATGTGCCTACAGACAGGCGCACATCAGTAATGTACCTATAAATAGGTACACATCAGCAATGCGACTACAAAAACGCATATCAGCACTGAACACTGATCGAACAGGCATGTAACAAGCAATATGTGCCTCTGATCAGAGCTAAACACTGGACCACAGTATGCGCCTATTCTCAGAAATAGTTAGCACACATCAATAAGTGTCTACAACATGCAGATTAATATTTGTCTCCAAAAGTGGTACAAAAGAAAAGTACTCATACTATTGATTCTTCATCAAGACTTACCAATTTTTGAAGACACAGCGTGCAAGAAAATAATATCAGAATGAAGTGGCGCAAGTGAAACTCTATGGAAAGACATTGGTTTTGAGAAAGTATGAATGGTTCGCTCATTTCTGAATGTCTTTTTAAAGAGGATAAAAATGAGATCGGTGCGTCGTTCTAGCATCCTATTTTAGAAAAGAACTAAAAAATAGGCATCTAAAAAGCGTGTAACAACTGCCACGTGTTCTTCAGAAGAAACAGTAAAATGAAGGATTAGTTAAAAGAATATGTCCATAAACACCATTCAAAATCACAGCCACACAAAATCAGAAATTCTAGGTTTCATTGCATAAAGACGGGTGAACCCCTACAATCAAGGACAGAAAAAAAAAAGTTCTGCCCAGAACATTATTTTTTGTCCTTACCTTCATCAGTCTGACGAAGGGCGGCGTCCAATTCTTGTATAGTGCAGATCCCCGAGCGACGCATCAGGTTGAGAAATCCCTCTGAATTGGCGTGCTCCTCAGAGGATGATCCGCCACTCGAGCTATTGAAGACTGACGGAGTTAAACCGAAATAGTTCAGAAAGTTCACTACCCTCAAAGCTGGGTCAGCCTCCAACAAAAAGGTTGTAGGCACAATATCTTGTCTCGCTTCAGGAGACTTGGTTATGGTGTCAGTATTAGTCTCCATCTCTTTCTTCTTGGGGGCCATTGAAGAACAAAAGTGAACACCAAAGTACGAAGATCAACGACATATATATCAACAAATTGACTCTTTGCATTCTTCATAGGAAGCTGAAAGAAATCAATAAAACTCCGGAAGACGAAGAGAAGATTGAATATTTTCGAGAAAGGTATTTAATCATGATGACCGAGCATGAGACCGGCGCAACCTGACTTAGTCAAACTTTTATAAATTCAAAGTATTCTAAAACTTTACAATGTCTTTAATTTTTGAAAACTTTAAAGGGGGTCTTGTAGAGCCTAAAAATCAAGTTGCGCCTTCAATATACTGATCAGTGATCAAGTTACCCCCCAAAAATCAAGTTACGCCACTGATATGAAGCATACTGCGCCACCGATCAGATTGCGCCTGATATCAGACTGTGCCCAAACTTTTTGCGCCAAAGCCTACGTGGCATCTGACACTTAATAGTCATCATTACCTGACCATACTGACGACTGATACAACAGAGAACGAGGAAAATCTCTTCGAATCCCATAAATTGTGCCGCTCAAGGAAAAGTTGGTGGACATCTGTCTTGTACACTTCGTGAGTTGCGCACAGGCGCAATCTAAACAAAATCCTTAGTTGCGCTTGGGCGCAACCTGAACGACTTTTGATCAGAAGCTGCCACGTGTATAGACGCCGCTCAAATCAAGCGTAGTTTGACTTGTTGACTGAAGCTCGCACAACCTGATAAAGTTGAGACAACTTACATTCTAAAGCAGGATGACGTGGCGTACATGCCACTAATCTCTCAAGACGTGTCTACTATCCTGTATACGACCATGCGCATCTCAATCATACGATGCCATGTATCTAAATACAGTTAGTACACGATTGACAACTGAATGAAAGTTGGCGCAACAGGAGGTTGGCGCAATCTAGTATGGCACAATCCAGCCACGTGCACATCAGAATAACTGCTAAAACAGTTATTTCCTGAACTCTATAAATAGAGTTTCTAATCATCATCAAGGGAGATCAAGAAGAACTCTTGCAAAATTGCTGATGCGTTCTCTAGAGGCTACAGTCTTCAAGTTCACATAGTCCAAGGGATAAAGTGATCGTCTTCTGATCAGATTCCTAAAGTTGTACTTCCCCAGAATTCATTGTACTTTGTACTCTTTTACAAGTTTGGAATAAAAACAAAATTTTGTTTTTTGTAAACAGTGTAATCATGTACAAACTCGGTAGTGTAATCATGTATAAATTCAAGCCGTTCACATGTCTTTCTTGTACTCTACATCACTAGTCACTAACAATTCTTTACTTATAATAGATATTTCCAATTATAACTATCTTTCTTACTTTTCATGTATATTTTTTTACAGCATTTCATGTATCTTATTCTATTGCTTGATTTACATTCCTGCCATGATATGAACTGTATGAGATGTATTGTGCTTGTTCCTGTCCTGGCTGGACCTGTTGATAATATTACAGGGGATAAGGAGGACCTTTGTACCACTTATTATGGAGCAGCTATAGATGACACCTACGACTTGGATCTTCAGCAGGATCCACCTATTGCAGAGGATATTACCCCTTTAGTCTAGGCTTGTTAGCTAGACTTTCATCTTCATTGTCTTGTCTTTATTTGACATTTGAGATATATTATATTTGGGATGTTGTTGAGATGTTGTGTCGTTAGATACTTAGACTTATTTCCTCTGTTTGTATCTCTTTTATGATATTTTTCTCATCTATCATATCGTACTTTCTATCTTTGTTGTGATTGAGATGTACTTCTGTATTGTCCTCCGATTGGAGTGTATATACTGTACATGTACCTTATATATGGTGTTAGATGTATGTGACCTAGGACAGCATTCTACCGCCGACACTGTGGCGTAGGCTGGATGTACCCACTTCTCGTGCGCTTATACTGGGTGCGGGTCGTGACATTATCTAGTTAGCCTATGTCCTGGCTAGTATTTTATTTCAGCACTTTATTATTATTCCAGCAGTGTAGTTCTTTTTTGTGGATATATTTCTACTAGATTATTTGACTATTTTAGACAGTCTTCGGTATTGGTTATTCAGACTTATTTCTATTTCATTCAGACATCTTTATATATCACTGTCTTTATGTTATTGTTCTCGGGATGAGATTTTAGTGATTTTGGTGTTGTAGAGATATTAGTTGCCTGTGACTGTTATATTCGTTATTTTCAATAACATACTACAACTGGAGTATGTCCATTAAATTGGGATACTTATTTGAGTTGTACAACTGGCATACTCATGTCTTGGGTTCCTATGTATTTTAGAACTGGGCATGACACATGTCATGCATGTAGCTCATCTTTCTTTATTATTGTTGTTTCATGCTTGTATATTATATTGTGTAGTATAGTGTTATGGTGACCTTGCGCCAATACTAACTAGATAATTATTTTTTAGCTTTAGATGACGTGATTTCTCCTAAGATCTACGATGAGTATGTTGGTGACACTGACTTCACTGACGTACCATGTTCCTGTAATTATGTGAATTAGCATATTTTCTTCCTTATGCATTTCACATTATTTAGTAGACATTATTTATTTTATTCTACCGAGTTTGTTCCCGAGACCATTCGAGTTGTAGTGGATTGTTTGATGACCTTTCTTTAATTAATAACTGAGAGTGTTGGACATAATTTTCTTGTGATTGTTGGTGACTTAGTTGTGGGAGCTATATGTGTATTGTACTTGTTATGGACCATTGTTTATCATAAACAACGTACTATCATTGATGCTACGGTATAGGCTGGACTTGGCAACGTACTCGTATCCTAAAAAGTGTGGGCGGGTCATGACAGTGTCCAATGGCACCGACAGTATACGAGATGTTACGAAAAGGAAGGACATACTTGAGGGAAGTTCAAGGTGGCAAACATGTAATAACCGAGGTACAGGGTTCAGATCACATAATTAGCTCATGCCCTCGACTTCAGGCAACATGCATGATAGTATTAAAGTAACCATGTCCACTAGCAACAACAGTAGCAATAGTTAGTGTAGGAACGAATTGTAAAGCGCAATACTATAGAGGGGGGTGAATAGAGTAGGCATCAAAATTTAGCTAATTAAAAATGTTAGCAACAAGATCACATATTATATATCACAAGTATGTAAATATAAAGGCAGAGATCAGAAAGCAAATGCAAACACGATGATGTATACTAGTTTTCTACTTGTGAGGACTATTCCAGTCTCAAGAACTATAGCTTCCAGTTGAATACAATATGTAAAAATACCGCAAGTTTTCATCTGAATTCCTTGCAACTTCTACAACGTGAACTTTGATCCGATGTACTCGACCAACTTCAATTGTGAATTGTCTTTCTTCTATCAAGCTGCTGATTATGATCTCTCTGAAACTTCTAGACCGTACCAAACTGGCAAATCGACTAGAGGATTGTAACTAGCTTGGGATTTGAAAATGGATAGCTCAGAATACTTTGGAATACCCTAGTAGGCTTAGAGAGAATAGAGAAGAGAGATGTGTTGAAATGAGAGAAATTATTCTCTATTTATAGTTTTTCGAAAGGCAAAATTCGGGCAGAATTTGGACAGAATTCGAACAGAATTCTTTAAGAGAATCTCGGTAGATAGCCGTTGCATCCGTAACAGCAGGATGACCAAGTTCAAAATCCAACTGGCATTAACCGAACTTGGGCCGAATTCTGTTGAAGTTTTGTTAGGGTTTTTTGTAAATTGATTTTTGGGATTTTGAAATGTCAAGCAGTTTAGGAAGTTGTTTGGACTTTTGTAAGTGGGCTTGTTTTCAAAATGAAAGGATATTTTGAAAAAGTTTCTTGGGTAGCCTATTTACTAGTACGACGCAGTGTACATCGTATTCCCAGACTCAATAAATATGAAAAATATATTGATGAAATAGGAAAATCAATAGCCCTTTGATGACGCTTTTCTTCTGATATTTGAGCAAACTTGAAGACGCCTTTTTCCCAGATGCGAGGCCCAGGATAGGTCGTTGGACGGTTCAGAGAAATCTTCTTGTATAACGTTGTCTTTGGTCCATCAATAATTCTCCATTGTATATGTCCTGGTTTGATCATGTTTGATCATGCTTACTGCATATCTGCAAATACATGTTAGACAAACAAAATAGTATGATGTATTATAATACAAACATAACAATATGATATAGTAGGACAATGCTAAGTTTAAGTTGCAACATGATAGTGATTACATGAATATTAGTGATTTCATTATGTTAAACTTAATTGATTAGCCATATGCAAAAACATGATATAATCATTGGGCTAACAATCTCCCCTTTTTTATTATGGCAAATCAGTTAAGTGTAAGATATATATAATAGATGCATGTAGCACTAATAAACACATACTAGAATATTGTGTGCTAACTTAAACTTATTTCTCCCCCTTTGACATGATCAAAAAAATAAGCGCTCCTGTAATAAGAGATAAAACAAACTCAAGCATAAGTAAAGGAGGAAGGCAAAAATAATCATGATCAAGGATAAGGAGGACAGTGTAATGACAAGTTTAGAAAAATTACAAAAAATAGAAAAATACGTCAAAACACAATATGTTGAATAAATAAAACTGTAGTTTTAAAATAGACCAATAAAGGATTTTAATAAAAACTAGATATTAATATAGTAAAAATCAATCATTGGTCATAAATAATCCATCAGGAAAAAAATTCACAAATCTAGTATATTCAAAAAAATAAAAATATAATAAGACTATTAACAATGATCACAAAAAAATATAATTCATAATTTGTCCATACAAATTAGTGAATCACATCAATAAAGAGTATAATCAACAAAAAAGAAATCAAATAAATATACTAGAATCCATACACAATCTATATCAAAGTTCATGCATTTGAATTCAAAATCCATTAGATAAACATGAAGGTAATAAAGACAAAATACTTGAGAAGGAGAAATTCAGTCGATTTGAATGCTTCCTTGCAAAGTATGGTAAGTCTAAATATAGATAATTATGAACTTTGAGATAAAACCTCAATAGGAGAGCCAAATTAATTTAACTCAAAAAAAAATCAAATAAGGATGATTAAATATATTTGGCAAGGTATTTTAAAAACTAATATAAAATGAGAGAGTCAAAAAGTGAAAACAATAATCATATATTCTCTCATAAATCCAATAAATAATAATCATATATTCTCTCATAAATCCAATACAAATCCAAATATCATGAACAACTCAACAAGATATTTTAAGTAAAAGAATATATGTCCATGATGAACTAGGTATACCATATATTAAGGGCATAAAAGAATTTGAAATAATTAATTTGCCCTCCCTTAAAATGTGCGTATCTAGTTCCGAAATAATTTAAATGCAAGAATATATAAAATAAATAATCATAAGATCTAAGAAATATCCAAGATATGCATCTTTTCTTTCCTTGGATCAAATGCATATAATGTTCCAAACTTAAAAGAAATATCATCTTTAAGCAAAAAAAATGCTTAAAGATAAACAAACAAAATATGTCTCCAATAAAAATATATATTCAAATAACAAAAAGAAATGATTTCGAGATAGTAAAGGATTTTTGAAAAACAGTCTGAGTAACGGACATATTCAATAAATCAAAGAAAAATCAAAAAGATTTTTGAAATATGAAATTTATTATGAAAAGGTGTGTAGAAAAAATGTTCGAAAGCGTCCATTTAGTCTTCAGACTGACAGCTGACGATTTAAATTCTTATATCATGGAAACTGTTTTAATAAAAGAATCCATAAATCATAAATAGCCTATTTTGAATAAATAAATATAACTAGTTAAATGTCCAAAGAAAAATGTATTCTAGATATATGGCATGTCAAGGGATAATTGATTTGAAACAATTAACTGCTCCACCTTTACATGGGTATATCCAAAAGTAGTAGTATTGACAAGAAAAATTTAAAAAAACTTCAGAGATATATTTCCAGAAGTAGGAAACTAATTCAAAAATATTAGGTCTTCTTATCAAATTTTATTTCTTCCCTTTTAAAACCTTAGCACGGTATCCACCTGACAATCGTAAGGTTAAAGAAAAGAAACACTTAAAGAGAGATTCAATTTGCAAGACTTCTCCCCAGCAAAGAGTTACTGCTGTAGACAGTAAATAACTTGAATAAGAAGATCATAATAAAAAGCTTAAAATCATGAGTATTACACAAGCTAAAGACGAAATCACAAGACCATAATAATATTCAATGAGTGATCACAAGATCATCAAGTCTGAATATTGAATAATGTGATAAAAAAATAAATATATCAAAAGATGACAAACATTAACCTATGGAAGATCAATGTATGTTACCTTTTGTAAAATTAAATAATATTATCCATCAAAGTTAAAATCCAAAATCCATCAGATAATAATTGCAACTAGATCTTAATAGATCTTTAGTTTATAAACCGTTGATCAATCTTAGCTTAGCTATAGGGGTACTGTCCCAACTAACAGAGGTTCACCAGGGAACACTTAAGTACTGCTTCGCTTTAGCCGTAGCCGTGGTGACAGACAGACCCTTTGTAGGCTTGTACCCAAAACAAATCTCTTCTTTAATAACAAAAGATTTAAGAAGAATTTGTGCAATATGAAATCAATTAAAAAATCTTAGAACAATATAGCATAGGTATAAGATGTATCAATTACATTTATTCATATGTGCTACAAAATCATTGGATAACATTAAAATATAAAACATTTCTAAATCAAAATGTATGACCTAGATACGCTTGATGTATTCTGGAACCTAGGGGACTGGGTTCAGTACCTTGGATCCAGAACTAAATAATAGTTGTAAGTAGAACTTAATAAATCTTAAGTCTATAATGTATTGATCACTTTGGGTTAGCTGTAGGGGCCGGTTCTCAGCTAGCGGTAGTCCGAAGACTAGTACACCTTGTCGCTTCAGGCTATTTACACCTGTATGTTAGAAGGACCCTTCGGTTTGTACCCAAAATGATCTTTATTTTTATGAACACAGATTTAAAAGAATATATGCAGTACCATCGAACAACATGAAAATCCAGAATCCCTAAATATAAAAGAAGTAAATCCCCACATAATAGTTTATCAAGATCTAGATATTAAAAAATTATTTAAATAAGAGTCATGTATCCAAAATGTCAGCCAAGAAAAATATCATTAAAAGAGGCTTTGAGGAAGAAGCTAATAAAGAGAAGAACATAAATCTGTTCCAAGTAGTCAATAGCTAAAGTATGAGATAAGCACAAGTTTGAAACTACTTTTTAAAATAATATAGAACTTGAACTTAACTCATATATCCCGATAAAGATATTTACACAAAAATATATATTAATATAAGAAACATATGAGCAATATATGAATGACAACGAATTATTCATGTATCCTTAATAAGCATTAAAAAAATAATCATAAGATCAAAAACATGCATAAATATGCTTTATCAGACAGATGTAATTGATTCATAAGAAGTTATTCACAATAAAATATGAGAATCAATAGTGAATATATTATGCAAGCACAAGATTAACATAAGAGTATATGTATATACTTTTCAAGTAAATAGGAGACTTATGCTAAACATGCATACTTACAAAATACCGATCAAAGTAAATATGACATATTAAAGACAAATCAGTAAATGACCATTAAAAAAATATTAAAGACGAAGATTCAAAAACATATTAACCAAAAAAAACTCCTATGGACAACAGTGGTATGCATGCTTCAATAATAAAGATTAAGAGTAAATAGCATACATAGATAAATGTGTCACACTAATAGAAAATAAAATACTATATAGTGTGAACTAATCATTTAAGCTAAATAGCTAGTCAAGGTAGGATTATGTCTCACATTGATTGAAACAATAAATAACTAAAAGATATCAAATAGAAAGACATTAATAAGACCATGCTAGATTCTATAAATAAAACCATAAAATAAATCATTTAGCATGTTACCAAAATGGTTCAAGTGACCACACTTATATTGGTGCAATTGCATGGAAGATGACCTTTGTAGTTGTGCAACCACCAACATGTTCCATGGTTCTATGGTTCAGCATAAGTAGCTCCACCTGAAATATTAGTTGAAGACTTTGGTATCGAATACTTGAATCCACATTTGTTAGCTTTGGGAACCCATTTACACAAGTTCATATCAACAAGTTTTCTAATCTGACAACGATTAGAAACGTGTCCATTTATACCACAATAATGATAGAAAGTATTAATATTAGTACTATATGTTGACCCAAACTGGATCGCAGTCAACCTAATCTTGATAATTAACAAGACGATATCTGTTATGATCCAACTTGACACATCAAGCTCCATCAAGCTCGAAAATAGACAATCACCATACATCAGCTCAAGACGAACATCATCAATAATTTCTATGACATGCTGCTGTTTACTTGTTCTCTGAGTCTGTATTTTATTTTCTATTGAGTCTAGGCTATTGTAAGTTGAGTCGCACTGAGTATCTCAACCCTAGACTTTACAACCAAAGCTCCACAAACAAAAGTCCAAAAACCAGCCAAACCTAAAATAATCTATTGAATATTCTGTCCCCAAGTAGACAGAGTTCGGGCCAAACTCTGCCCCACACAGAGTTCGTACTGAACTCTGCCCCACACAGAGTTTGGGCCGAACTCTACCCCTGAATTTTAGGACCTAATTTTTAGGGTTTGCTGGTTGCTAGTTGTCCAACAGCCAAATATTTAAATATATGGGATAGAGTTCTGGCCGAACTCTGTCTCTATGGACTAGCATATATAGGCCTAGATTTCTCTCATTTTCAATCATCCAATATTCACATCTTCTCTTCTTCTATAGCCTATACATTCAAGAGCTTATTCTTTTCATCTAACTAGCGATAAAACTTCCGAAGCCCCCAAGGTGCTCAGTACGAGTCAACTAGAAGTTTGTGTACAAGAGTTAGAAAAGAAGTCACTTAGACAATTCCAAGTCTCGCCATCTGTGAATCTGTAAGAAGTTGGCGTACTCTTCTGAGTAAAGGTACGTAGTTGTACGCTATTTCACAAATAGTGGATTTCAATCCTGAGCTAGAGTTCTCAGGCCTGAACTAGTAATCCATGAGGAAAAATAGGTTAAAAACTGCTGTGTCTGCGTATGCTTCTCTGCTATCTATTTATATTATGCACTTATACTCTGATTATTATTTCTGTTGGGTGGACTTGAATAGAGTTATTTCTAATTAGGTTTTATCGCCACAAACTCTATTCACCCCCTGTAGAGTTGCCCAAACGTACTTTAATTGGTATCAGAGCTCTGTTCTCTTATATCATATTAACATTCTAAGAGCAGATCCATAGAAACCACACAACCTACCTTTTTCAACTATGGTGAGAGAAAGTCCACAATAGGCCACCCCTATTTGACAAAACTAACTACACCTATTGGAAAACTAGGTTGAGTTTTTATCTTAAGTCTATAGACTTTGATCTGTGGACCATCGTCATGGATGGTTATAAAAAGCCTTCCAGAATAGCTGTCGAGGGGACTCTTGTTGAAAAACCCCATGACAAATATTCTGACCAGGAAAAGAAACAAACAAGTCTAGATGCTAGGGCTATTAATGCTCTTTTTTGTACAATAGACAGGACTGAATTCAACAGGGACTCTACATGCTCTACTTCATACGAAGTATGGAGGCTTCTGTAGGTGACTTATGAAGGAACCACATAGGTTAAAGAATCAAAGATCAGCCGTCTGACATAAGAATACGAGGCATTCAAAATGAAGACAAATCAGACAATTACTCGGATGTTTACCAGATTCCTCGACATCGTCAACCCTCTATCTTCCTTTGGCAAAGTGTACTCCAACCATGAGTAGATACGCAAAGTGCTAAGAGGATTGCCAAAGATCTGGAATCCCAAGGTCACGACGATTATCGAAGGAAATGATCTTACGACTATGTCACTAGAAACTCTGATGGGTAAGCTAATGACGCATGAGCTCGACCTCAAAGATTTTGAAAAAATGGCTCCAAAAGAAAAAGAAATTGCCTTAAGAGCTCATTATCGAAGAACCATCACAGAGGAAACAGATGACGACGATTCCGAAGGTGACGATCAAGCAATCATGGTTCAAAATTTCAAGAAGTTCCTACGCTTCAATCGAAGGAAGAAGGAACAAAAAGACGATGAGGAAGAACCCACCTGCTTCAGATGCAAGAAGACGGAACATGTCAAAAAAGATTGTTTTGTAGCAGAGAAAGGATGCAGATATAAAAAGCCGTATAACAAGCCAACCTCAAGAAAATATGCCAACACTAGCATCTGGCACGAAAGCGAGGCCAGTGATTCAGACGAAGAAGAGGACTCTCCGCAAAACACGGCAAACGTCTGCCTAATAGCAACTTCAGATAAGGTAAATGATTCTTTTGACGACTTTTATTTTGATGAATTAGGTGATGCCTTTAGTGATCTTCTTGAAGACCGCAAAAAGGTTATTAACAAATATAAACATGCTAAGAATAATAAAATCACGGCTCATGAAGCCGAGATACATAGACTTTCATGCTTATTTGAAAATGTTAGAAACACTACATCCACGAAAAACACTGAGGAGGTATCTAAGCTTAAGTTAAGCTTACACGATGCCGAATCTCTTATTGAGAAGAAAACACATGATATCATTGCTTTAAATAAAGAACTTGCTGAAGATAAAAACAAGTACAAGATTGCTACTGGTAGAATAAATGGTCTTACTACTAAATGTGATGAGTTGCATGCTGCCTCTAAGAAATTAGAGATTAGACTGGGTAACAGGTTATTCAACCTCAAACTTAGTCTTATAATCACAACACTTACACTAAACACAAGACGACTCAACACAAAAGAGCACGTCATTACAAGAACACTCATCCACATACCACACAAAAACATGCTTTTATGTACACCTACTCCCATGCAGCACGTAAAACACACACATGTAGTTATAATCATCCTACTGCTATACGTAATTATTATCATCATCATACTACTACACATAGTTATCATCATCCTACGCCCACATATAGACATCACCATCATCCTGCACCCAACACCAATATGCATGCTACATGTACTTACTGTGGTTTAGATGGACACATATCACCACAATGTAGAATTAGAAAACTAGTGGATATTAATCTATATGCATGGATACCGAAGACTCACTTTTTGTAACCTCTGTTAATTAATTTCCTGATTTTTTTCGAAATTTGGTACTTTTCAAAACTCTGAATTTCCTAAAACTACAAAAATGTAAAATTCTAATTTTTTTAGAAATATTTTTTTGACCGTGATTGCTATCGGTCTTGTTGTCTAGGTTTTTGCAAAAAGACTTGTGAGATGATTTCGTTAATTAAATTTCTGTCCACCTTAAGAAAATCTATAAGCCGTATATGTATATTTATATAGAGAAAATATTTTGTGAAGTTGTGTTTTATAAATGAAATATTTATTCACAAATTCTTTTAGTTAAAGGTTTTGAAAATTGTAGTTTATTGGATTTCACCAATCGTATCGACCTAAGACCATTTTGGTCATAATCCTGGTGGTTGCTAAATTGTAATTAGCTACCAATATTTTGTTTGAGTATTTGATTTTGTGAAACTAATATATATACGAGATTTTTTGTCAAATTGATTCTTTGCTTGTTTCCATGGATTTATATAATTCATAAATAATTAATTTTCATAAAGAAATAATTGTCAAGTTAGGAATGAAAATAGAAAATATATTTATTAGCTAATAAAATAATTAACTAGTTTTAATAACTAAATTACCATAGCTAGAAAATAGTTAGTAGTAATCAGCTAATTAAATCAGTAAATATCAATATGTTAGTTGTTAGCGACTAAATTAGCGTTAGTGTTAGTTTTACACTAAAATTCCTAATTTTCTATTACATATACAATTTGGTTTATGGTTTCTCCTATTTTCCAATAAATAGACACTCAACCCCAAAAACCTAAAATTCTCTACAAACCTTCCTAAACCTAGCCACCAAGTCAGCCGCCACCCTCTTTCTTTGCTGCCAATATTTTCCAACCTCTCGACAAAAACAGCAAACACCACCCAGGCCTCTCCTCATCATCTCCGATCGACTTCGGCATTAACCACCTCCTCTGCCATTTTTGTTCATCAGCAATCACCATTACCACCGCAGCAAACACCACCCTGGCCAATTAGCCTAGCTGCCATATTCAGCATCGCCACCCCCATCTGGTCCGGCTCCGGCCACGACAACCGCCACCATCAATACCGGCATACCCGACCACTACTACCAACATAGCCACCACCTCTGTCCCAACGTCGCCGCCCCCTACTCCACAGCCATCCCCAACCTCTCGACACAACCACCCCATCCACTAGAGTCACCATCACCGGTTCGACCACTGTCGGGACCGACACAACCACAACCGCCATGATTTACAGAAAGAGAGTGAGAGAGGGATATTACCTGCTCTCCCGCCGCACCCCTGGTTGGACCTCCCCCGGCCGCCGAAGCCACCCAGACCCAGTGCCATCTCAGATCTCGACCACCGCCTGGACTCGAGCTCCGGTGATCGTCCTCACCGAGCTGGTGCCGCCCTGCCGCGTTCGTCGTCCTCACCGTTCGAAACTTCGCCGAGCTCAGCCAGCGCATTGGAGGCCGGCGACCACACTTCTATCGTCGAGTTCGGCCACTTCCGTCGGAGCCCAAGGTCGAGAATGCCCCTAGGAGTAACCCCGTTGTGAGCCTCATTTCCATTCCCTACTCGATCTCCCTTTCCTCTTCGAGAGAATATTGCTTTCCAATCCCTTTATTTTGGAAATCATGGGATGAATGAGCTCATGACCCCTCTTTCCCCATTTTTATTGCTGTGGACTTGACCATAATTTTTGGGTGAATCAACAGTATAAATGGGGTGTCGTTCACCTTAAATTTTGAATTCTTTTAATCAATGATTTGGGTTCTTAATTGAATGAGATCATAGGATAAAACCATTTTTTGTATATATATAAATATTATTGAGTATTTAAAATTAGTGTTAATTAAGGATTTTAATATTTTGCTCTTTTATCATTTTTTTTGTGAATTAAATAACATTAGATTTTGGGTTGTAGTGTGGGTCAACAACCTTCACTGATGTTTACTATTATCATTGTCCATATTTTTATTTTTAGAGTTAGGGTTAGCCCTATTATATATTATACATGTGTACGTATTGATAGATATTAAAACCAATAATATATTTTAATTATAATATTTATATTAAATAAATAATTTTCTCAAAATGATGTTACCTATAGTAGTAATATTTTGTTATAACTAATCACATACTGGTTAGTCTTAGGCCATTACTAATATTATTATAAATAAATTTAGAGTTAAAATGTGATTAAAGATTAATGGGCGCTTATTGATTTTAAGGCCCATGTAGATAATTCAGTTTATATACTGCAAAATAATTTATGGGTTTCAACTATTATCTAAGGGTATTTTATAAATATATCTATATAATAAATAATTTTGAATTATTTACTCATATATGTAGCATTTCTTTTCCCTTAAACCATTAATCGTGACTAAAATAGTCGTTTCCCTTCTTGATTTGATTATCATGCCAACTCTTAACTTTAGGCCTTTATATACCAAACTAGGCTATTTGGACTACTCCGGACTTGATGGAACCGTCTGTACCATCGTTTGAGACCATCTTATGGAGCATAGCATCGTACCTACCTCGTGTCGACACGTTCGTGTCACGCACGTCGACTCCAACCAAATCGAGGCGAGTACATTCTCTGATCATTTCATATCTAGTTTAGGATTATATTTCCTACTTTAGATTGCTTTACTTGATGCTGACACGTTGTTATCATGGATTGGTACTATATGGATCTTTTCATGCGATGTTATCCCCTTACCGAATACATCGTGTATTTCGTGTTCGTGTACTTTATCATGGGCATCGTGTACTCCTTGTGTTCGTGTTATTCGTATGCAAATCGTGTGAAATTATGTACTTTCATGTGCTCAGATGATCATCGTGTACAACTATACTTCGTGTGCAATAACATAACTTGACTGGATCCTTATGTATTGATTGGGGACGGGGGAGTAGAAGTGGTTATGTACTCAATCTTGTAGCTTACTCGTGTATAACCTCTGTAGATTACTCCTGTACAACATAGTGCCATTTACATAACCGTCTTGTGCTCTGAATCACTAGTCACTTACAGTTCTTACTTATCTTGTATATATTTCCAGTTTACAAATATCTCTTTAATTTTTGTGTAAATCTTGTTACAGTTCATGTATCTTACTCTCTAACATGTTTATATTTTCTAACCTGTTATGATTTGCGTGAGATGTATTGTGCTCACTCCCGTCCTGACTGGACCTGTTGATAAATTTTACAGATAGCTTGGAGGTTACCTGCTAGCCTAGAGGAGACACAATAGAGGTTGGAGTCGATGGCTAAAGTTTTTCTTATTTTATTTTCAGTTGTCTTGAGTTGTATTTATTTTATGCTTGTTTGAGTTGGTGTTGATAACAACAAGATTTATTTCTCTCTGTTGTACTTCTCTTGTGGATTCGTAGTTATCTTATCTTGCTACTTCTAGTTTTGGTGACTGAGTTGTATCCTGCAGTGATTGTCCTCCGTACGGAGAGTATATCATATTGTATTAGTTTTTAATTGTGACATAGAACATCATTCTACCGTCGACACTTGCGGCGTAGGCTGGATGTACCCACTTCTTGTGTCCTATACTGGGTGCGGGTCGTGACACTTTTCAGGACCCACAAGAATCTGGGTACCAAAGGTCACATCTACTCATGGTGTAGGTGGACCTTCTTTCTCAAACTTGAAGCAAATGGATTCTCGATAGTAGGTGCTCTCGACATATGATTGGAGATGCTAATCTATTAGCAACACTATCGATGAAAAGGGAAGGATATGTATCCTTCGGCAATAATTTGAAAGGCTATATTTTAGGTAACGGTACAATTGGTTATCCTCCTTCTCTCGTTATTAAGGATGTCTATTTAGTGATCGAGTTAAAGCATAACCTGCTAAGCATCAGTCATCATGCTGGTCATGGATATGATATTAACTTCGGTAAAACTAAATGCTTTATCTATGATAGATCATCTGGAGACATCGCGTTCGAAGGAATAAGGAAAGATAAAATATATATTTTCTATCTATCTAGAGATACTAACAGTGCAGGTAGATGCCTTTACGCCCACAAATATGAAAGGCTATTATGGCATCAGCGTCTTAGTCATGCTAACATAGACACCATGTCAAGACTATCTACCAAGAAGCTAGTAAGAGGATTGCCTGAAATCATATTCAAAAAGGATACGGTATGTGCCGAATATAAAAAAAAGCTATCAAATCTTCTTTTAAATCCATCAACACTGTAAGTACCACTCGACCTTTACAATTACTCCATATAGATTTATTTGGTCCTAGTAGAGTAGTCAGTCTTGGCGGAAAACTCTATGCTTTCATAATTGTTGATGACAACTTAGGTTTTCTTTCTTGCAAATAAAGGTAATACTATTTCAATTTTCAAAGTTTTTGCTAAAAAGGTCCAAAATGAAAAAGGCTACATGATTACCCGTATCCGAAGTGATCATGATGGCGAATTAAAAAAATCCCATTTTGAAAAAAAATTATGATTTCAATGGTTTTAATCATGAGTTTTCTTGTCCTAGAACTCCTCAACAAAATGGTTTTGTGGAGCGAAAGAATAGGACTCTTGGCGATATGGCTAGAGTCATGCTGAATCAATTTTCTCTTCCGAAATATTTTTGGGCAGAAGCTGTCAGCACAACGTGCCATGTTTTGAATAGGGTTTTGATTTGAGCTATCTCGAAAAAAATTTCCTATGAGCTTTGGTTTGTTAGAACTACAAATGTTTCTTATTTTCGAGTGTTTGGTTGTCGCTGTTTTATCCTGAATACCAAAGACAACTTGGACAAGTTTGATGCCAAAGCTGACGAAGGTATTCTTCTTGGCTATGCTGCCAAGAGTAGGGGATATAGAGTGTTCAACAAATGCTCCATGATTGTTGAATAGTCTACTAACACAACTTTTGATAAGGACAATAGTACAGCTATCATTCCCGATGATGATGAACCAGAATTTATTCCTAAATTGAATGAGATCGGAGGAAAAACCCTTTTTTTGTTTATATATAAATATTATTGAGTATTTAAAATTAGTGTTAATTAAGGATTTTAATATTTTGCTCTTTTATCATTTTTCTTGTGAATTAAATAACATTAGATTTTTGGGTTGTAGTGTGGGTCAACAACCTTCATTGATGCTTACTATTATCATTGTCCATATTTTTATTTTTAGAGTTAGGGTTAGCCCTATTATATATTATACATGTATAGGTATTGATAGATATTAAAACCAGTAATATATTTTAATTATAATATTTATATTAAATAAATAAATTTCTTAAAATGATGTTACCTATAGTAGTAATATTTTGTTATAACTAATCACATACTAGTTACTCTTAGGCCATTACTAATATTATTATAAATAAATTTAGAGTTAAAATGTGATTAGAGATTAATGGGCGCTTATTGATTTTAAGGCCTATGTAGATAATTCAGTTTATATACTGCAAAATAATTTATGGATTTCAACTATTATCTAAGGGTATTTTATAAATATATCTATATAATAAATGATTTTGAATTAGTTATTCATATATGTAGTATTTCTTTTCCCTTAAACCATTAATCGCGACTAAAATAGTCGTTTCCCTTCTTGATTCGATTATCATGCCAACTCTTAACTTTAGGCCTTTTTATACCAGACTAGGCTATTTAGACTATTCCGAACTTGATGGGACCGTCTGTATTATCCTTTGAGACCATCTTATGGAGCATAGCATTGTACCTACCTCTTGTCGACACGTTCGTGTCGCGCACGTCGACTCTAACCAAATCGAGGCGAGTACATTCTCTGATCATTTTATATTTTGTTTAGAATTATATTTTCTGCTTTAGATTACTTTACTTGATGATGACACATTGTTATCACGGATTGGTACTATATGGATCTTTTCATGCGATGTTATCCCCTTAGCGAACACATCGGATATTTCGTGTTCGTGTACTTTATCATGGGCATCGCGTCCTCCTTGTGTTCTTGTTATTCGTGTGCAAATCGTGTGAAATCGTGTACTCTCATGTGCTCACATGATCATCGTGTACAACTATACTTCGTGTGTAATAACATAACTCGACTGGATCCTTATGTATTGATTGGGGACGGGGGAGTAGAAGTGGTTATGTGCTCAATCTTGTAGCTTACTCGTGTATAACCTCTGTAGATTACTCGTGTACAATATCGTGCCGTTTACATAACCGTCTTGTGCTCTGAATCACTAGTCACTTACAATTCTTACTTATCATGTATATATTTTTATTTTACAAATATCTTTCTTGTTTTCGTGTACATCTTCTTACAGTTCATGTATCTTACTCTCTAACATATTTATATTTTCTAACCTGTTATGATTTGCGTGAGATGTATTGTGCTCGCTTCCATCTTGACTGGACCTGTTGATAAATTTTACAGATAGCTTGGAGGTTACCTGCTAGCCTAGAGGAGACACAGTAGTGGTTGGAGTAGATGGCTAGAGTTTTTCTTATTTTAATTTTAGTTGTCTTTAGCTGTATTTATTTTATGCTTGTTTGAGTTGGTGTTGATTACACCGAGATTTATTTCTCTCTGTTGTACTTCTCTTGTGGATTCGTAGTTATCTTATCGTGCTACTTCTAGTTTTAGTGATTGAGTTGTATCCTATTGTGATTGTCCTCCGTACGGAGAGTATATCATATTGTATTAGTTTTTAATTGTGACCTAGAACAACGTTCTACCGTCGACACTGCGGCGTAGGTTGGACGTACCCACTTCTCGTGCCCTACACTGGGTGCGGGTGGTGACACGTTTTTAGTGGTGGCCCATGCAGGTCGAGATTCGTATTTATGTGATATCGTAGTAGTGCAATGACTTAGTTGTACGACTACGAGCCTGCTATAGAGTATAAGAAGTAAGATGTTAAAATTAGAGGATACTCAATCACTGTTAGAATTCCTTGAGAGATTCCTGGGACGACCCTTGAGAATCTCATCTTAGCTTCGATTTGAAATCTTTTTCCTTGATTTGATTCACTCATTACCAAATTGTTATTGAATTTGATTTTGATGAATTCATTGTTGAATTTTGAATTTTGATGTTAGTTGTTGACTTTGAGTTTGTATATATATATATATATATATATATATATATATATTTTTGAAAGAAGCTTTTATTGAATAGAAGACAAAAGCAAGCAACACAGTACAAAGAAGTTGGGCCCACCCAACATTCAAAAATTCGAAATTGAAAGCAGGCTCCGCACACAGCCGAATGGGGAAGGGCACGTGGCGGACTGACGCGGGTTTCGAGGGGCCAGGTCCAGGCACGGGGACCGAGGGGGCCTGGTCCTGGCGCGGGGTCCGAGTGAGTGGGCGCCCCTGCGCGTGGGCGTGAACCGAGGGGTCGCGCGAGCCGCCCGAGGAGGAAGTACGGCGGGGAGGGGAGGAACTCCGGCTGGGGGAGGGGCTACGGCAAAGGGAGGGAGGGCCGAGGCGGAGGGACGTCGGATGAGGCATATATATATATATATATATATATATATATATATATATATATATATATATATATATATAATATTTCTGGAATTTAGGATATAACCTGATAACATACTTAATAAGGACAGCGAGAAAGGTAAATGTCTGCCTTATTTATGGAGTTTAGAATTTATCGCAGTCATATTGTCTAGCATGATAAGGACATAGTGCCTGATTTTAGATATACTATCCTAGTTATGGAATTTAGATTCTCTTGCAGCCATACCGGTTAGCGTGGTAAAAATTCTAGATAAATTGATTATAGGGTGTATATCTTAGTTACGGACATTATCGTTTATTGCAGCTATGCTTACTGGCGTGGTGAAATCTGACAACATGATTTCAGGAAGACGTGTATGGTATCAGATTCTATTTTTAGTTGGTTCATTTCTTTTAAAACAGATGAGCAAGAAGAGATTTTATTATTATTTCCTTCTTGGCATTATTTCTTGTATTACTATTTTTACTTATCTTAAATAAAACTGTCCTGATTACATTAATCACCTGTCTCGTATCTAATTTTGTCAGCTATACTTTGAAACCCTTGAATCTTCATATCTTTTCACCTTCGAAAGGTCGAAGAAGTAACGTAAATCATCTAACTCGAAAAAGACTTGATTTGTTATCTTGTGATAATCTTGCTAGGGGTATAATATGATGAACCTTGATATAGGTTTGGGATAGAGATGCGACTGAATTTGAGGATGAAATCAAGACATTTATATTATCAATTTAGGAACAATAATACTTAGAGAAATCTTTTGGGTATGAATAATTCATAGATGTATTTCATAACTGATGAGGATATTCAAGGTCAACTTAGTTTTGAGAACTTGGATAAATTTTGGTTATTGATTCTTGAAACATTACACTTTAAGGATATGATGTTAAATTTAGGAATTTAGTAATAGAGAAGAGATTTTAACTATATGTAATGATGATACAAAATTGAATAAGATATTGTAAGAAATTGCTAGAAACAGAAAGAACGCAAGGATTTTGAGTTATATAAAATATAGAGATTTTATGAAAATTTTAAATTTTAGGAGAATAATATTGAAGGTGCACGTTGAAGGAAATATGAAGATTGAATTTATAATGAAGAATAAGTTTTTTAAGACCTAGTGGGTTTAGATTTAAATAATACAAGGAAAGTAAATTTAATAAGTTCAAGGATTACATAAAACTTGATTTAGAGGCTTTGAATCCAATTTAGGATAAGGTGGAAGAATTTAGATTTATGATGATTAAGTGGTCAGTTTTGATTCCTAGTAAGAAGGGTATGCTTCATGAATAATGTTTCGGAACTTAGAAATTTAGCCTATGGTGATCGTGGCAAGGTCAAATCTTTATGACGGAAGGATAAAATTTTGATGGTAGTCATATAAAGGTTGATTTTTATATTGGGACTTGTGAGACAAAAACATGAATGGCAAATGATAAACTTGATAGTATCAGAGAGAGATGAATAACTTGACTTTCCTATGAAATATTTTCTCTTGTTTTCCCTTTAAAATAAGAAACTTGACTTATACCATATCTTTGAATCACCCTTTAAAAGTTGTCAATATCATTGAATCCTAGCTCCCTTGATGACGACCAATCGACTTTGATCTTCTTTTCTTATCATATTAATATCTTGGGTTGTACTCAATTGAATTAAATTTAATTGTGACCTGAATCTCCATCCTTGTATGCTCGTGCTCAGACTTCGATGACCTTGTCCTCCATATTGCCCAAATTTTGATTACCCAGAATTGATCAACTTAGATCGTATCGAGACTAAATATTCTTAATATATATATTGTGATTGTATTTCAATGCTATTGACATTCGTTCTTTAAACTTTTGATTTTGATTTTTCTTTGAATAGTACCCCTTATCGTACCAATAGTCTTGATCCTTTACCGTACTCAATTGATTTGAATTCTATCGTAACCTGGATCTTTATTAATATGTTGCTCGTGCTCAAAATTTTGATTTCGTTCATAACAAACCTAAATTCCATTTAACCAAGAATTGATTAGCCCTCATCATGTCAATATTTTAATTTTGATCGCGATTAAGCTTCATACCATCCTAGATCATACCAAAATTTCATGATTGGTCGTGCCTAGACTACTATCGTACTCTTCATCATATCTAAATACTGTTTGACAAAGGTTAGAATGACATTATCTTTGATCGAGTTACGATTATGATCATGTTTGAATTTTAACACTCGTGCCTAAACTCTTTTCGACCATGATTTGATTTTCTGATTATATGGCATGACTAGACGACTATGAATTTCATGGTCGAGATTTTAACGATCATGATTATACGTACCAATTTTGCCTCTGGATCTTGCTTGAAATTTTTGTTCTTGATCACGATTATCCGATTTGTTGTGAACCTTGTCATGTCATAAATTAAGTTCTGATCTTGTCGGAATAAATATTCCCATTGTGCCTAAAAGACTTGGGTTTCTTCCTAAATCGTGCTTATAAGACCTTACTTTTGAAATCGTGATTTTATCATCATTCACAACTAAACTTGGATCTTGATCGAGCTTATAAGACCTAGAGTCTGATTTTCATCAAATCTAACTACCGATCGTTCTATACTCAAACTTCGTTCTCCATTCACTCCTCTTAGCCGTGATTAAGATCATGACTAAATGACTTGAATTTATTCCTAAATTATGTCTAAAGAATTTTGAGTTGATTATCTTGATCGTGCCGAGTCGTTGTCTTTGATCGTATCTAAGTTATTTTCTAAATTTCTATCATGTTTTAACTCCCCGACCAACCTTTAATTTCGAGGACAAAATTTCTTTAAGGAGGGTAGATTTGTAACCTCTGTTAATTAATTTCCTAATTTTTCGAAATTTGGTATTTTTCAAAACTCTGAATTTTCTAAAACTCGAAAAACGTAAAATTCTAATTTTTTAGAAATATTTTTTTGACCGTGATTGCTATCGGTCCTATTCTTGGTTTTTGCAAAAAACTTGTGAGATGATTTCGTTAATTGAATTTCTATCCACTTTAAGAAAATCTATAAGCTATATATGTATATTTATATAGAGAAAATATTTTGTGAAGTTGTGTTGTATAAATGAAATATTTATTCACAAATTCTTTTAGTTAAAGGTTTTGAAAATTGTAATTAGCTACCAATATTTTGTAATTAGCTACCATTTTGGTCATAATCCTGGTGGTTGCTAAATTGTAATTAGCTACCAATATTTTGTTTGAGTATTTGATTTTGTGAAACTAATATATATACGAGATTTTTTGTCAAATTGATTCTTTGCTTGTTTCTATGGATTTATATAATTCATAAATAATTAATTTTCATAAAGAAATAATTGTTAAGTTAGGAATGAAAATAGAAAATATATTTATTAGCTAATAAAATAATTAACTAGTTATAATAACTAAATTACCATAGCTAGAAAATAGTTAGTAGTAATCAGCTAATTAAATCAGTAAATATCAATTTATTAGTTGTCGACTAAATTAGCGTTAGTGTTAGTTTTACACTAAAATTCCTAATTTTCTATTACATATACAATTTGGTTTATGGTTTCTCCCATTTTCCTATAAATAGACACTCAACCCCAAAAACCTAAAATTCTCTACACACCTCCCTAAACCTAGCCACCAAGTCAGCCGCCATCCTCTTTCTTTGCTGCCAATATTTTCCAACCTCTCGACCAAAACAGCAAACACCAACCAGGCCTCTCCTTGTCATCTCCGATCGACTCCGGCATTAACCACCTCCTCTGCCATTTTCGTTCATCCGCAATCACCATTACCACCGCTGCAAACACCACCCCGGCCAATCGGCCTAGCTGCCATATTCAGCATCGCCACCACCCATCTGGTCCGGCTCCGGCTACGATAACCGCTACCATCAACACTAGCATACCCGACCACTACTACCAACATAGCCACCACCTCCGTCCCAACGTCGCCGCCCCCTACTCCACAGCCATCCCCAACCTCTCGACACAACCACCCCATCCACTAGAGTCACCATCACCATTTCGACCACTGCCAGGACCGACACAACCACAACCGCCACGAATCACAGAAAGAGAGTGAGAGAGGGATATTACCTGCTCTCCTGCCGCACCCCTGGCTGGACCTCCCCCGGCTGCCGAAGCCACCCAGACCCAGTGCCATCTCAAATCTCGACCACCGCCTGGACTCGAGCTCCGGTGATCGTCCTCACCGAGCCAGTGCCACCCTGCCACGTTCACCGTCCTCACCGTTCGGAAATTCGCTGCGTTCAGCCAGCGCGTTGGAGGCCGGCGACCACACTTCTACCGCCGAGTTCGGCCACTTCTGCCGGAGCCCAAGGCCGAGAACGCCCCCAGGAGTAACCCCGTTGTGAGCCTTATTTCCATTCCCTACTCGATCTCCCTTTCCTCTTCAAGAGAAAATTGCTTTTCCTTTCCTTTATTTTGAAAATCATGGGATGAATGAGCTCATGACCCCTCTTTCCCCATTTTTATTGCTATGGACTTGACCATAATTTTTGGTTGAAGCAACAGTATAAATGGGGTGTTGTTCACCTTAAATTTTGAATTCTTATAATCAATGATTTGGGTTCTTAATTGAATGAGATCAGAGGAGAAACCCATTTTTTGTATATATATAAATATTATTGAGTATTTAAAATTAGTGTTAATTAAGGATTTTAATATTTTGCTCTTTTATCATTTTTCTTGTGAATTAAATAACATTAGATTTTTGGGTTATAGTGTGGGTCAACAACCTTCACTGATGCTTACTATTATCATTGTCCATATTTTTATTTTTAGAGTTAGGGTTAGCCCTATTATATATTATACATGTGTACGTATTGATAGATATTAAAACCAGTAATATATTTTAATTATAATATTTATATTAAATAAATAATTTTCTCAAAATGTTGTTACCGATAGTAGTAATATTTTGTTATAACTAATCACATACTGGTTAGTCTTAGGCCATTACTAATATTATTATAAATTAATTTAGAGTTAAAATGTGATTAGAGATTAATGGGCTATTATTGATTTTAAGGCCTATGTAGATAATTCAGTTTATATACTTCAAAATAATTTATGGATTTCAACTATTATATAAGGGTATTTTATAAATATATATATATATATAATAAATGATTTTGAATTAGTTACTCATATATGTAGCATTTTTTCCCTTAAACCATTAATCGCGACTAAAATAGTCGTTTCCCTTCTTGATTCGATTATCATGCCAACTCTTAACTTTAGGCCTTTATATACCAGACTAGGCTATTTGGACTATTTCGAACTTGATGGGACCGTCTGTACCATCGTTTGAGACCATCTTATGGAGCATAGCATCGTACCTACCTCGTGTCGACACGTTCGTGTCACGCACGTCGACTCCAACCAAATCGAGACGAGTACATTCTCTGATCATTTCATATCTAGTTTAGGATTATATTTCCTGCTTTAGATTGCTTTACTTGATGCTGATACATTGTTATCACGGATTGGTACTATATGGATCTTTTCATGCGATATTATCCCCTTACCGAATACATCGGGTATTTTGTATTCATGTACTTTATCATGGGCATCGTGTACTCCTTGTGTTTGTGTTATTCATGTGCAAATCGTGTGAAATAATGTACTTTCATGTGCTCAGATGATCATCGTGTGCAACTATACTTCGTGTGCAATAACATAACTTGACTGAATCCTTGTGTATTGATTGGGGACGGGGGAGTAGAAGTGGTTCGGTACTCAATCTTGTAGCTTACTCGTGTATAACCTCTGTAGATTACTCGTGTACAATATCGTGCCATTTACATAACCGTCTTGTGCTCTGAATCACTAGTCACTTACAGTTCTTACTTATCATGTATATATTTCCAGTTTATAAATATCTCTATTATTTTCGTGTAAATCTTCTTACAGTTCATGTATCTTACTCTCTAGCATGTTTATATTTTCTAACCTGTTATGATTTGCGTGAGATGTATTATGCTCGCTCCCGTCCTGACTGGACCTGTTGTTAAATTTTACAGATAGCTTGGAGGTTACCTGCTAGCCTAGAGGAGACACAGTAAAGGTTGGAGTAGATGGCTAAAGTTTTTCTTATTTTAATTTTAGTTGTCTTGAGTTGTATTTATTTTATGCTTGTTTGAGTTGGTGTTGATAACACCGAGATTTATTTCTCTCTGTTGTACTTCTCTTGTGGATTCGTAGTTATCTTATCTTGCTAGTTCTAGTTTTGGTGATTGAGTTGTATCCTGCAGTGATTGTCCTCCGTACGGAGGGTATATCATATTGTATTAGTTTTTAGTTGTGACATAGAACAGCGTTCTACCGCCGACACTTGCGGCGTAGACTGGACGTACCCACTTCTCGTGTCCTATACTGGGTGCTGGTCGTGACACTTTTCAGGACCCACAAGAATCTAGGTACCAAAGGTCACATCTACTCATGGTGTAGGTGGACCTTCCTTCTCAAACTTGAAGCAAATGGATTCTCGATAGTGGGTGCTCGCGATATATGATTGGAGATGCTATTCTATTAGCAACACTATCGATAAAAAGGGAAGGATATGTATCCTTCGGCAACAATTTGAAAGGCTATATCATATGTAACGGTACAATTGGTTATCCTCCTTCTTCCGTTATTAAGGATGTTATTTAGTAATCGAGTTAAAGCATAACCTGCTAAGAATCAGTCATCATGCTGATCATGGATATGATAATAACTTCGGTAAAACTAAATGCTTTATCTATGATAGATCATCTAGAGACATCACGTTCGAAGGGATAAGGGAAGATAACATATATATTTTCTATCTATCTAGAGATACTAACAGTGCAGGTAGATGCCTTTACGCCCACAAAGATGAAAGGCTATTATGGCATCAGCGTCTTGGTCATGCTAACATGGACACCATATCAAGACTATCTACCAAGAAGCTAGTAAGAGGATTACTTGAAATCATATTAAAAAACGATACGGTATGTGCCGAATATAAAAAAAAATAAGGCTACCAAATTTTCTTTTAAATCCATCAACACTGTAAGTACCACTCGACCTTTACAATTACTCCATATAGATTTATTTGGTCCAAGTAGAGTAGTCAGTCTTGGCGGAAAACTCTATGCTTTCGTAATTGTTGATGACAACTTGGGTTTTCTTTCTTGCAAATAAAGATAATACTATTTCACTTTTCAAAGTTTTTGCTAAAAAGGTCCAAAACGAAAAAGGCTACATGATTACTCGTATTCGAATTGATTATGGTGGCGAATTCAAAAATTTCGATTTTGAAAAAAATTGTGATTTAAATGATTTTAATCATGAGTTTTCTTGTCCTAGAACTCCTCAACAAAATGGTTTTGTGGAGCGGAAGTACAGGACTCTTGGCGATATGGCTAGAGTCATGCTGAATCAATTTTCTCTTCCGAAATATTTTTGGGCAGAAGCTGTCAGCACAACGTGCCATGTTTTGAATAGGGTTTTGATTCGACCTATCTCGAAAAAAACTTCCTATGAGCTTTGGTTTGGTAGAACTCCAAATGTTTCTAATTTTCGAGTGTTTGGTTGTCGCTGTTTTATCCTGAATACCAAAGACAACTTGGGCAAGTTTGATGCCAAAGCTGACGAAGGTATTCTTCTTGGCTATGCTGCCAAGAGTAGGGGATATAGAGTGTTCAACAAATGCTCCATGATTGTTGAGGAGTCTACTAACATAACTTTTGATAAGAACAATAGTACAGCTATCATTACCGATGATGATGAACCAGCAACCTTCACTCCTGTGGATACACCACCCGAAACCAACTCTCTGGAGGGTTACCAAAGAAGTTCCAATTCAAACCTTCGTATCTAGAAAACTTGGTAATAGGTGAGGTATCGAAAGGGGTAACTACTCGATCTTCTTTGAAAGATTCTATTGCTAGCACTGCTTTTATTTCTAAAATTGAACCTAAAAATATTTTAGAAGCTTTTAACGATAAATTTTGGATATCTGCAATGCAAGAAGAACTCAACCAATTTGAACGAAATCAGGTTTAGGAACTTGTTCCTAGACCTGCTGATCATTCAATCATCGGTACCAAATGGGTTTTCACAAGAAAGTTAATGAGGACGGTTCGGTCACTCGCAACAAGGCTCGTCTCGTTGTTTGCCATTAAATATCAAGCACAAAAATTATAGATGAATTAAACCTGATTGCAAACTCGCTTGTACAGAAAAAAGCCTAGAAATAAATCCTAGGGAATGATCTAAGTACAATTGTTTAAATTTTTGATTCTAGGGGGGTGAAGGTGGAGGCTCGGGAAAGTGTAACAACTCTGCCTTACTCCTTGGACTATCAAACACAATCCTTGCTCTTGAAGAAATTGCCAGCCTTTTGCATGGGTGTGGTACTCAGCTATTTATAGTGATTTCGAGATAACGCATATTTTGAGCCGCATAGATGGCCACGTGGCCACGTGGCTGCAACAGCGTACGAAGACTCGCTCTTTGGCTGTCAGCTGGTAGTTTGTTGAGATTTCTTTGTTGGAGCAAATCTGTGTAGTAGAGACTTGGTCAACTTGCCACGTATTTTTCCCCACAAAGTAGAGCCTGAATCTTTTTGGCCGCATAGTGGCCTTAGGAGCCTTGCCTCTGCGGCTCGGCTCTGCTTGGCCGCATAGTATCTTCGGGAGCATTCCTTCTGTGGCTTGGTTTCACTTGGCCGCATGGGATCTTCGAGAGCCTTGCTTCTGCGGCTCGAGTCTACTTAGCCGCATGGGGTCTTTGAGGGCCTTGCTTCTGCGGCTTGAGTCTACTTAGCTGTATGGGGTCTCTAGGAGCATTCCTTCTGCGGCTTGGTTTCACTTGGCCGCATGGGATCTTCGAGAGCCTTGCTTTTGCGGCTCGAGTCTACTTAGCCTTTTGGGGTCTTCGAGAGCCTTGCTTCTACGGCTCGAGTATTCTTAGCCGCATGGGGTCTCTAGGATCATTCCTTCTGCGGGTTGGTTTCACTTGGCCGCATGGGATCTTCGAGTTCCTTGCTTCTGCGGCTCGAGTCAACTTAGCCGCATTGAGTAATGATCCGCATAAACTCCATCTTTTCCATGCTTCTACAAGACCCTCTTCAAATTTTTTAAATTACAAATTTGGAATACTTTGAATAAGAAGCATGGAGACATGCATAAAACGTCAAGCCGCAGGGAAGCTTTGAGCCGTAGGGAGATTTCGGTCTGCAGGGAAATTTTGAGCTGTAGAGAGACTTTGTCCAGCTGTCACTGCTGTATTTAATGCTCGGATTTGCTTTTTAGATTTGGGCTCTCTTTTCAAGATAAAGATGACTGTTATGAAAGATAAAATCTAAAAGGTCATCATTATCTTTAATGGAACGATAATCGAAGCGATGCCTATCCGTTTCAGTTTTCGTTTAGCCTATAAGTACAGGCCGTGTGACAGAGAGAGAATTTCTTCTACTCTCTTTCTATTTTCATTCTCTTTGCAGTGTTTTCTTCATCTTTCCGACTAGCCATGGCCCCCAAAGCTTCTAAAGCCACTAGCGCAGCCGACAATGGGAAGGGGCCCGCTTTTGAGAAGTCACCCTCTTTCCAACAAGACGTTCAACCTCTGTAAGTCCATGAGTCCAATTTTTTTTTATTTAGTTATCTTATTGTTGACACATTTAAGTTCTCTAATGGATCAAGTTAAATAGTGAAGACTCTGAAGTTTTGCAAAAGGGATTTATGAAGGGGTCTCAATGCAAACGTTTAGTTTTGAATTTAAACTGCTGTTGGCCGATCAATTAGAGGGGTGGATCGATGAGATCAAAAGATTACTCAGGCCCTACTTTAAATCTAAGCTGGAATTTATGCCAATCTGATTTAAATCAGATTCTCTCTATCCCGTCCTGAAACCCTAGGTATATGTATAGGACATGATAAAGCAGTTGCCCTTTCCTATCAACCACAAGCTAATTGTTCTTCCCCATCGCAAGGAGACAAGAGGAGGAGACGAGGTGATTTCAGGAGATATCAAGTCCATACCAACCCTCATAGGTAAGTGTTATTCCTACACTTCTAATGTCTGCCTTTCAAAAACATATGAATAGCTATGTATCCTTGGAGGAATTAGTCAAACATGGTTAACAGGACAACCAGTAGGATCCCCTGATTTCCAAAAGACCTGTAGCATACAAGTATGGTTAATAGGGGATTTGTACCCATGTCCTTCAGATCTGAACCATGAACTGACAAACGGGGCATGGGGAAGAAATCGAGTATTGGGGGATCTTTGTTCACCCTTGACTTACTTGTAGTTGAAGACTCTAGTATAGGGACAATTTAGTATTGCAGAGATTTTACTAAGAGGACCTTTTTAGGGTTGAACACTCGGTAAGGTTTTGCCATGCGAATCAGATGGTTATTAGGCAGCACAGGCATGCGCTGGTATCAGAGCTTGATGTCCTACTCAACGTGGAGTAGCATAGTTAGACCTCAAACTGTAAAAAAAAACCCGACCATTGGTATCAGGAATTCTGATACTCTTCATGCTAGCCATTATATCGACTATAATTCAATCATCTAAACCATGTATCAGGTGAACGCTTGATACCGAGCACGATACACAGGTATTAGAGAAAATCGAACCCCTGAAACTAAGTGTAATCGACTTCATAACTGCATAATGGTAATCCGATGCTACATGGTATAATACACATACTTGGGTATCAGGTTTCTAAAAGCCTAGATTTCCTTAAACATCGATACAATGTATATTGTAACAGTTGACACTATATATATATATATATATATATTATATATATATATATATATATGTTATCAAGAGCACAGAGTTACCAGGATTAGTTAATTTTCCATAAGCTCCTTAATACTGTCACATAAAAAAAATTCTTTTTGTATCGTTAACCACTTTATGACAGTTATGATATCCGACACTTGGTATCAAGGTGCACACCCGGCTCTTGGAACCATATCCCCTATTTGTAACAGAGGAATACCTAGTATTCTATTAGTTTTGTTCCGTTGCAAATACTTGACTTCTATCATACAATGAAGAACAAACATTTACAGTCATGATAAGGTACCCACTATATGCTGCTAGGTTAGGCCTCTCTCGTATTAGATAGCAAATGATAAGTCGGGTTTACTTGGTATCCAGTAAGTGATACCATGCGGACACCTTTGTAATCAATGATACTGACACAAAGATGTCCTATGACAAAACGATACCTACTGCCATTTGGCAATTACCTAGTAAAACTAGCCTTAGACCAACCTGGAAATAGGTACGAGTACGGTGAAGTAAACTCAGGTACGACCACCTAATAGGTAACCTCTGCCAAGAGTAAGTGTAGCAGTTGCCTGAGGTGACATATAGGCGTCACAAGTATCAGTTATGCAACAAATTCCTTTGAAAAGTTAGAACTGTCAATAACTTCCCTAAATGTTAATAACAGTAGATAGAAATTGGGATAGGCAACCTAGGCTTACCCAATACTGGGTAGGGTTTCAAAATTGAAGTCCATCAGGTACTAGAAAAAGGAATGAGGTTCATGAGATCAACTCAAGATGGTGTCAAGACACTAGACCAAACATAGCAGCTATAGGAAAACCTCACCAATGTTGAAGGCACCACGTTAGGATTCTAAGAGATATGTTATATAGGAGTATTATTGATTTATGATTAGTAAAATGACATTGTAATATCCTTAAATACGTTACTTGGACCTCGACTCGGACTCCGACCCGTGCTAGCAGCTCAGGACGCCAGACGAGTACAGTTTGTTGTTTGTTTTCGATATTAATCTTTACTATGCCTCATTGTTAGTAGATGGATATGTGATTTTCATTTTTGTGTTTTGATATATTTTGTCATGTCGGGGAGGTAAAGTCCCAAAGATGTGTGATATGACCTTATAAAGTGTATACCGTGTAGACAGTAATTTATCATATCATTATACCATGTAGACAGTGATTCATTATTGCATTATAACGTGTAGACAGTGATTCATTATTGTATTATACCGTATAGACAGTGTTACATTATACCGTGTAAATATCGTAGACAGTGTCGTATAACTGTCCCGAGACCGGTCACATATCAAAGGTATTTCAGTCAGTAAATCGGTGAGTATTTTTCTTTGTATTCCATTTATTATCTTTTTGTATTTAGGTTTTAATCTGTCTTCCTTCGTCTTATTTTCCAAATCATATATTTAAAGGCTAACCTTTGTTGTATAGTCATTTTCATATATTGGAACTGCATTCAGTGAATTGTACGCGTTCTATCCTGACTGGGTAACCAAACAAATTTTAGAAGATTGTGAAGAGGTCGTGTGCCCTGACTAGTATGGCCCGTACTTGGGAGATACAGTAAAGACAGACTTTATCTATCAGGAGGAGTACGTAGCATCTGATCCTGCTGTGTTTGCTTAGTTATCTTTAGTTAGTGCTGAGTCATTGTAGTGGATACTGAGTTGACTTTGAGACATGTAGTTGAGATTTTATTGTTCTTTAAACATCACATATTTCCTATTATGAGATGGTTCTATTTATCTTCATCTTTAGAGCTGATTTGTGATATGGAATTGTTTGTTCCCAAGTAGATAATATTATTTTTGCGTGGTTGTTCATCATATTATTACAGCGTTCTACCACTGACTCTGTGGCGTAGGCTGGGTGTGTGCACGGTTCATGCCCAAATCTTGGGTGCGGGTCATGACACGTTTTTATGGTGGCCCATGTAAGTCAGTTTTCGTAAAGATAGCAAAATCGTGGTAGTACTTAAGTTAGCCGTACTACTGCGGGCCTACAACTAGGAATAGGAATAGGAACCTGAGGACCGTCTCCATAAGTTTAAACTATGTTATTGACTTCTATATTTGACTTCAAGTACCCTTTATGCATCCTGTTTGAATCTTTCTACCGTCTAATGATTTCCTTTGTTTTCAGCTAATGGATTCATAAGATAGGAACAATGCTGCCCTGAACACTCCTCCGACCCTTGGCAGATTTTTCACCTAAGGGACCCCATCGACGCAGGGAGGCCAGCATACTCACCAGGGTGACCCAGCTCAGCCGTAGTACTCGAGGTTCCGCAGGGATGACATTCCACCACCTTTGCAGTTACCTCTGAAGACTCCAGTACTTGCTTCTATTCCTCCTCCAGCACCTGTTCTACCTACCATGCACCCGGCACCAGCAGTCTATCCACCACCTACGAAGAATCCAGCACCAGCCATGTATCCGACGCCTATGATGCATCAGGCACCCTTTATGTACCCAGCACCTACCATGCATCCAGTGCCAGTGATGTACCCGACACCTGCTCTGCACCCGCCACCGGTACTGGAAAATATTATACTCCTAGGAATTTTCTAGCAGCTGGCCAACATCTTTCGCGATACTTTGCGAGAGGCTCTTCAGCAAAGAGATGCTCCCCAACAGCGCCTTGGAACTCCCAAGAACTTCATGGACCTCAGGCCCAGGGAATTCCATGGGAGGGAGGGAATTATCTACGCTGATGAATGGTTGGAGAACGTAGAACGATACCTGAAGATGGCCCGAGTCTCAGAAGATCTAAAGTGGAGTCAGCTAGTCGATAACTTTTCGATATTGCACTGACATGGTACCAAGACGAGCCCCAATTTGCTGCTCCAGACGTGACTTTGGAAGAATTCAAGCAGCTATTCAAGAATAAATTCTACCCCGACGTTGTACGAGTGGCATTAGTGAGTCAGTTTGAGCACTTGGAGCATGGAAATCTCACCGTCGACGAGTACACTTCAGAGTTTTCCCGCCTCATCCGCTTCGCGGAGAATATGGTCAACACCCTAGAGAGCAAGGCCAGAAGGTTTAGGAAAGGATTATCTCACGAGATTCGCTTGCCATCGCCATCAGTCGAGCCACTACTTACGAAGAGATTCTGGAGGTCGCCCAAGCTGTAGAAGAAGAGCTAAATTATAGGCCAAAGAGGAGTCGAGATACTTTCGGAGGAAGCAACAACCAGTTAACACCGGCGAAGCATCCCTAAATTCAGCCGAGGACCTTCCAGCACCAGCAGCAATTCCAGTCCGCTAGTAGATCCCCAGCACATCAGCAGAACCGAGGTCCGGCCAGACCTCAGACACAGCAGCCACAGGGACAGTTCTAACAGGCTCCATATTGTACTTTTTATGGAAAGACTGGACACATTTGAGACGACTGCAGACAGAGACTTAGGTCGTATTTATACTGCGGATCACCTTCACATCAGCTGAAGGATTGCGCACTAGCTTCTGATCGAACAGGACACGAGGCAGCTCCAGCACAAAGAGGACCAGCTAGACCACCATCCGCCACCCAGCCACGAGGTCCACCACTCCCTACTCAGCAACAGCGATTCGCGCAGCACCAGCAGAGAGGAGCACCCCAACAGGACAGAGCTTTTACAACGGATATTGAGGAGCCCGAGCCTACCCCAGATGTGATACCAGGTTCTATATTTCTCGAATCTTTTTCCGTTATAGCTTTGTTTGATTCAGGTACATCCCACAGTTTTATTTCTATAGCTTTTGTATTCAAGCATAGCATAGCATCCGAACCCTTGGGTGGTAGTTGCAAAATTATGACCGGCGGAGGAGCTATCCTAGTCAAGGATATTTGCATGAGGTGTTGCATCACCTTGGGAGGAAAAGTGTTGCCCGCTAACCTACTCGTAATGCCACTACCGAGTTTCGATATTGTTCTTGGGATGGATGGGTTGAGTAAAAATTTTGCCAGTATAGACTGCCACCGAGGATGTGTCGTATTCTGTCCTTCCGAGGAGTCTGCATTCGAGTTCACCACAGGGGCAATAGAGCAGCAGAGTAGGGATTTTTGCGAAGCTATGATTAAGGAGAAAGAGGCACCGTATCCCATCATCACGGAATTCATGGACATTTTTCCTAAGGACTTATCGAGATTGCCGCCAGATAGGGATATTGTGTTTGCTATTGATCTAGTGCCAGGCGCAGAACCAACAGCATAACCGGTGTACCGGATCAACAACAAGGAAGCTGAAGAGTTGAAGAGGCAGATCGATGAATTGCTAGAGAAGGGGTTCATCAGAGAGAGTTCGTCACTATAGGGATCCCCTGTTCTTTTTGTGCCGAACAAAGATGGTACGGTACGGATGTGCATCGACTGCCAAACCTTGAATAATCATACTATCAAGAAAAAGTACCTATTGTCGAGGATTAACGATCTCTTCGATCAATTGAGCGACGCACGGGTATTCTCGAAGACAGATTTGAGGTCGGGTTACCATCAACTGAAGGTGAAGAAAGAAGATATACCAAAGACTGCCTTCTCTACCAAGTACGGTCAATACGAGTTTATGGTAATGCCGTTCAGGTTAACCAATCCCTCGGCAGTCTTCATGAACTCAATGAACAAGGTATTCCATCCGTACCTTGACAAGTTCATAGTAGTGTTTATTGATGATATTCTCATTTACTCGAAAACACCAGAAGAACACGAGAAACATCTCACGATCGTGTTAGAGACCCTTGTTTGCCATTGATTGTAAAAGAACAGAACAATTATCGGAGCACTGAACTTAGACTCACAATACAAACTCGCTTGTACAAAGAAAGCCCAGGGACGAAAACCTAGGTACAGCAATCTAAGTACAATTGTTTATTTTAGATTCTGGAGGGTGACGATAGAGGCTCGGGAAAGCGACGACAGCTCTGCCTTACTCCTTGGACGATCGGGTGCAGCCTTGGCTCTGAAGAAGAACTGTTTGACGTTGATGAAGAAATGCTCTCTTTATTCTCTCTTTGTGCTCCTCTCTCCTTTCGACCTCTATATACTCTCTCTCTGATTCTCTCTGGACTCGGGCAGGGGGGTCGTCTCTCTGTCTTCTGCTCCTTCTTTGTCTCCTCTTGCAAGGGAATGGCACCTTGCTATTTATAAGAATGGGAGGAATCATTAGGGTTTTGCAATGATTGCCTATCCAAAAGTCAGCGGCCTGAGAGTTAGTTAATCTGGGCCGTCCATCTCGAATATAATAGATTTACACAATTAATGTGATAGCGTTAAATCTCTGTGGATAATAAATATTGATTGCCATGAATATTTACGACTTGTAATGGCCTGCCACGTATCTAATTTGCTTGATTTGATTTCATCTGGGCATTTATTACAACAAATCTGATTAAGATTTGTTAACACCTATAATCCCAGGAAGATAAGACTGCCACGTGTCTCAATCATCTTGGCAGAGCCGCAGATGAGTGGGCCGCATGAGGCTAAATGGCCGCATGAAGATGGGCAGCCTCATGGGGATGAACAGCTGCATGAAGATGGGCAGCCGCATGGGAGTGGGCGGCCGCATGCTGATGGGCGGCCGCAGCCGCATGCCTCGGGATTAGATGGATTCTGCCAGCTGTGAGAAGATTTTCTTCTTTTCCCTAGGAATGCGCCATTACGTCAGTCATTATTGCACCTTTTTGTCAGTGCTGTCATTTGTCAGAGCTGTCAGCCGTTAGGGTATTAAATGCAGCAAAAGACGAAGGAAAGAGCTGGTGAAGGCCACGTGGCTCCTCTCTGGGCCGCATGAATTATTCGAGCCGCATAGACGCTAGAACCGCATGGATCCCTGAGCCGCATGGGCTCTCTGAGCCGCATGGGGATCCTTGGCCGCATGAACCTTTCTTTATTCTTTTCCATGCTTCTACAACCCTCTAGAAGGAGCAGCTCTATGGAAAACTCTCGAAATGTAAGTTTTCTTGGACAAGGTGGAGTTCCTTGGACATGTGGTGACAGGCGACGGTATATCCGTCGATTCAAAGAAGATTGCAGCTGTGAATGCTTGGACTATGGTAGAAGAGATATGAAGCTTCTTGGGATTAGCACGGTATTATCAGAAGTTCGTACAAGACTTTGCTCGAATTGCGGAGAAGATGACAAGGCTCACTCGAAAGGATGAAGAGTTCGTGTGGACAGAGGACTGCCAGGCTGCGTTCGATGAGTTGAAGAAAAGGCTGACGACGGCCCCTATTTTGGCGTTGCCTTCAGGAATGGGAGGTTTCACCATTTATAGTGAGGCCTCGGACAAGGGACTGGGTTGTGTTCTAGAGCAGAACAATAGAGTGATAGCCTATGCGTCTCGACAGTTGAGACCGCATGAAAAGAACTACCCGACACACGACCTAGAGTTGGCAACCGTAATCTTCTCCTTGAAGTTGTGGAGACATTATTTGTACGGAGAGCGAGTGGAAATCTTCACTGACCATAAAAGCTTGAAGTACGTATTTACACAAAAGGAGTTGAACATGAGGCAGCGCAGATGGCTTGAGTTGATGAGTGACTATGATATTTCTCTAAAGTACCACCCGAAAAAACCTAACGTTGTTACGGATGCTTTGAGCAGGTATCCCGTAGCAATGTGCTTGACTCGAGATCGTCACTTATTAGCAAATTTGGAGAGTTTCGACATTGAGATCATCATTCCAGGGGTCGAGATACAGATGATGGGCATACAGATTCAGTTAGGACTGATGGACAGGATTCGAGAGGCACAGCACCAGGACGAGCAGCTGAAGAATATCATGGCTCAGGCACCGGCTGGGTTGTTAGACGACTTCACTATTGCTGAGGATGGTTCGTTAAGGCACGGGGCGAGGCTTTTGTGCCTAGTGGAGAGCTTAGAGAGGAATTTGTGCAAGAGGCACACCATTCCCCGTATTCTTTACATCCAGAAGCCAACAAGATGTGCAAGGATCTGAGAAACCACGTGTGGTGGTATGGTATGAAACAAGAATTGGCCCATTTCGTTTCTAGATGCCTCGTGTGTTAGCAGGTCAAGGCCGAGAGACAGAGAACATGAGGGTTGTTGCAGCCTCTATCGATACCGAAGTGGAAGTGGAAACACATCATTATGGATTTTGTTTCCAGCCTTCCACGGTCGTCAGGATGGAATAATGCAATTTGGGTCATCGTTGACAGTTGACCAAATTGGCCCACTTTATACCATTCAAAGTGGGGTTATCTACATAAAAGTTGGCAGAGCTTTATGTGAAGCAGATAGTCAGGCTGCACGGGGTTCCAGTGAGTATCATTTTTGACCGTGACAACAGGTTCATGTCCCACTTCTAGACGAGCTTACAGGCTAGCTTGGGCACAGCGCTCAAGCTCAGTACCGCCTATCATCTATAGACGGATGGACAGTCAGAGGGCACCGTTCAGACGTTCGAGGTTATGCTACGGACGTGCGTGCTAGATTTTGATGGCTCGTGGGAGGACCACCTTCACCTCGTGGAGTTCTCCTATAACAACTACTACAAAGCTAGTATCGAGATGTCCCCTTTTGAAGCGTTGTATGGTCGGAGATGTCGTACCCCATTATCTTAGGACAATATGGGCGAGCGAGCACTGTTGGGACCAGAGATGGTAGTAGATGCTACGAAGAAGGTCAAGCTGATTAGAGAGCAGCTTCGCGTGGCTCAGGACAGACAGAAGCACTAGGCAGACAGTTACCGTAGACCGTTAGATATTGATGTATAAAATCTCTTTACTATAAACTACATATATAGTTATGGGATTAGTGGTAACATTTTGTGCATTTAGGTTGGCGATTTGGTGTTTTTGAAAATTTCCCCGACGTGTGGCACTATTCGTTTCAGTAAAGACGGTAAACTCAGCCCACGTTTCATTGGGCCGTTCGGTATTCTCGAGAAGATCGATGCAGTAGCATACTGATTGGCCTTGTCGCCTACATTGGAAGGAGTGCACAACGTGTTCCACGTGTCTCAACTGAGACGATATATGGCAAACCCCAGTCATGTGTTGGACCATTCGGAAGTCGAGGTAGGACCGAGTCTCAGCTATCTAGAGCAGCCCATAGAGATTCTAGACTGCAGAGAGATGGTACTGAGGATTCAAACAATCTCCTTGGTTCGTGTCGCGTAGAGACATCACTCTACGGGCGAATCCACATGGGAGAGAAAAGATGAGATGTGCGAGCGCTATCCCTATCTTTTCGAACCTTAAGGTATATTTCTATCATGCGCCTAATTTAATTTCGAGGACAAAATTTTTTCAAGTAGGGTAGATTTCTAAGTCCATGAGTCCAATTTTTTTACTTGCCTTATTTTTGACACATTTAAGTTCTCTAATGGATCATTAGATAGGTTAAATAGGGAAGACTCTGAAGTTTTGCAAAAGGCATTTATGAAGGGGTCTCAATGCAAACATTTAGTTTTGAATTTAAACTATAGTTGGCCGATCAATTAGAGGGGTGGATCGATGAGATCAAAAGATTACTCAAGCCCTACTTTAAATCTAAGCTGGAATTCATGCCAATCTGATTTAAATCAGATTCCCTCTATCCCGTTCTGAAACCCTAGGTATATGTATAGGACATGATAGAGCAGTCGCCCTTTCCTATTAACCACAAGCTAATTGTTCTTCCCCATCACAAAAAGCACTCGAGGAGGAGACGAGGTGATTTCAGGATATATCAAGTCCATACCAACCCTCATAGGTAAGTGTTATTCCTAAACTTCTAATGTTTGCCTTTCAAAAACATATGAATAGCTGTGTATCCTTGGGGGAATTAGTCGAACATGGTTAACAAGACAACCAGTAGGATCCCTTGATTTCCAAAACACCGGTAGTAGGCAAGTATGGTTAATAGGGGAATTAGTCGAACATGGTTAACAAGACAACCAGTAGGATCCCCTGATTTCCAAAACACCAGTAGGATCCCCTAGATTTTCTTTAACATCGATACAATGTACATTGTAACAGTTGACACTATATATATATGTTATCAAGAGCACAGAGTTACCAGGATTGGTTAATTTTCCATAAGCTCCTTAATACTGTCACATAAAAAAATTCTTTTCGTATCTTTAACCACTGTATGACAGTTATGATATCCGACACTTGGTATCAAGGTGCACACCCTACTCTTGGAACCATATCCCCTGTTTGTAATAGAGGAATACCTAGTATCCTATTTGTTTTGTTTCGTTGCAAATACTTGACTTCTATCATACAATAAAGAACAAACATTTGCAGTCATGATCGGGTACCGACTATATGCTGCTAGGTTAGGCCTATCTCGTATTAGATAGCAAATGATAAGTCGAGTTTGCTTGGTATCCAGTGAGTGATACCATGCGGACACCTTTGTAATCAATGATACCGACACAAAGATGTCCTATGACAAAACGATACCTATTGCCATTTGGCAATTACCTAGTAAAACTGGCCTTAGACCAACATGGAAATAGGTAGGAGTACGGTAAAGTACACTCAGGTACGACCACCTCATCGGTAACCTCTACCAAGAGTAAGTGCATCAGTTGCATGAGGTGACATATAGGCGGCACAAGTATCAGTTATGCAACAAATTCCTTTGAAAAGTTTGAACTGTCAATAACTTCCCTAAATGTTAATAACAGTAGATACAAAGTGGGATGGGCAACCTAGGCTTACCAAATACTAGGTAGGGTTTTACAATTGAAGTCCAATTGGTACTAGAAATAGGAATAAGGTTCATGAGATAAACTCAAGATGGTGTCAAGGCACTAGACCAGACATAGCAGCTATAGGATAACCTCACCAATGTTGAAGGCACCAGTCTAGGATTCTAAGAGATATGTTAGATAGGAGTATTATTGATTTATGATTAGTAAATTGGCATTGTAATTTCCTTAAATAGGTTACTTGGACCTCGACTCGGACTCCGACCCGTGCCAGCAGCTCAGGACGCTGGGCGAGTACAGTTTGTTGTTTGTTTTCGATATTGATCTTTATTATGCCTCATTGTTATTAGATGGATATGTGATTTTTATTTTTGTGTTTTGATATATTTTGTCGTATCGGGGAGGTGAAGTACCAAAGATATGTGATCTGACCTTATACAGTGTATACCGTATAGACAGTGATTTATCATATCATTATACCGTGTAGACAGTGATTCATTATTATATTATACCGTGTAGACAGTGATTCATTATTGCATTATACCGTATAGACAGTGTTATATTATACAGTGTAAATATCGGAGACAGTGTCGTATAACTGTCCCGAGACCGGTCACATATCAAAGGTATTTCAGTCAGTCAGTCAGTCGGTGAGTATTTTTCTTTGTATTCCATTTACTGTCTTTCTGTTTAGTTTTTAATCTGTCTTCCTTCGTTTTATTTTCCAAATCATATATTTAAAGGCTAACCTCTGTTGTATAGTTATTTTCATATATTGGAACTACATTATGTGAATTGTACTCGTTCCATCCTGACTAGGTAACCAAACAAATTTTAGGTGATTGCGAAGGGGTCGTGTGCCCTGACAAGTATGGCTCGTACTTGGGAGATACAGTAGAGACAAACTTTGCCTATCAGGTGGAGTATGCAGCATCTGATCCTGTTATGTTTGCTTAGTTATCTTTAGTTAGTGCTGAGTCATTGTAGTGGATACTGAGTTGACTTTGAGACATGTAGTTGAGACTTTATTGTTCTTTAAACGTCACACATTTCCTATTATGAGATGGTTCTATTTATATTCATCTTTAGAGCTGAGTTGTGATATGGAATTGTTGGTTCCCAAGTGGAGAATATTATTTTTGCGTGGTTGTTCATTATATTATTACAACGTTCTGCCATCGACTCTGCGGCGTAGGCTAGGCGTGTGCACGGTTCATGTCCAAATCTTGGGTGCAGGGCGTGACAACCTCCTACCAAGGGTAAGGAGGCAGAATGATCACTCGAACATAAGAAGCCATGTCGCATGTTTTATGCGCAGGTCTGACCATATTTTTCTGCTGTAGCATGGCTTCAACGTCTTTAGTGCACGGTTGGTCTCTATAGGGTATATGCGCCATGTGCTCTGTGTAACTGGGCCGCCTGGACCGAGCCGCCTAAGTATCAGAGCACATGCGGCATATATCCTGTCCGTATCTAGGCCACATAGGTCTCATATGACTGAGCCGCATGGATCCTCCCCATATATGGGCCGCATATGTTCAGTTTGCCTAGGCCGTATATGTTACTTGATTTGAGCCGCATATGCTCCTTTCATAACTGAGCTGCATAGGCTCTGTGTATTGCTTAAAAACCTATTTATTTCTATTTTCTTCTGACTGTCTTCTTTCTTTGTTCTTTGTAGTGAACTTGCCCATGGCTCCTTCAGGGAAGGTTCTGGTAGGATATGCTCAGTCTGCCTTGGATGCTAGATTTGACCATATAGTCCAAGATGTGTCAACTCAGATCACCTGAGGTCAACCTGAAGACAGATTGAGGGAGATTAGAGGCCAATCTTTCTTCTACTTACTTAGTATGATGAACTCGGGGTAGCTGAGTCACGCTCATCTGAAGCCTATGTTTCTGTTTGGGGATGCCCTGGCTCTTTCGGACCCGAGCATTATAGAGATATCTGAGAACTGGGACTTCTATTTTTAGGGGGAAGAGATTAACATACCCCTAATGGAGTGCAACTTTCCCCTATCAGGTATCAATATGGTGCCTCTTGAGAGAAGGATGCCGGGTTCCCAAACTCTGGATCAACAGGGAGTCTTTGTGTGACATATCTGTTTTAATAATCCTACGCGGTCAGTGGTTGCAGTAAAGGAGACAACGAGCTACTCTGTCGTTGGGCTGGCTCTTGGCAGTCTCAACAACGAACTGAATCCCAACATCCGATTCTCTAAGGTCGACACTTTTTGAATCGGATTGCTCGCAAAGGGTCATACCCTGCAGACAGATTGTCGCTATTGAACTGGCTGCACCATTCTCCACTATGGGTCAATCTGACCTCTTGGATCTTGGCGGAGTATGAGGACACCCTATGGCAGATCGGCCTCTATTACGTTGTTAGGGGCTCCTGCTATGGCTTGTTTATGAACCCAAAGTTGTTTATAGCACTTCTCGAGATATACAACTGTCAGACTGGACATTCTTTAATCCCGAGGGAGAGATGGGGCTTGCTCTTCACGAGATACATGATGTGTCTAAATTGCCATGGGGAGATGAAGTTTATTGCGGTGGTTCCCCGGATTCCTTGCCGTATACCAGGAAGTGCTATGTCACCATAGCACCTGTCAACAAATATCCAAGAAGAAGGACGAAAGCTCAGAAGGGAACCTTCCTCATACCAAGGCTTGGATCGGTTATCTTTTTGACCTTAGCGCCTCTGGTCGGGTTACCGTTAGGAGTCTCCAGACTCAGGAAAAAGTGGGTGCTCAGGTACAAAGCACAAAGTAGGCCCGGGCTGTTGGTGACAGGTTCAGGAGTTTGAGCGACACTTTCAGCTATTTTTATCATGATACCCAACCTCTGTCTCTGCTAAGACCATCCTGGCCGGGTACCTGATGATATGGCTGAGGATTTGTGTCCTCTCGGGGGGCTCTGGTTCGATTGAGAGGATCAGCCGCAACATGATCTTTTCGACGGTGAAGCTGGTCTTCGGAGGCAAGTTGGCTCTGCTTCCAGCTATGGTATGTAGCATTCATCAGGGTGTTCATATTTTTACGTCAGAAGTTATTGCTCGTGAATTTAAGAAAGCCTTCAATAGAATTGAGCTGCCGTACCATTATTTAATGGGGTGGCTGTCGATGCATTGCCCCTATGTGATGCGACCTGGCCCGGAGGGTAATGCGACAAGTAACGATGCCTTCATCTATCACTATCGCGACATGTCCTGGAACTATACCACCTTTCCCGACTGTCGAGTCGCTCTTGCGCGGGTGGACAGATACTCTTTTTTTTGTGTCTGTCCCGTCTTTTACTGATGAAGAAATGGGACGCGTTCAACTCAATAGCACTGCTTTGCCTCAGGCCCGGTCCGAAAGACTGTGATTTATTATTGCATTATACCATGTAGACAGTGTTACATTATACCGTATAAATATCGTACACAGTGTCGTATAACTGTCCCGAGACAGGTCACATATCAAAGGTATTTCAGTCAGTCAGTCGGTGAGTATTTTTCTTTGTATTCCATTTACTACCTTTCTGTATTTAGTTTTTAATCTATTTTTCTTCGTTTTATTTTCCAAATCAAATACTTAAAGGCTAACCTCTGTTGTATAGTCTTTTTCATATATTGGAACTGCATTCAGTGAATTGTACTCATTCTATCCTGACTGGGTAACCAAATAAATTTTTGGTGATTGCGAAGAGGTCGTGTGCCTTGACCAGTATGGCCCGTACTTGGAAGATACAGTAGAGACGGACTTTGCCTATCAGGAGGAGTATGCAGCATCTGATCCTGCTGTGTTTGCTTAGTTATCTTTTGTTAGTGCTGAGTCATTGTAGTGGATACTGTGTTGACTTTGAGACATGTAGTTGAGATTTTATTGTTCTTTAAACATCATACATTTTCTATTATGAGATGGTTCTATTTATATTCATCTTTAGAGCTGAGTTGTGATATGGAATTGTTGGTTCCCAAGTGGAAAATATTATTTTTGCGTGGTTGTTCATCATATTGTTACAACGTTCTACCACCGACTCTACGGCATAGGCTGGGCGTGTGCACGGTTTATGCCCAAATCTTTGGTACGGGTCGTGACACATTTTTATGGTGGCCCATGCAGGTCAGTTTTCGTAAAGACAGCGAAACCGTGGTAGTACTTAAGTTAGCCGTACTACTGCGGGCCTGCAACTAGGAATAGGAATAGAACCTAAGGACCGTCTCCATAAGTTTAAACTACGTTATTGACTTCTATACTCGACTTCAAGTACCCTTTATACATCCTGTTTGAATCTTTCTACCGTCTAGTTATTTCCTTTATTTTTAGCCAATGGATTTGCAAGACAGGAATAATGCTGCACTGAACACTCCACCGACCGTTGGCAGATTTTTTTCCTACGGGAGCCCACCGACGCAGGGAGGCCAGCATACTCACCAGGGTGACCTGGCTCATCCGTAGTACTCGAGGTTCCGTAGGGATGTCATTCCACATACTCTGCAGTTCCCCCCACAGACTCCAGTACTAATACCTATTCCTTCTCCAGCATCTATTCCACCTACCATGCACCCGGCACCTGCAGTCTATCCACCACCTACGATGCATCCAGCACCAGCCATGTATCCGGCGCCTATGATGCATCAGGCACCCTTTATGAACCCAGCACCTACCATGCATCCAGCGCCAGTGGTGTACCCGACACCTGCTCTGCCCCCGCCACCGGTACTGGACAATATTACACTCCTGGGAATTTTCCAGCAGCAGGCCAACATCTTTCGCGATACTTTACGAGAGGCTCTTCAGCAAAGAGATGCTCCCCAACAACGCCCTGGAACTTCCAAGAACTTCATAGACCATAGGCCCATGGAGTTCCATTATATGACGGGAACTATTTATGCTGATGAATGGTTGAAGAACGTGGAACGATACCTGAAGATGGCCCGAGTCTCAGAAGATCTAAAAGTGGAGTCAGCTAGTTGATAACTTTTCGACATCGCACGGACATGGTACCAAGGCGAGCCCTAATTTGTTGCTCCAGACGTGACTTGGGAAGAATTCAAGCGGCTATTCAAGAATAAATTCTACCCCGACATAGCAGAGAGGCATTGGTGAGTCAGTTTGAGCACTTGGAGCAAGGAAATCTCACCGTCGACGAGTACACTTCGGAGTTTTCCTGCCTCAGCCGCTTCGCGGAGAGTATGGTCAATACCCTAGAGAGCAAGGCCAGAAGGTTCAGGAAAGGATTATCTCACGAGATTTGCTTAGCCATCGCTAACAGTCGAGCCACTACTTACGAAGAGATTTTGGAGGTCGCCCAAGCTGTAGAAGAAGAGCTAAATTAAAGGCCAAAGCAGAGTCGAGATACTTTCAGAGGAAGCAACAACCAGTCAACACCGGCGAAGCGTCCCCAAATTCAGCCGAGGACCTTCCAGCAACATCAGCAATTCCAGTCCGCTAGTAGAACCCCAGCACATCAGCAGAACCGAGGCCCAGCCAGACCTCAGATACAGCAGCCACAGAGACAGTTCCAGCAGGATCCGTATTATACTTTTTATGGAAAGACTGGACACATTTAGGACGACTGCAGACAGAGACTTGGGTTTTGTTTATACTGTGGATCACCTTCACATCAGCTGAAGGATTGCGTACTGGTTCCCGATCGAGCAGGACGTGAGGCAGCTCCAACACAAAGAGGACCAGCTAGACCACCAGCCGCCGTCCAGCCACGAGGTCTACCACTCCCTACTCAGCAACAGCGATTCGCGCAGCACCAGCAGAGAGGAGCATCCCAACAGGGTAGAGCTTTTGCCAAGGCTATTGAGGAGCCCGAGCCTCCCCCAGATATGATAGCAGGTTCCATATTTCTCGAATCTTTTTTCGCTGTAGCTTTGTTTGATTCGGGTGCATCCCACAGTTTTATTTCTGTAGCTTTTGTATTCAAGCATAGCATAGCATCCGAACCCTTGGGTGGTAGTTGCAAAATTATGATAGGCGGAGGCGCTATCCTAGTCAAAGATATTTGCATGAGGTGTCGCATCACCTTGGAAGGAAGAGTGTTCGTGCTAACCAACTCGTAAAGCCACTACCGAGTTTCGACATCGTTCTTGGGATGGATTGGTTGAGTAAGAATTTTTCAACTGTAGACTGCCACCGAGGATGTGTCGTATTCAGTCCTCCCGAGGAGTCTGCATTCGGGTTCGCTAGAGGGGCAATAGAGCAGCAGAGTAGGGCTTTTTACGGAGCTATGATTGAGGAGGAATAGGTACCGCATCCCATCATCGTGGAATTCATGGACATTTTTCCTGAGGACTTACCGGGATTGCCGCCAGATAGGGACATCAAGTTTGCTATTGATCTGGTGCCAGGCACAGAACCAACGGCACAACCGGTGTACCGGATCAACAACAAGGAAGCTGAAGAGTTGAAGAGGAAGATCGACGAATTGCTATAGAAGGGGTTCATCAGTGAGAGTTCGTCACCATAGGGATCCCCTGTTCTTTTTATATCAAGAACAAGTACCCATTGCCTTGGATTGACGATCTCTTCGATCAATTGAGCAGCGCACGGATATTCTCGAAGATAGATTTGAGGTCGGGTAACCATCAACTGAAGGTGAAGAAGGAAGATATACCAAAGACTGCCTTCCGAACCAAGTACGGATAGTACGAGTTTATGGTGATGCCGTTCGGGTTAACCAATCCCCCGGCAGTCTTCATGAACTTGATGAACAAGGTATTCCGTCCGTACCATGATAAGTTCATAGTAGTGTTTATCGATGATATACTCATTTACTCAAAAACACCAGAAGAACACGAGGAACATCTCAGGATCGTGCTAGAGACCCTCATGAAGGAGCAGCTCTATGGAAAACTCTCGAAATATGAGTTTTTCTTGGACAAGGTAGAGTTCCTTGGACATGTGGTGACAGGCGATGGTATATCCGTCGATTCAATGAAGATTGCAGCTGCGAAAGCTTTGACAACGGTGGAAAAGATATGAAGCTTCTTGGGATTAGCAGGGTATTATCGGAAGTTCGTGCAAGATTTTGCTCGGATTGTGGAGCCGATGACTAGGCTCACTCGGAAAGATGTAGAGTTCGTATGGACAGAGGACTGCCAGGCTGCGTTCGATGAGTTGAAGAAAAGGCTGACGAAGGCCCCTATTTCTGTGTTGCCTTCCGGAATGGGAGGTTTCACCATTTATAGTGATGCCTCGGGCAAGGGACTGGGTTGTGTCCTAGAGCAGAACAAGAGAGTGATAGCCTATGCGTCTCGATAGTTGAGACCACATGAGAAGAACTATCCCACACATGACCTGGAGTTGGCAGCCGTAATCTTCTCCTTGAAGTTGTGGAGACATTATTTGTACGAAGAGCGAGTGAAAATCTTTACTGACCACAAAAGCTTGAAGTATGTCTTTACACGAAAGGAGTTGAACATGAGACAGTGCAGATGGCTTGAGCTGATGAGTGACTATGATATTTCTCTACAGTACTACCCGGGAAAACCCAACGTTGTTGCGGATGCTTTGAGCAGGTATCCCGTAGCAATGTGCTTGACTCGAGATCGTCACTTATTAGAGAATTTGGAGAGTTTTGGTATTGAGATTGTCATTCCAGGGGCTGAAATACAGATGATGGGTATGCAGATTCAGTCAGGACTGATGGACAGCATTCGAGAGGCACAACACCAGGACGAGCAACTAAAGAACATCATGGCTCAGGCACCGGCTGGGTTGTTAGACGACTTTACTATTGTAGAGGATGGTTCGTTAAGGCACGGGGCGAGGATTTGTGTGCCTAGTGGAGAGCTTAGGGAGGAAGTTATGAAGGAGGCACACCATTTCCAGTATTTTTTATATCCAGGAGCCAACAAGATGTACAAGGATCTGAGAAACCACGTGTGGTAGTATGGTGTGAAATGAGAAGTGGACCCTTCCGTTTCTAGATGCCTCGTGTGTCAGCAGGTCGCGGCCGAGAGGCAGAGAACAGGAGGGTTGTTGCAGCCACTACCGATACACGAGTGGAAGTGAGAACACATCACTATGGATTTTGTTTACGGTCTTCCACGGTCGTCAGGAGGGAATAATGCAATTTGGGTCATCATTGACAGGTTGACCAAATTGGCCCACTTTATACCATTCAAAGTGGGATTATTTACAAAAAAGTTGGCAGAGCTTTATGTGAAGCAGATAGTCAGGTTGCACGGGGTTCCAGTGAGTATCATTTCCGACCATGACAGCAGGTTCACATTCCACTTCTGGAGGAGCCTACAGGCTAGCTTGGGCACAACGCTCAAGTTTAGCACCGCCTATCATCCGCAGACGGATGGACAGTCAGAGCGGACCATTAAGATGCTCGAGGATATATTACGGATGTGCGTGCTAGATTTTAGCGGCTCGTGGGTGGACCACCTTCACCTCGTGGAGTTCTCCTATAACAACAGCTACCAAGCTAGTATCGAGATGTCCCCTTTTGAAGCGTTGTATGGTCGGAGATGTCGTACCCCATTATCTTGGGACGACGTAGGCGAGCAAGCACTTTTGGGACCAGAGATGGTAGTAGATGTTACGGAGAAGGTCAAGCTGATTAGAGAGCGGCTTCGCATGGCTCAGGACAGACAGAAGCACTGGGCAGACAGTCACCGTAGACCGTTAGAGTTTGAGGTATAAAATCTCTTTATTATAAACTACGTATATAGTTATGGGATTCGTGGTAACATTTTGTGCATTTAGGTTGGCAATTTGGTGTTTTTGGAAATTTCCCCGACGCGTGGCACTATTCGTTTCGGTAATGGCGATAAACTCATCCCACGTTTCATTGGGCCATTCGATATTCTCGAGAAGATCGGTGCAGTAGCGTACCGATTGGCCTTGCCACCTACACTGGAAGGAGTGCACAACGTGTTCCATGTGTCTCAACTAAGATGATACGTGGCGGACCCTAGTCATGTGTTGGACCATTCGGAAGTCGAGGAAGGACCGAGTCTCAGCTATCAGGAGCAGCCCGTAGAGATTCTGGACCGCAGAGAGAAGGTACTGAGGAATCAAATAATCTCCTTGGTTCGTGTCGCGTGGAGACATCACTCTCCGGATGAATCCATATGGGAGCGAGAATATGAGATGCGCGAGTGCTATCCCTACCTTTTCGAACCTTGAGGTATATTTCTATCATGCGCCTAATTTAATTTCGAGGACGAAATTTTTTCAAGTGGGGTAGATTTGTAAGTCCATGAGTCCAATTTTTTTTACTTATCTTATTGTTGACACATTTAAGTTCTCTAATAGATCATTAGAAAGGTTAAATAGGGAAGACTCCGAAGTTTTGCAAAAGGGATTTATGAAGGGGTCTCAATGCAAACGTTTAGTTTTGAATTTAAACTACAGTTGGCCGATCAATTAGAGGGGTGGATCGATGAGATCAAAAGATTACTCAGGCCCTACTTTAAATCTAAGCTGGAATTCATGCCAATATGATTTAAATCAGATTCCCTCTATCTCGTCCTGAAACCCTAGGTATATGTATAGGACATGATAGAGCAGTCGCCCTTTCCTATCAACCATAAGCTAATTGTTCTTCCCCATCGCAAGGAGCACTCGAGGAGGAGACGAGGTGATTTTAGGAGATATCAAGTCCATACCAACCCTAATAGGCAAGTGTTATTCCTAAAATTCTAATGTCTGCTTTTCAAAAACATATGAATAGCTGTGTATCCTTGGGGGAATTAGTCGAACATGGTTAACAGGACAACCAGTAGGATCCCCTGATTTCTAAAACACTAGTAGCAGGCAAGTATGGTTAATAAGGGATTTGTACCCATGTCCTTCAGATCCGAACCATGAACTGACAGACAGGAAAAGAAGGAAGAAATCGAGTATTGGGGGTTCTTTGTTTACCCTTGACTTACGTGTAGTTGAATACTCTAGTATAGGGACAATCTAGTATTGCAGAGATTTTACTAAGAGGACCTTTTTAGGGTTGAACACTCGGTAAGGTTTTTCCCTGCGAATCAGATGGTTATATGGCAGCACAGGCATGCGCTGGTATCAGAGCTTGATGTCCTACTCAACGTGGAGTAGCATAGTTAGACCTTAGACTGTAAAAAAACCGACCATTGGTATTAGAAATTCTGATACTCTTCATGTTAGCCATTATATCGGCTATAATTCAATCATCTAAACCATGTATCAGGTGAACGCTTGATACCGAGCACGATACACAGGTATCAGAGAAAACGAACCCTTGAAACCAAGTGAAATCGACTTCATAACTGCATAATGGTAATCCGATGCTACTTGGTATCATACACATACTTGAGTATCAGGTTTCTATAAGCCTCGATTTCCTTTAACACCGATACAATGTACATTGTAACAGTTGACACTATATATATATATATATATATATATATATATATATATATATATATATATATATATATATATATGTTATCAAGAGCACAGAGTTACCAGGATTAGTTAATTTTCCATAAGCTCCTTAATACTGTCACATAAAAAAAATTCTTCTTGTATCTTTAACACTACCAAAATTTATCGTTTTAGCGACGGCCGCATCCGTCGCTAAGACGACGGTAATTACAATTAGCGACCGAATACCGACGGATATTGGCCAAAAATATCCGTCGACAATCAGCTCGTCGCTAATAACCTTCCGTCGCTAAGTTGTCGTCACATGACGGATTAGCGACGGATAGTCGACGTTACAATTCGAAGACTTAGCGACACGTTCCCGACGGATTCCCGTCCATTTCAACTATTAAGTATTGAACTGTGTAGGAAATAGCGACGTAACTTTCCGTCGGTAACCCATCGTAACAGCCTATCAGATCGTATCGATCCGTCGCTATGCCGTCGGTATCCGTCGGTAATTAACGACGGAGTTGCGACGATTTTATGACGGACTATCCGTCGATCAGGTTCTGGAAATGCTTGGCATTTCCAGCACCATGGCGACGGAATAGTCGTCGCGGACCCGTCGCGGACCCGTCGCTACCGCGACTCAACAGCGACGGATTACTGACGGATTATCCGTCGCCATGGTTCTGGAAATGTCATGCATTTCTAGAACCATGGCGACGGATAGCCAGTCGCTAAGCCGTCGTCAATTACAGCGACGGTTTAGCGGCTGTTTATCCGTCGCCCGGGCGACGACGTGTCCGTCGCTGTTCCGTCGAAGCTTATACCACCAGAACGTTGCCGACGGATAATCCGTCGCTGCTTGGAAACAGTTTAAAAACTCCAGATAGTGACGGATTATCTGTCGAAAACCCGTCGACAATTGGGAATATCCGTCGCTAAACGGTCACTAGTCCGTCGCTAACTGTGTTTTTTGGGAAAAAAAATTGCAGCACTTTCCCTGTTCACAAATATATGCATAAACCAAACCAATATATAATGCACACCAATTATCCAACAATCACACGGACCAAATATATAATGCACACCAATTATCCAAGAATCACATAGACCAAGTAATGCACATACGACCAATTATCCAAGAATCACAGACCAAACCAAATTAATAGAAAGTAAATATCAATTATCCTAAAGAGTAACATAATATTCGGTGCTATAAGCCAATTATAGCACAATTAGTTCAAAGCTCTCACAAATAATCCAAATTTTCTTAATACAACATTTTAAGAAGAAGGAGGTCGATTGTCCGTTCCCGTATTCGACCGACGCATATACTCCTCCACAAGGTACGGAGGCAAGGAGTCGTAGACAACACTCGGAAGTCGGCGAAGCTGATCTGGGGACATGAGATCCATGAGTGCCGTCACAGCCGTAGGCGGTAGCACAGGGGCTTCAGGGTTGAAAGAAAGATGGCCAACGGAAGACGGACCGACACCTGCAGTCGACGGACCAGTAGAAGACGGACGAGCACCATCAGCAGACGTACCGGCAGCAGCAGACGGACCGGCAGCAGACGGACCGACAGCAGCAGACGCAGGCGGAAAGTGCGTGGCAAATTGCTCCCGCAAGGACGACACCGCCTCGTGCAGCTGCGTAAGCTGCGACCTAACATCATCGTCTGCCCGGGCCACGGGAGGAGGCGGTGTCAGTGGAAATCTCTACATCGCCATATGCAATGGCCCTAGGGAGCCGACTCCGTACAGGTACCCTTTCTTAAAGCCGCCGACGGTATCTACGAACAAGTCATTCCGAGCGGCCAAAGAAGAGGGCGTCCGGAAGGGCGTCGTTTCACCGACATCCTCGGTGTCAGGTAACTGAGCCCGACTACGGGTCTCACGATACGCAGCCTATCAAATGAATGTGTTTATATTATAAGATTTACCTAAGTTGTAATCTAAATCCTATGTTTTACTAAGTTAAGTATGAATCCTAAGTTTACCTAAGTTATAGTCCGAATATTTTTAATTCTAACGTTAATCTCATAATCATAAGTACTTACATCAGTCTCCTTGGCCCTCTCGTCGACGAAGCTCCCGTCCTTCCGTCTTTTGTGCGTATGCTGGAAGACGTCGTGCATGGTGACCGATTCTGGCGTCCTTCCCTCCTTCACCGCCCGTTGGGCCAGCATACGAAATTTGCGTAGAAACTAATTAACTCCTTTAATTAATAATACCTAATTCGATAGTGAAATAAATTTACGGTTGCTCACTAGATCTGCAAGTGTCGCTGCGTGAGACCTTGATCCCCCCGTATGAAGGCCCGCGGCAGATCGGTTCACCTTCGCCTTCGCCGATTTCTCCTTGTATGCAGGGTTATCCATCATGCCTAAGAGGTCCTCATAATAGTCCTGCCGGATCCAATTCGGCCTCGTATGCCCCATCTTTAGGTCATGAATCATATCCCGTATCTTTTTCGAGCATGCGCTTCGGTAGGTCCTGCGGATCCCCTCCTTGCGATGGAGGGGCCACCAGTACATTCTCTAACACAGAAAATCAACTATCAGGTAATTTACAAAATGGTTGATTAAAGAATCACATAGACTTAACCAAAAAAATATAGATATATATCCTCAACTCGTCGAGCCAGACGTACTGCTCGGTTGGGGGCACCGACGTAAAGTTGAGGTAAGGACCGTAAAAGTTAGCCCTGATAATTTCTTCAAGGGCCCTGCCAACATTAAACGGAAAAAACCTACAAAGAAGAAACGACTGGATTATTAACTTGAATAAATGAAAGAAATTTAATAAATTAACTTAAATTTACTTACGAGGTCCCCGCGGGCCATAGCTCTCGTCGGAACTCGCCTCTCGGCCTCTCTGGTACCGTCGGAGGATCCGCGGGTCCGTGTATGTACTCCCCAGTAACCGGATGGAACCGAGTATGGGGGTACTCCGGGGCCCACTGTACAGTAACTGGGGCATCCCCTGGTGGATCCGCTGCTGGTGGTTCCGATAGCGGATCGAATCCGCTAGCAGATTCGGACTGATGCCTCGATGAAGTGGTCGATCGAGGGCGGGATGCGTCTGTGCCCGGGGTACTCTCCGGGTCGGGCTCGCTCGATGGGGTCACATCCCGGGAACTCTGAACGCGACCACGACCACCAGCACCAGTACGACCACGACCACGACCCGCACCACCACCACCACCACCACCACCACCACCACCACCACCACCATGACCAGCACCACGACCACGGCCAGCCATCATGACCTGTAAATAGAACACATAAACATAATTAACAATATGAAAGTGTAAATGGATATAAAAAACTAAACTAAAATATACATACCACCAGTAGGGAGACGAGTGCCGCCGCGACGAAAAAGACTAGGAGTGCCATCTACAATAAGTAAATAATCGAATAAAAAAAATATGAATTCACGTAATTGCTTTTATAAGGTCAAACTTAATTCACGTAATTGGAAGTGTTTTTACTATACAACAATATTTAACCTAATCATCGTCTTTGTTCTCATCCTCGACCTCGTCTTCATCATCATCCTCATTATCCTCATCCTCATCCTTATCTTCATCGTCGATTTCATCTGTATCCTCATCCCCATCAAATTCTTCTTCTTCTTCTTCTTCTTCTTCTTCTTCTTCTTCTTCTTCTTCTTCTTCTGCCTCAAAATTTGGGACAAGACGCCTCTTTCTCCCCTGGTTGACAGCTAAGTCTTGTGTATCAACCTCTTCCTCCTCTCTATTTTCCTCAACAATATCTTCAACATCCATTGTATCTGAGTGTTGTCCCAAGTATTGGGAATTTTTGAGCTGGTCCTCTTGGTATGCTGGGTCTCCAACGTTGAATGTATTTCTGGATTTAATCTTGCATACTGCCCACCAGTCAAATCGATCTCTACGACGCCTTGGGTAGCTTGTATAGTAGACTTGAACAGCCTGATTTGCTATTGCAAATGTATCGGACCCTCTATACCTCCTGCGATGATTTATATCGACGAATCCAAATTGTTTATCGATTCTCCAACCGATATTTGGTGTCGTATCGAACCACTCACATTTGAACATCACAATATGCATATCATGTGGGCCAGTATATTGTAAATCTATAATATCCCGAAGCACTCCATAATAGTCAAAGTCCGGCTAATCGTCATAGACGGTGCCTCTTATGCAAACACCGGAATCCTTGGTATTGATGCCGTCATTGATAAATTCGACATTTATAGCATTCTGAGTTGACTTAAACCTGAAGCCATTAACGACATAGCCTGGCCAAGTCTTTATTTGCTTCTTCGGTCCCAGTGCCAGATAACGAACACTCTCATGAGTGAGTGTTGTTTCAGGCAATAAAACCTGTAAACAAATATTTATAATTTAAATGTTTCAGATTATATATTAATAATCTCAATTATAATCACAGTTACTTACGTATTTGTGAAACCATGACGGAAATGTACAATCAACCTCTCTTTGAAGTCCCTCATCGGTAATATCGGGTCTCCTCATTTTGATTTCATCTCTAAATACACTATTAGAGAAAATAAGAATATATAAGTGTAGTCACTTACTTCATCAAATTCGAGATTATAACGATATTTAGTGTACTGACTTACTTCTCCAAATCTCTCACTTCTTGTATGTCACAGTTTAACAAGACATATCGGTGAGCGGCATCATACTCGTCGTCTGTCAACCACCGTCTTTTACTAGCCCCAACAGGCTTGTCCCTTACATTGAATATTCCTCCATCCTCAATGTCCTCGTCATTCCTTTGAGGTCTATTTCGATTTGTTTTAACATGAGTATCGAAATAAATGGAGCAGAAGTTTGAAACCTCTTCGATAAGATATGTTTCGCATATCGAAGCCTCTACATGAGCTTTGTTGCCAACTTTCTTCTTTAGATGGTGTAGGTATCTAGAGAGACAAATTATCTTAAGAATTAAGAAAGAATTTTAAAATAAATAGAAATTCAGCTTAAATTATATCGATATTTATGTACCTTTCAAATGGGTACATCCATCGATAATGAACAGATGCACCGACACGGGCTTCGTATGCTAGATGAATCGGTAGATGTTCCATGCTGTCGAAGAAGCCAGGAGGAAATATTTTCTCCAACTTGCAAATTGTTAAGATAATCTTCTCCTCATGTTCAACCATGTGTTGCACAGTCAACTTAGTTGAACAAATATGCCTAAAAAATATTGATAGTTCGGCCACCGGAACCCATACAGCAGAAGGCAACAACTCTTTCAAAGCAATGGGCAGTAATCTTTCCATAAACACGTGGCAGTCATGACTCTTCATTCCCGTTAGCTTGCGTTCATTGAGGTCAACACATCTAGACAAATTCGACACATAGCCGTCGGGAAATCTTAAAGTAGATACCCACTTGCAGATTATTAATCTATCTTCTTTGCTCAATGTGTATTGTGCTATCGGCTTACTTAATTGTCCAGCAGCTCCCCTTTGTATCAAGTTCAGATAAGGATGCTTGCATATCTCGGTAATGTCTTGTCTTGCTTTTGGATTGTCCTTCGTCTTTCCTTTAATGTCCATGACGGTATTGAAGACATTATCGAACACATTCTTTTCGATATGCATAACATCAAGATTATGCCTTATAAGATTATCTTTCCAATAAGGCAAGTCCCAGAAGATACTCCGTTTGGTCCAGTTATGGGTTTGTCCGAACCCATCGATCCTTTACATCTTCCCAAATATCGTATCCCGACAATCTGGCAGGCGGATGAGAAAATTCTTGTTTTCCAGCTCTGAATTCGTCCTTGTTCTTTCTCCAAGGATGACTCGCGGGCAGAAATTGACGATGACAATCAAAGAAAGAAGTTTTTTCTCCATGCTTAAGGCGGAACGCCTTACTATTTTGCATACATATCGGACAAGACAGGGTGCCGTGAGTACTCCATCCCGACAGCATACCGTATGCGGGAAAATCATTGATTGTCCACATCAGTGAAGCTCTCATCTGAAAGTTCTATTTCCTGGAAATATCATACGTCGTGACACCGATCTCCCACAGCTGTTTTAGCTCATCCACCAACGGCTGTAAATATATATCGATATTCTTCGTCGGATTTTTGGGACCCGGTATGATAGCTGTCAAGAACATATAAGGAGTCTTCATACACATCCATGGTGGCAGATTGTAAGGGGTCAGAATGACCGGCCAGCAGGAGTATTGAGATCCCGACTGCCCGAAAGGGGCGAATCCATCAGAACATAGCCCCATGCGTACATTTCTAGGCTCTGCAGCAAAATCCGGATGGCGAAAATCGAAATATTTCCACGCCTCTCCATCCGAAGGATGTGACAATTATCCATCGTCCTTTGTGTGTTCTTCGTTGTGCCACGTCATGTGTTCTGCTGTATTCTGAGACATATACATCCTCTGCAAGCGCTTCGTGATCGACAAGTAATGCATATACTTGTAAGGACGTCGTTTTCTAGTTGACTTTCCTTTTCCCCTGACTTCCTTGTAATGATCCGCATTACAGAAGTGGCAACTTTCTACATCCTCGTTCTCCTTGTAGTACAACATGCATCCATTGCGACAACAATCTATCTTGTCGTACCCCAGTCCCAGTTGTCGGACCATCATCTTCGACTTGTAGAAGTTTTTTGGAAGCTCTTTTGATTCCTTCGGTAACACCTCCTTCATTAGTTGTGTAATCCGATCATAGCAAGTTTGTGGCAAGTTAAAATCGGACTTTATGTTCAACAACCACATCGTCACTGATAGTACGGAATGTGGATCACAACCAGGATATAAAGAAGTTTCAGCATCCTGAAACATATCATAGAACTCCTTCGCCTCGGGATTAGGATCCTCCGGATCAAAATTAGGCCCTGTCGCGTCGTACACCATATCTCGTGCAAGGTTCTGCACGTCTCCATAATCAACGGAGCATTCGTCGTCATCGACGACAAAATCCGCTGCAGCATTTTCATCAAAAGCATAAGTAGCAGCATTCGCAACCTGTCTTTCGGCATATAGTTCACCTTGCGATGACCACAGGTCGTAATCACGTACGAAACCCTTACGGGTCAAATGATCTCTTACACTCACCACTTCTTCGTAACGTCTATTACGATAATTACGACATGGACACTTGATTTTGTTATCGTCTATAAACTGAGCTTTGCTCATGGCATACTTAAGAAACACTTCCACGCCTGCCAGAAAATCGTCACTCACACCTATTCTGCTCTCGTGTTGTCGTTTGTACATCCATGTACGATCAACGAAATAACGATCCATCACAGATTAGATGTAAAAATCTGTATAGTAAGACAAACTAAACAGAATTAGTATATAATCATGTAACTGGTGGATCCGCTAGTATTCTAGCTCGAGAAGAGAAAAATATAAATACAATTGTTACTAGTAGTTCGATACCGATACCGATAGTTCGATATCGATAGCATGGTTTAAAGTATCGGCCGATACCGATCCGATACGGCCGATACCGATACGGTTTGGCATGTTCCGATCCGATACCGACCGATACCAAAAATTGACCGATACCGACTATATATGGGGGTCTTTGTTCCGGTCAATTCGGCAAAACCAATCGGTAAGGGTGACTACTATTTCATATAATTTCAAAACTACTAAGAAATAACGCTGAAATACTTAAAATTATGCCTACATGTATAAAATATATGTTTTTAAATGTAAATAATTTATTAATAATTATTTGTTTTCCGATACCAAAGTTCGATGCTCCGATACGATACCGCCGATACTACCGATATCGCCGATACCAATACTCATAGGAATAGTCCGAAACCGATTCCGATGATTGTGAACCTTGACCGATAGTGCGATACCGATACCAAACTAAGTCAATCTATCTATTTCTAAATTGCAAGAGTCCACTTCTAGGATATGGGAGCTATATCCTAAATATCTAGTGTAAATTAACTTGGTTAGGATACTAGAGTGTCCTTATTATCTAGCAAGCACTACCTTAGTTTAGTCACACTAGCGTTAATTACCTATAATTCCTACCATGTCTACAATCACACATTATACCTCAAGCCGTCCTGCATGCTAATTATAATAGGCACATATATATATGTATATCACAGTTAGATGCATAGACCATGAACCCAAACACTGACTTATGCAGATGAAGAACTCGCACTGTCCTTGACACAGTGAACATATACACCATGAACCCAAACGCCATATTCACATTTACTAATCCAAACACCACCAAACTAATGGATAACACCCAATATGGATAACACATTATTTAGCCAATATATAAATTAGATGAATTTGATAAGCAAAGCCCCCCGCCGCCCCCGACCAAAGCCCGTCGCCCCAAGCCCGCCGCACAGCCCCCGACGCCCCCGCCCCAAGCCCGCCGCCCAGCCCCCGACGCCCCCGCCCCAAACCCGCCGCCCAGGCCCCGACGCCCCCGCCCCAAGCCAGCCGCCCAGCCTCCGACGCCCCTGCCCCAAGCCCGAATGTCCCCAAGCCCGCCGCCCCCGCCCCAAGCCAGCCGCCCAGCCCCCGACGCCCCCGCCCCAAGCCAGCCGCCCAGCCCCCGACGCCCCCGCCCCAAGCCCGAATGTTCCCAAGCCCGCTGCCCCAACGTCGACACCGCGACACAGAGAGAGAGAGAGAGAGAGAGAGAGAGAGAGGAGATTACCTTCGGGAGAGAGAGAGGAGAGGATGCCGTCGCCGTTCACGAAGCCGCGCGAGAGAGAGAGACAGGGAGAGAGAGAGAGAGAGAGAGAGGAGAGAGATTGAATTTGGGGGGAATGCCAAAAGTTCTCCCCGCCTTTTTATTTAAGTCTGGAACGCTAATTTAGCGACGGAATAGCGACTAAGACAAATCCGTCACCAGGTAGTCGCTATTATTGATTATCCGACTGAATATCCGTCGCTACGTAGTCGAAGATATGTCCCGCCAATTATATACACAATTCCCGCCAAATAAACGACTACGTGGCGACGACCGAATATCCGTCGCTATAACACCGACACACTAGCGACGGATGTGCGACCTTTCCTGCCCCTAAAATTAGAATAAAAAATGGTAAATGTTTGTGGTCGGTAATCAGTCGCTGAGCGGCCACGAACCCGTCGCTAATACCGACGGAATAATTCTGTCGCTAAACCGCCGTCGCTAAATGAGCATATTTTGGTAGTGTAACTACTGTATGACAGGTATGATATCCGACACATGGTATCAAGGTGCACACCCGACTCTTGGAACCATATCCCCTGTTTGTAACAGAGGAATTCCTAGTATCCTATTAGTTTTGTTCCGTTGCAAATACTTAACTTCTATCATACAATGAAGAACAAACAATTGCAGTCATGATCGGGTACCCACTATATGCTGCTAGGTTAGGCCTCTCTCGTATATGATAGCAAATGATAAGTCGGATTTACTTGGTATCCAGTGAGTGATACCTTGCGGACACCTTGGTAATCAATGATACCGACACAAAGATGTCCTATGACGAAACGATACCTACTGCCATTTGGCAATTACCTAGTAAAACTGGCCTTAGACCAACCTGGAAATAGGTAGGAGTATGGTGAAGTTCACTCAGATACGACCACCTAATAGGTAACCTCTGCCAAGAGTAAGTGTAGCAGTTGCCTGAGGTGACATATAGGCGTCACAAGTATCAGTTATGCAACAAATTCCTTTGAAAAGTTAGAATTGTCAATAACTTCCCTAAATGTTAATAACAGTAGATAAAAATTAGGATGGGCAACCTAGGCTTACCAAATACTAGATGTGTTTCACAATTGAAGTCCAACTGGTACTAGAAATAGGAATGAGGTCCATGAGATAAACTCAAGATGGTGCCAAGGTGTAACGCCCAGTCCCAAAAATCATAGGACTAGAAACGTAGACATGCCAGCCGTATAATAAATATACGTAAGCTGTAAAATGTAGTAGAACCGTGACTAATCTTATCTACACAAAATAAATGAATAAAAGATATCATATAATGATAATGAATTATCTTGATACAATATGTTGGATAGATACACATCCACTACCAACCAAATAAAAGAAAAGAAGTACATAATGTATAAAAGATTTTGACGAAGGTAGCAAGATAGATCCAAGGCATGTCATCTTTGAATAAATGGAGAAGACCACAACCTCGGCTAGAATACCTGCGGAAGACATGAATACACACCTGGGGAGATAACCAGGTCCTCAGAGGAACGTAACAAGACACATAATATCATGCCAATATAACTGAATATAAATTGATCAAATAAATAAGTCAATTGAATTATAACATGGTCCAATACACACCATTGAACTAGCGTACCATCCCCCCAACCAAACAAGGACAAGAGATGGTAAACTAATTCATAATGACGTATCTTTCCATGCTATGAATCCAATATAGTATCCGGACCCTAACAAGGTTCAATACCTTCTCATCGGAGTAGTAAGCCGTACCTACAACCAAACAAGAACAAGGTGTGGCGAACTAATCCACGACAAGTTATTGTTCCAAGCCACGGTCAGATACAAGTACCCAAACCAAAAGTACTCGTACCTAACGGATAAAGGTGCCTAACCGTTCTAAGTGAAATGTAGCTAAGAACAATCCTTCTTACGTATGGGCCCTGGCTTAAAAGGGATCGGCATGGTCCCTCCTTGGGGCACCAGAGGTCCAATCAATAAGAGCATAATGTTCTGCAGAATGCCAGTGGCCGTCAGTAATCATGGGTCATCAATTCCGTATCTCCAGCGGAGCATCCGGGTCACAAAGGAAAGTGTATAGTAGCCCATATGCTAAGGAATTGTCCCCCCGCCCAATGACTACTATGTTGTATCCACCTCTATAACCGCTAAGTCAAACTAGCATTCAATTTTATTAGCGGTTAACCCTATCGCACGACTTATACGTACTGGTGGCCAGCAAACCACGCACGTCCGTGTTCTATATGCGACACACAACTTGTGATACAACGTGTTAAGGCCAATGAATGCAACACACAAGGTGGACCCTTAAATCTATGTTTAATGTGTAAAAAAAATAATACATAGCAGAAAATATAACTGAACAGTAAGTCCTAACAAGTTATGCCATGTATCACAGTGTATTTTGCATAAAGAAAATAATTAATAATATATGAAATATGAGCTAAATAAATAAATAACAAATGGCAAGGTGTCCTGCCTGGTAGGACGCCTGGTGTACTGCAATAATCAAGGTGGCACGAACTGTGACTTCGGTGCAACAACTATGCAAGGTGACCTCGAGTGGTGGCACGGATAGTTCCATTGGGTTCAGAAGGGTCAAATTAGTTAGGGTGGACATAAGGTAGTCTTGATTTGGCGAGAGAATTTGAATAAAGATATTGGTCACGGACAAAAGGATAATCGAAGGTATTTTGGTAAATAATATATATTCTATTTTATAAAAATATTTATAATACCTGAAAATGTATATTTTACTGCCAAAATATTTATAAAATTACAAACTTAAAATCAAATAGTTTTTAGACTAAAACCCTAAATTTGTCAAAATAATATTTTAGTAGGAAACTATATATTTTTATTAGCCAAAATAATATACTAGAAATTCATAGTATAATTTGGTGACTACCTTTTTATTGACCAAAATATTTGTTTTCTTTTAGTCAGAAAATAATATTCTCATAAAATTTTATAAATAATAGTATTTAGCAAATACATAGTTTTACAAGTAACAACAACAATATTCATAATGAAAATAATGAGAATAATAATAATTATATTATATCAGTAAAATAACACAGCTTCTTCCCCATTATATAGAGAAACAAGATAAAAGTAATAATAATAAAAGTTATGAACTTTTAGTAGTTGATCTTCTTAAAATACAGAACAACAAAAAAACTATAACAATATTAATAATTATAATAATAGGAATAATAATCGAAATAATAATAAAAGTAGAAACCTACACTACTGTTACCTACTCTACTTTCAATCGAGAGAGAGGGTCACAAAAATAAAGAAGGTAAGAGAGGAAGAGAGTAAAAATTCAGTAGAGAGGAAAAGAGAGGGGGTGGGAGAGAGCGGAGCCGACCGGGCGCGTGCGGGGGGCGCTGCGTCGGAAGAGGCTGCGGAGGGAGCGTCTGGGCACGACGGTGGCTGGCTAAGGGCTGGCGCCGGACAGGAGGAAAGGAGGAGAGGTCGGGAAGCTTACAGGAGGTTGCGCTGCGTTGCGCCAGTGGAGTACGAGCACGCGGCGGTGGGGATAGATGCCAGCGTACACGGTGAGGCGCAGAGGAGGGTCTCCGTAGTGGCAGCACGCTCGAAAGGGGGCCAGATCTGGGCCATCGGTGCATTGTACTGTGGTCGAGGAAGAGAAGGAAGCCATGGCTTGCCGGTGCACGGTCGCGGCTCGCCGATCGCGACGAAGAGGTTGGGTTAGTTCATCTTCTTCTTCTTTCTTTGATTTTGGTGTGGTGGTTTACATGGTGTGGGTTGGGTTTTGGTGGGGACAGTGGTGGCTCACGTATGGGCGAGAGGTTAGGCGCTAGTACTTGGATCCGGCGGGGAGGGTCTCGATAAACCAAGCACGACGTTGAGGTTCGTGTTCACCGGTACGTCGGAGAGAGCAGCGGTCTGGTGGTGGAGATGAAGGTGGTGGCTCGGGCGGTGTCACGATTCGCTACCCAAATTGTTGGGCCGGGCTGAGTCATTTCCAGCCTACGCTTGAGATAAAGCGTAGTAAGCTGTTCTAAGGATAAATAAGATCAGACCAAAGTGTGCTAACAATTCTATATGTAATAATGAGTCAAAATATATCCAAACACAAAATCATCTCGTATATAAGTATGTTCCGAGTACAAGGCTAAAATATAAAACTGGATACAGGTCCAGTTATAAAATACATAGTCTAATACATGACTACTCTCAAAAGTCACAAGTAAATAAACAAACTAGACTAGTTTCCCCGCAGGTACATCCTCGTAAAGTATAGCCTGGTCCTCGGCAGCAACTCCATAATAGGAATCACAAAGCAACTCCTCCTCAGAAAGTATACCTACAACGTTATCCTGTCAGGACAGGAGCAAGTACTGATTCTAGCAAACTAAATATATGAAACATGAAATGAACAGGAGTGTAATAAACATGAATTATGTTATATCATAATCTACCATGGCATCATATGTTTGTTTTAGAGTTTAAAACCGTAGCATGTACGTGATCGGTCAATACGTAAATAGGATGTATAGTGGTACATATCAATTTTTCTGGAATGCACATACGTGCACTAACGGCATTGGTGTATAACCATACACAAACGTGGGATCAGAACATACGACAAAGTTACATAAAGAATGTAACAGTGCTTGGTAAATACATACGGAGAAAGGGGGCATGATCACATACTCTACTAACAGTTTTCCCATAACCCCGTTGTTTAACATGTGAGAGATATAAGAACTGTTCTAAGCATGGTAGGAATTGAAAATAATATAACATGTGAAGATTTAACTTGCTACCCCAAGGATCAGCATTTAACATGGTTGGATCATAGTTTATTGTTATAGCAGTATGTAAAGTTTGTAGAGGTACTTGCCTCTAGCAAAGCGAGATAGTGAAGGAAATGCTACAGATGTCTGATGTCTCATTACTGTAAAAATAATACATAAACTTAGTTTTATACTAAGTTAAACACTAGGACACTAGTTGTGCGACACGACTTTCTGACTGGACATCTAGCCAAATGATGACTTTAGCGTAGGAGACCAATGTGGAGGTGACACAATACCTAAAATAACTTTTTAGGGCCTTTACACTATGGTAAGGTGAGGTCCAATATTATAATACCCCAAAATCACACCACACATCGCAAGTCGTAATTAATCAATAATAAAAAAACTGTACACTATTTTCCAACAATTTTTAAGGTAGACAAAATTCTTAATTATACATAAACTAAAGTACCAAAATGATCCTTGTTAATTATAGAAATTTATACCTATTTTTTTGGAATTTATAAACCCTCATAGATATTTATTAAAAATCAGTAAACATAAGTACCTTGAAAATAATTTCTGTTTTCCTATTTTTATAAAATTCCACAAGTATTAACTAAATGCTAGAAAAATTATATTAAATTCGCTAAATTAACATAGTTTTTAAATATAATTTTTTCCATATTTTTACAGCATTTAAATATATATAAAAATTCAAAAACAGCAAGTTACAAATTTTGGAAAATAATTAATTAATTATTTAATATTTTGTCCACGTATTCAAAATTGAAACGAAGTCCAAATACGGGACCCAAAGTCACTACAAGAAAATAAGGCTTTGCCAACGTTTTTTTGCCCGACGCTTGTCGAAACGTCGGTTCCGTCATTATATACCGACGTTTTGAGCGAAATGTTGAGAATTACCTACATTTAAGTTGAATGTTGCAACGGTTACTGACGTTTGGTCAAAAATGTTGGCTATATTGGAAATATTGCGACGTTTTTCTCTAGCAACTGCTGACGTTCTGAGATTAATGTTGGGATTAGTATGCATTTGTGTTTAAACGTCGAGTAATATCCAACGTTTGGTAAAAAATTCCGAATATATTGAGAATTACCTACATTTAAGTTGAATGTTGCAACGGTTACCGACGTTTGGTCGAAAATGTTGGCTATATTGGAAATATTGCGATGTTTTTCTCTAGCAATTGCTGACGTTATGAGATTAATGTTGGGGTTAGTATGCATTTGTGTTTAAACGTCGAGTAATATCCAACGTTTGGTAAAAAAATGTCGAATATTTTAAATTTTTTTGATATTATTTTCCAGGCGTTTACAGTTAAGTCGGCATAGCCAAATTGATCCGACGTTTTGAACTAAACGTTGAAAAATGCCTACATAGACCAAATTAAACCCCAAATTAAAATTAAATTTGGCATATACAAATATGGTAATGTCAGTCAACAATTCAATATAAACCCAAATTAGAGATGCGTTTATATGTATATATGGTAACGCTCCATCTATATATACACGCTCTGGCGGGTGCAAAGAGAAAAATTGCTCCCAATATTTTTTTCCCTCTTTAATTTCCCTCCTAATCCTCCCTCCAAAATTTTTTCCTCCTAAAATAAACCCTTCACCGATTTACATGTGCTCTCCTATCCAGACCTAGCCTCCTCATCATCGAATAGAAGGCAGCCTCCCTCTATTTCGGCCACTTCAATCGAAATCAACGCCGGCGGCCGGCCGTCCTCCTCTCTTTCGCCCACGCGCTAGTAGTCGCTCCCGCCAGGTCCTCCTCTCTATCGGGTATTAGAAGTCGATTCTGGCCAGCTAGTCTCTCTTTCGGTCAGGTGTATTGTTACATTATTTCTTTATTTTTATCTATAGGTTTATATATACATGTCTTATACCTGTAAAAAATTATTAAAGAATGAAGCATGACAATAACCGTTCTAATTAACGTCCAATTGATAAGTTATAACTAATATTTATTCACAAATACTAATGAATATATATGCTTATATTTTTATGCAATTTTTTGATTATAAAAATAGAAATCGGAGATTATTTGTATTGATCTATATTTTTCAGATTTTTATTGATCGATACTTTTCAGATTAGGCCCAAAGCACTCTCTTATAGTTTTAACAAAGATTAAGATGACTAGGAGTGTTATTTTTGCCCTGGCTGAATCTTTTCGACAGTTCGATACCTATCGTATCGACAATAATACATGTTCTTTAGGAGCATGAGTACTATTATAGTGCGCAAATTTAGGTCATACTATAATAGCAACATTGAAAAATTTAGGTCATATTATGAAAAACTCAAAAAACATTGAAAAACTTAAGGTCATGTTATACTGCACTTCTACGAGTGTCAGATATGATAATTGGAAGAAACCATGAACTCTCTACCCGAAGATCCGAAGATTCATCTTATAATCCATTAGAGTCACGCCTACTACACAACATATGTTTGTAACTGACTTGTCTAGATGTATGGGAAAAAAATTGGATTACTTTGGCCATATTTACCAATTTTCTTAGCTGTATTTTCTCGGTATTTCTCAAAAAAATTCAAAATATTAAATGAACCATGCTTGAGAATACATTCCTTTTGAGTTGTATTATGTATTATTTTGATGTTATATTAGCGATATGTGTATGCTTGTTAATTTGATTTGTGTCATGTCATAAATGATTATACCGTTAGATTACCTCCTAAGTGAATTGTATAATATTTTTTACCTCCCAAGTGAAAGTTGCAAAATGCTAAACCGTTTTCCATGTGAAAAATTGATATGTTGTTTAGAGAGCCTTTATGCTCTGGTAGTAAGAACATGGCAAAAGCTTCATTCGAAAGGCCTTAATGTATATGTTTATATTTCTATGCAATTTCTGATTATAAAAAGTATAAATAAGAGATTATTTGTATAGATATTTTTCATATTAGAAAAATATATAGGAACCAGACATAAAGCATTCTCTTCAAGATTTTAAAGAAGATTAATACGATTAGGAGTGCTATTCTTGCCTTGCTAACACTATTAGAAAATGTCACATACCACACAAAAGCTACAAGTTGTCGAATACCACACTATAGGTTATGTTATCCTTTTTGTGTGCATTTTTCTAAATTTTGAGGCCAAAACGTTATCGTATGACTTATCAAAAGGTGGCACTCAAAGTTGTCGAATACCACACTACAAGTTGTCGAATACCACATAATAGGTGGCACTCAAAGTTTTTCCATCATTTATAACTGTGAAATAATCAGGAGGCAGATGATTTACTTGATTTAGGGATGTGTATTATTAACAGGTTAGGATTGTCTGCACTCTGCAGGATAATTAAGTCATACAATTTGAAAACTAAAGTTATGTGTTTTTCATCCTTGTCTTTTCTTTGTTCATTGTTCATAAAATTTAGCGATGCATGTTTGGACAAAACTTTCGAGTGTCAAGGCGATAGTTTGCTTTGAGTGTCAAGGCGATAGTTTGCTTTGAGTGTCAATGTCATGACGGCACATCTAACCAAAGAGTTGTTACCATGATTAGATATGACTATGTGGAGAGTTTGGTGAGTAAATACAGATCCTATTTATGATGATTCCGCTTTGATGATGAGGTGGCATGTAATGGAGTAGCCTACTGATTCAATACAAGATGGATTCAATGAGAGGAATAGTTTGCAAGACAAAGCAACAAAAATAGTACGAGACAAAGCAATAGTTTGAGAGACTGCACGGCAAAATTCATACAACAAAATAGGCGACATTAGTAAATAAATACTCCATCATGAAAGATTGTCCAGGAGCATAAAGCGGTGAATATTAGAGGGCATCCAATTTGGCAATTCTATAGACCAATTTTGGGTTATAGCTGAACATAAAATATTAGAGGAACCATAACATCAAGTGAAGTTTCTCTACATAACATAAACCCGACAACCAAAGTCCTCAACCCTCCAAAAAAAGACATTTTTACAGTGTTTTGTATTCCCCTCTGACCCAACTCCTGCCCAATTTGTATGTTTAAAGATTCATGTATGAAATATCAGTCCCTTAAGGACACATAACACATACATATACATATACATATAATATATAGACACATGACCCATACATATACTACTAATGCCAATTAATCCCATTCTTCTTATGATATCCAGAATTGTTATCACCTGGATTTCAATTGAAGTTTCATTTGTGGGATAAAATTGGTGTTGTACAGTACAACATCTCTATAAAATTCCTGGCACCCTCTCCTGTTATAAACTTTGCATTATACCAAGGAATCCTACTACCTCCCCATTTGAGGATGCCTCTCCTTTTGCTTCTCAAAGATTGGTGTCAAAAAAAATTTTGAGCACGAAGCATCCAAAGCAATCTTAACATGTTATTAACCAACAAATCAGCTTTCATCAAACTGCTCATACGGTATAAAAGCATACTTGTTCACCAGGGTTCAAACTATCATCATCCAACGCTTGATCATATTCTGTCAGAGACAGATGAGATGAGCGGAAATTTCCCCATTCCATGTTGATAACCTACAATGCAGCACACATGACTAACATGTTGACATATCAGACGAGGTAGACACATTATTGTCTTTTGTATATTAATTCCAGTTTCAATGGATTTTTCTCTTAGTGAAGAAACAAAATAAGGAATTATAAGGCCTCCTACCATCTCTCCGGATTTTGGTAGGAGGCCATGCCACTTAGGAATAGCCTGAGCTCTCTCTACGTATGCTGCATTCGTGCCGGTACCCAATATTACAGCAATAACCACGTCATTATCATAATACCTTCCCCCAGCCAATGTCCCTATTGTGTCGTTGACCTACATCAATACCATTAGTCCAGTGTTACTAAATGCACTGAGCACAATATTTCAATACCATTAGTCCCTATTGTATCAGTTAGAGGATTGATGAGGAAAGGATGAACGTATCAGTTTAAGTAAGAAACATGGGTCTTGCAGATGGGGGTTAGGCAGAGGGGTTCAACCCCCATTTACAGACAGCAGTTGGCAACTTGGCCATTAGGCCATAACCACTTGGCTATCTAGCCTACGTGAGAAATGTGTATGGGTGTTTAGGAGAGATCAAGAATTTAGTTAGTATCAGAAGTTAGGGATAGAGTTAATGTTAGAGTTAGCTGCTGGAGTAGCTCAGTTGGGTTTCGTGTGTGTCAAATTCGAGAGGAGTTTAGACTTGTGGCATGTGGGGATGCATATGTGAGCTATCACATGGACAGTGTCAGTGTGGCACAGGCCATGTTGGCTGAACAGAGCCATTAGGACCAGTTGTGAAGTATAAGTTAGGATTTAGGTGAGCATGTGTTAGTGAGTTTTGAATTTATATTGTGTGAGTGCAGTTAAGTAGTGTCAGTCCATTTTCCTTCATGGTTCAGATCACATAGGTTCATTCTATTGTATGATGAATCAGTCCCAGGTTTTGAGTACATTTTGACATGGGGAGTTAAGAGTTAGGAGGTTAAGTGCAGTGGTTGGCTAGTGAGGGATCATGTATGTCTCAGTTCTAGTAAGTTGAATGTATCAGAGAGTATCGGAGAACAAGTGAATATTTAGGAACTCGAGTGTAGGAAGCCCACTACAGGGCATCTCATTCGAGTTATGCATCTGTGTGCTTGTGCATAAATTTTTTAGCAGCAGGTCATCTACAGTAAGAGGGGTGGGGTATCCCATAGGGTGTTTTGATGAATTGCCAAATGAGGTTTGAAGTATAGATTGGTCATAGGCCATTAGGTAATGTCAAGTTTAGAAGATTTGGTTTTAGGCCAATAGCTATTGTGTGTGTGACTTGAGAGTGTCCAGAGGTGAGAAGTTAGAGTGTGAGTTAGTCATGTAGCGGTGAGGTATCTCAGAGTATCAGAGGGTATCAAGAGTTCCTGTAGAGAGAATATCAGTAGAAGCATTAGCAGCTAAGGGGGAGTGAAGTATTAGAGGCTTTCAGATTTGTGAGAGAGTGGATTAGGATATATAATATACATATGTATTAGTTAAGGATATAGGTTAGAGAGGGGTGTCATTTATTATATCAATCAATAATGAGTATCAGCCATGTATCCTTGGGAATTTCTGTCATGTATTAGTGAGTGTTTTGTGAGTGTCTATAAAGGGAGAGGATGTGAAGTGAGTATCTCATGTATTAGTAAAAATAAGTAAAAAAAGGAAGAAATATATCTGGTAGGTGACTGGGAATAAGAAAAGGAGCAGTAGAGGCAGGGAGTTTGGGTAGCAGTTCACTGCCTGGGGCTTTACCTTAGTTTTGATTGCCTTGCCTTGAGTTAGCTTGGACTTTAGGCAGAAGATGTTAGTTCAGTGGTTTGGGCAGTGTATTGGCAATGCTTGTGGCCTTTGGCCTAGATCTTAGAAGCCTTCACCTTGTGTTGGGGTGGCCTGCAAGGCTTTGCAGCAACAGCAGCAGGTGCATGCTAGAGCAGCCACAATATTTCATGCCAAAATGTTGCTCTGCAGCTTGCTCACTGTTAATAACCAAAAAGGATTAAACACACTCACCAGTGCTGTTACTCGCATATCAAGACCTTGTCTTTCCATGGCTTTAGTCAATTCACCAACTACATCTTCCCCTACCTGGTATCAATGGAATCACAAGGGACCATTAGATAGAAAATCCAAATACTAACATCATATGAATCCAATGCAGTATTGCTTTAAGCATCTGGAAAGGTATGAAAGCAAAATTGAAGTCAATCTGCTAGCATACATTTCTACAAATGTGATTGTATAGCATTTCAAATCGGACTGGATGAGGAATCAAGTATTTAGCCTATATTGGCGCTCGAAGCCAAGCCACCAAGAAACAACTAAAAATTTAGATTAATGAGATCGACGACAATCTTTTAAGCAGAAAGAGACTCTTATTTGGTCGTATGGAGTCTGGTACCAAAGAAGCCTACCACCATCACATTTGAGGATGCCTCTCCTTCCCTCTGTTGTATTGGATATTGTATTGGTGCTTGCAGGATACTCAAAAAAGATTAAACCAATAAATACCAAGGAATCCTACTACCTCCCCATTTGAGGATGCCTCTCCTTTCATTTGGGATAAAATTGGTGTTGTAAAGTACAACATCTCTATAAAATTCCTGGCACCAGCTCTCCTGTTATAAACTTTGCATTATACATCTTATGGGGTGAGGTGCCGAGAAATGGTCAAAAAGCTTTCTTCTCTCTTGCTTATTGGTATGTCACACAATGAAGCTCATACGTGAGGCTGTTCATCTTTGATTTGATAAGCATATTATTTAAACTTATGTATCATGGAACTCCATTCTTCTTTTGATTAGATGTTAGCATATACCGACATTCTTACTTTTACAAACAAGTTCTCTGTTTTAGGCTCCTTTAAAATGTTGGCATATAAAATGTTTTTCTTTTTGATAAATTATTTCTTTTTGGAACTTGTTATTGTCAATATAATTATTATACATCAAGTTCAATATTCTTTCTTTCTTTCTTTCTTATAACTTGTATACTGATTTTAATTAGGGTATTTGTTCCTTTTTCACTAAAATTCTTGAATTTTTCTTTGTAGTTGTGAGACAATACCGTTAGGTTGAACGTTCTTATGGACAAGAGCTGGATTAATATACGAAACAAATGCGATCCTTTGTATGAGAAAGGAGCAGAGGATTTCGTGGAGTTTGCTTCTGCTAATAGATCGAATGCCGAAAGAATATTATGCCCGTGTAAGAAATGTCGCAATATGATATATGTGAAGAAAGATGATGTGGTCGAACATATACTACTAAATCGTTTTTTAGAGAGCTACACGTGTTGGACTTTTCACGGAGAGTCTCCATCATCTTCAAATCCTTCTTGTGATTCTGTTGTCGGTGATGAAATGCGAGAGATGTTACATGATGCATTTGGAATTCCTCCGACTGACCAAATAAACTTTGTGGACGATGTTGAGTATCATCCACATATGGAAGGTCCTGATGTAGAAACTAAGAAATTTTTTAATTTGATAAAAGAAGCTGAGCGAGAGTTATATCCAGGCTGCAAGAAGTATTCAACACTCTCGTTTCTTGTCCGATTATTGCATATCAAGTGTCTTAGTGGATGGAGCGACAAATCCTTTACAATGTTGCTTGAGTTATTAAAAGATGCATTCCCTGAGGATGTAACATTGCCGAAGTCCTTTTACGAAGCGCGAAAATTGATTACGAACTTAGGACTTGAGTATAAGAACATGCATGTCCTAATGATTGTATGTTGTACTTGAATGAGACAGAACAAGAGCTTGAATGCAATAAGTGCCATACCCCAAGGTATAAACAATTAAAGGTTGAGTCAGATAGCAGTTTTAATATAGATCGAAAAATTCCTGCGAAGGTGGTAAGGTACTTCCCATTGATACCAAGACTTCAGAGACTATTTATGTCGTCAAAGACAGCATCACAGATGAGATGGCATGCCGAGGAACGCATTAATGATGGGAATTTAAGACATCCTACAGATTCTCTTGCATGGAAAACATTTGATGAGAAATATCCGGATTTTGCCGAGGACCCACGAAATGTCAAGCTCGGCTTATCTAGTGACGGGTTTAATCCTTTTAAAGCATGAGTATTGCACATAGCACGTGGCCAGTAATTTTAATACCATATAATTTGCCACCATGGTTATGTATGAAACAACCTTCTATGATATTATCGATACTAATTGATGGTCCTCATGGGCCAGGAAATAACATCGATGTTTATTTGCGTCCTCTAATGGATGAGTTAAAGCAATTGTGGGTTGGAGTAGACACTTATGATGCAATTAGTAATCAGATGTTTAAAATGAGTGCATCATTGCTATGGACAATAAGTGATTTTCCTGCCTATGCAATTTTGTCGGGGTGGAGCACAAAAGGTAAATTGGCATGCCCTTGTTGTCATAAATATACTCATTCTCGATGGTTGTCTAACGGAGGTAAGCAATGCTATATGGGCCATCGTCGGTGGCTACCGGAAGGACATAAATTTCATGGATAAAGTCTCTTTTGATGGTACAATAGAGATGGATACAAAGCCCACTCGACTGTCAGGAGACGAAGTGTACGCTGAAATAAAAGACTTCGATAATAAGTTTGGAAAAGATCCAGAGTCGGAACGAAAGAGGAGAAGGACGGTTAAAGGAGATGGAGCCCTAACATATAATTGGAAGAAACGAAGTATATTTTTTGAGTTAGATTATTGGAAGGACAATTTGCTTCGCCACAATCTTGACATAATGCATATTGAAAAGAATGTGTGTGACAATGTGCTTTGGACTATATTAAATGTTGATGGAAAGGGAAAGGATAATTTAAATGCTCGTAAAGATCTAAAAGAATTCGGTATTCGCAAGCCATTGCATCCTCAAAAACGGACAAACAACAAATATTATTTGCCGCCTGCTTGTTTCACGTTGGACAATAAACGCAAAGATATAGTGTGTAAAATTGAAGGTGGTAAAAGTCCCGGATGGTTATTCTTTGAACATATCACGTCGTGTTAACCTTAAACAACGTATTATATCAGGACTTAAGAGTCATGACAACCATATCTTGATGCAAGAGCTTCTTCCTATTTCTTTGAGAAATGTTTTGCCCAAGAATGTGCTTGGACCGTTGATTGAATTGAGTAACTATTTTAGGACTATGTACTCAAAAACGATGAATGTAAAGGATTTGGAACATGCTCAAACCCGCATTGTGCTCACACTCTGCCATCTTGAGAGGATATTTCCGCCTGTATTTTTTGATGTCATGGAGCATTTAGTCATTCATTTAGCAGAAGAAGCGATCATAGGAGGTCCACCACACTACCGAATGATGTATCCTATTGAGAGGTATGATATCATTTATTATTTTTGTATTTATTTTTTTTTGTTTCTTATGAAAAATTATTTATAACTAACCAAATCCCCATCGTAGATACTTGTCCACATTGAAGAATTATGTGAGGACCCGCAGTCATCCAGAGGGTTCAATTGCACAAGGATATTGGGTAGAAGAGTGTCTAACATTTTGCTCAAGGTACCTAAATGATATTGAGACCAAGTCCAGTCGACCGGTAAGGAACGATGACGGTGTATCTAATTCTATTGATTTAGAAGTGGGCCGTAAATTAGGGAAGTCAGTGGGATTTGTACTTGATGACATAACATATGCACAAGCACATCGATATGTGCTAGTCAATACCGATACAATTTCACCATTTCTAGAGTAAGTATGCTACATTATTAAGTCTTCTATTTTGTAGCCATTTAAGACATAACATTTGATATGGTGTTTTTCTATTACAGGGCTCACCGTATGTCAATTAGGAGTAATTCTCGTCTCAGACCACATGATGTTGACCGTATTCATAATGAAACATTTCATTTATGGTTTAAGGATCATGTAAGCAAAAAATTGATATTTAAAAACTTTTACTGTTAAATAGGTAACCTCCTAAGTGAATTGCATAATATTTTTCTCCTTTGAAATAGGTGACGAAGTTGATCGAAGCTAATGTAGAGATATCACAAGAAATCCGGATGTTAGCTTTGGGCCCCCTTAAGAAAGCAAAAAGATTCACAGGATACATTATAAATGGTGTTCGTATCATACAAAGGCCCGTGAGCAAAAAAGAACCACACAAAATAGTGGAGTCATGTTAAAGGCAACGACTGAAAGTTATGCAAGTGCAAGAGATAGAAATCCTATATCTGGATACGTTAATTTCTATGGGATATTGACAGACATCATTGAGCTCTATTATTCTAAAGAGTATAGGTTTGTTTTGTTTAAGTGTGACTGGGTTGACAATAGTAGAGGTCTCATCGAGCGAGATTATTTGGATTTACGCTAGTAAACTTTCGTCGTTTGTTGTATACTCGGCAACAAATAACAGATGAACCTTTTATACTAGCATCTCAGGCAAAACAAGTATTTTATATACAAGACCCCGTCGAGAATGACTGGCATGTAGTTGTTAAGACAAAGCCCCGAGATTTTTTGATGTGTTTGGGGAGCAATTTACAACTCATAGATATATGGCAGATGAAACAGAGTTATGGGACGAGCAACCTTTGGATGAGACACCATTCACACGTGATGATATTAGTTGGGTTCAACAAGGTGTCGATGGAGTTGAAGTCGACGAGGAACCAAGTGGGCGGGATGGCAAAGATGATTAGGAAAATCCATATTTCATTTTCTGTTTTTGATTCTTTGAAGTTTGGAGTTTCAGTTGGAGTATATGTTTTTGCAATCTGAATTCCATAATTTTTTGGTTATGTATCAAGTCACTCTTTATTCAGGCTTTTTTTACAGCCTGTCCTATATCAATTTGTTTTTCTCTTACAATTTATGTAGTTAAGCCTTGGTATCATACTCTTTCTTCCTTTACTCTTCTCGATATGAACTTTTAATCTTGGTCTTGCCTGCGTCAAGGAAAACTTTCTTTTTTGTAAGGTAAACATTGCAATATTATTTACTGAAACTTCTAAACTGATTTTTGCCATATTGTTACTTTGTAAAGAATTTTTGCCATATATTTTCAACCACTATAAGTATGAACTGTAATAAGGCACACCATGCATTAGCTAATCAAATGGAGTATCTAAGGGCAGATTTTTTTTAACTCTTCTAACAATGTCTCCCAAATACATCCCCGAAATTGTAAAGATGTTCTTGATGCATTCCTCATGTCTTTAATATGATGTTACTTTTTATTTGTTTTTGACTGAAACAAGTATGGAGATCTAAGGGCAGATTTTTTTTAAACAGAATTGTTATCTTACAGTTTTCTCGCAATGTTAGCTGTACAGAATAGTTGATTGGCAACACGTAGATTCTAGTTTTCTTCTTCATCATCGAGAATAACTTGTCAATATTTATACACTACTTCAACGATCACTTCACAACAAAGTTCTATGGTTCTCTTAGCGAAGGGGGAAAAAGTTCCTTGATTCTTTAGCAAATCTCAAATTAGATATATCCTTGTTTCCAGAGTATATCTTCCTTTGTTTCTAAATCTCAATGTCAGATTTACTGCTGCTTGATTTACAATGATAGCTACTTTTAGTTATTCAACGTTATTTCTTTCTTGTTCTGTATCCGATTTCCTACATGACAGTGATGGGGATTGCTTTGGAGGGTCCAGTGTGCAGGTTCCTTATGACAGGAACTTAAATCATACTTATGAAGTAGCTGAACTGTAAACCAATACCTGCTGGCTGCTGGTTTAGAGTAGCTCATTCTTGGTGCCCATACTCGAAGTCTCTTCAACTCATTCAGTTCTAGTATATTTTTTTCCACATATGCCTGTAATCCTTTTGATTGATAGAAGCTCAATTCTGGAATAAGGTACTACTCTTCTTCAAATTTTTTGTTGTCCTTTTGGTAACAGTTGTCTGATTGCACCGTCGTCTAATCTATTAACTAATGTATTCCATAATTCACTAGTTAATTCGATTGTAAGATATACGAGAAGTTGTAGAGTTTTAAGTTCTGAATTTATATTGTCAGTTCCTGTAGCTTTCTCGTCTTCTTATAACGTAACATCTATTGAGGTCTTATCTAGTTTGAACTTCTTAACACTTGTTGGTCTCTTCTCAAAGTTTAAAAAATCAGCTAATAGCCTAATACTGACATGTATCGGCCGTATTTATTGGATTTGAGCTGAATTGATCAAAACCACATAATGAGATCGGTACTGGCTGATATCGATGATGTTAGGCTAATATTGGAAAGTTTTGGTCTATTCTTGGTCTGTCCTGGCCCAAAAATGACCAAAATTTGTCAAAATTCGACAACAGTTTCAGAATTGGTTGGAACTTACACTCCCCCCTCCAAAGCCGTCCGGAATTGTCCATCCCTTTGCAAATACTGGCTGAAATATGTATTGATTTTGTTTTACTCAATGTTACTTCCAAGGTGGAATATTGTGGTATGAAAACCGGAATGCCACTTGATATGGATGTGGTATCTAGCGGCAGGCTTCTGCAAAACTCTTTAGCTGAATGACTCGTGCTTTCGGAACTAAGCATGCTTCTTGTCTCGTGTGCATGTGCATATTTCTCAAATGATGTAAGGATCATTGAGTCTGGCTAGAACTATAAGGGTTTAGGATTAGGGCTAATGGTTTATTCTCTTTTTGGAACATTTATATGATTAGATTATAGTTCCTGAATTGAACATTTCCATGTTTTGGATGGGAAATTCCAAAATGGTACTCATGTTCATTTTTTGGTAACTCTGGTTTTACTTACATTTTCATGTTAAAAGAACTGTTTTGAGAGTGAGAGCACTCGCACACACACATATGGTAACCTGCCTATTAGATATGCAATTACCATGTAAAATTTAACATAAATCATACAATATGCAGCAATTCATCAAAACTAACACAAACTACATAAAATATTTAAGGACTTATGTTATTTTAACTTTCATTTGTTATATATTTAGTAAATTTTAACATTTTAAATACTTCTTTGAAATGTTGAAACTCGAAACTAAATACTCTAAAACCTGAATTAGCTGGAACTAAATACTTCTTTGAAATGTTGGAACCTGAATTAGCTGAATTAGCTGGAACTGTCTTTCATTTTCTTCCTTTATGATGGCGACTTACTGGGAGTTGAGGTTGCTCATGAATAGTCAGTGTTTGAACTTTGAAGAGAATGTGAAGATAATATGGCTATAAATTTCTTTTCATGCATTTTCTTGATTTCTTGTCAACCATATTTTATTTTGCAAATTGGTTAAATATTATCATCGCATTATTTGGATATGACAAGAAGCTGTTATTAAATATATGATGTTGGGACAGTTGAAAACTTTTGCGTTTTCTCTTATATATGATGTTGTGCCAGGCTTTTGTTTTGTGTATCAGTAAATTTGTTGAGTATCAGTCCACTTATCCACGACCACTTCATTTCCTAATGTCCTGTCTATTATTCTTTTTACAGTCCATTTTCTCTTGTACTGTTCAGTACAAGTTGTGGCAGCCCCAATCCTCATGTATCAGTTAAGGATGCATAATGATAGAGTTAAACCTGTCCATTTAGTATGCATAATGACAGAGTTAAACCTGTCCATTTAGGATGCATAATGACAGAGTTAAACTGTCCATTCTAGTCCCTAACACCTCTTTATTTATACTGTCCCCTGCATCTTGTATGCTCTGTCCATTTAGCTAACTGCTACTAATTGTAAATTCTCTGGTAAATGCTCTGTCCAATATAGGAGCATTTGATACATTTGTGCCAAGGGATACATGAAGTATCAGTGGACACCTCTGGAATATTAGTTAACAAGGGATAGGTAAATAACTACCATATGGGATGCATAATGACAGAGTTAAACCAGTGTGCAGGTTTCTTATGACAGAACCTGGGTGCAAGGGAAATGGTTAGAGAAATCTTTTGTAAACAGGGGAGTCTCTTCTCTGATTTCATGATGAGACTAATAGCTCATGGGACCTGAACACACGACCCTTCCAAGTTAGCCTAGACCAACCTGGCATTATGTATTATGCTACTACTGCTGTTGCTTTTTATTCTTCACTTAGAATTGTTAAGGCAATTAAGATGTAAAGGGAGTAATGGTACAAACTAGATATAACATGTGGCCTTACTGAAACTTCAATGTGGGAAGGTTAGTGGTGAAATTGGTTCCATACAATGAAGTGCCATCTGAGGGATGGTGTTCTATCCACATGAAGGGGATCATGTGGTCTAGGCAGAGCATATAGTACAATGTATCTTGGGGCAGCAGCCATTGAATTGCTGTTGATGTTCTATACAGTTCCTCCACGAAACAAGAAGTTGACCCATACGAATCAAAATTGCAGTGCATTTTTTTCTTGGATAGTCTGATAGAATCTACAATACATTTTTGCCATCAAAACTTCACCTTTTTGCGTAATTGTGTTTAGTTGTTTATAAAGTGGTATGTGGAAATAAGTTGATGGTGTTATATTCTAGTTGATGTTCATTAGACTACTTCGCTACTATAGAAAAGTTGTATGTTTCATCAAGATACAAAAAACCATGTGGGGTACAATTTTTTCAGTATCACTATATCCTGTGTTGTATGCTAATATTGGTAAGTCATCTTTTATGAGTTCTTATTTCTTAAGCAGTCTCTCATCCTCTTCTATGGCAACAGTAAGTGTGAGACTGCACACTCTCATGTTCAAGTTTGTTTAGATCCTTTCTTCAATAAAAGTAACATATGATCTACTATGACATCATTCATTTTCTCTTATACATTTTTTGATTGTAGTCAAGCTAAAATTCCATGGCGACAAGTAGACGCAACCAATTGAATAGGGGAGCTATGCCTACCGTTATTGAGGAACAAGAGCAAGTAGGTGCCAACACTGTCATGGTCGAACCTCCTTTGAATTGGCCACCTCCTACTATTTCCGAGGAGGAAGAGCAAACAGGAGTATTGTTCGGCAACAACGAACAACTAGAAGATCAAGTGACAGGTAATAATAATCTTAACATCACACATATTTGTGATATTAATATTATTGAAGTTAAACTTCGGGGTTTTAATATTACTGTGCATTAATTATTTTTATGTTGGCCTATTTTATACTTAGACCCAAATTCCAGTCAGGAGGAGCATAGACGAGTCCGTAGTCCTACTTTAATGCATAGGGGATGGGCAGAAGATGGTGGCATTCTAGAGATTCATGTCAACAATTTTGGCCAACCAATTGAGGAAACATGTTCCAGACTTGCTTCAAATTTAGGGGTTTTAGCACGAAATGGCCACCTAGCACCTTTAACTTACCTTGATTGGAGGCATGTACCAGACATTGGGAAGGACGCAATTTGGACTCATATTAAGGTAAAGTAGATGAATAACCACCTAGCAATATTAAATTACTTTGTGTCGCAATTTACATATGTGAATAATTACATAATTTTTTTTTTCTTTACATTTCATTTAAATAGGAAAATACGAATGCCACGGACCAGATGAGAAAATTTATGATGGCGTCTGTTGGAAGAAAATGGAAGGAGTGGAAGGCCGAAGTAAAGCGTCAGGGTTATACTAAGTATAAGACTAATGAGGAACGGTTGAAGCATTGCCCCCCAAGGGTCGAGGAAAGTCAGTGGCCAAGACTCATCTACTATTGGGATTCTGATAAGGGAAAGGTATATTTGTATTTATGGAAGCAATGGTTTTCGGTTTATCATAATATTTTATTGTATATTTGTATTTTACTTTGTACCAGGCCAAAAGTGAAAAGAATAAAGCCATTCGTAAAAATTGGACAACACCACACACATCTGGTAGAACTCCCCATGCTGAAGTTAGAAATAAGGTAGAACAAATTTAATTTAATTTATTAGTTCATACATTTTTTAATGTGCCAGGAAAGCAGGTTTATTACTAATAATCTGATGCGTTGATTCTTTATACTTATAGTTGGCTAAATCCATCGGATACGAGCCAACTCGTAGGATGGTATACAAGGAGACACATGTAACTAAGGGAAAGGGCCAGTAAATGAAATAGCAGCTAAGGCGATTGTATGATCTTACTTCTAATTTTATTTTATTTCATTATTTACACTTTTCATAAGTTTATATAAATTGTAGTTATGTTTATATGAACATGAGTTGATTTTACAGCAAGAGATGGATGAACTAGAAGCAGAAAATCCAGAGACCGGTGTTGTACGAGATGATATATATGGGCGAGTTATGAGACGTGATAGGCACGGTCATGTGGGGACATATGGGCTAGGTGCTACCCCGACTATGGTATTCGGACCATCCTATAAAATGTCCCAGGATGAGAGGAGGGAGATTGAGACACAACATCAACAAGAGTTTGAGAACCTGCGATGTGAAACGGAGGCTGAAAATGAAAGGGTTCGTCGTGAGATGATGGCTGAAAATGAGAGAGACAAAACTGAAATGAAAGAGCAGATGGAACTCCAGATGCAAGAAAAGTTATATGTTGTGGAATCTCGGATGAATGATCGAATGGAAGCACAAATACAAAATTTTTTTGAGAGTCAACTGTGTGATATGGGTGCTTTCTCACAATCTCCACGCGATGTATCTTCTGGCACAGAACAGGTTAGAATTTATCAAACTATTAGATGTATATGAGCTAAATTTATTTGATGGATTGCATGTAATATTTTCTTGTATTTATAATGTTAGTTTTTTGAAAACAATTTTGAGCGCACATCACCTCCAATATTGCATCAGTCGGCACTTATACAATCAGAGGTTCAATCAAGAAGACAAACACAACCATCAAAGCGAATACAACTGCAACCACCAAAGCAAGCGCAACTGCAACGACCAAAGCAAGCACAAACGCACACTGTACCACGATCTCAACTTCGAAGCTATTGTGAGGTTAGAATTTTATTTCTCCTTAAAGCATTAAACTTTGACATTTATATTAAATATCCTTAAATTTTACTCTTCTTTTCTTGTGTTCATTAATTCAGGATCTCATGGCTATGAAGAGGGCGAAAAAGAACTAATTAGTGGAGAAGGTCAACTTGCACAGTAAATCTTAAAAATATTCATTACTTACTCGTATGTCCTAATTTTAAATTTTTTTACAGGTTTACATGCATGGTCAAGTTACTTATATGGATTCATGAAGATTGTCTAATTTTTTACTTTGAATGAACTTGTATTTTGGTGAATGAATAAAGATATAAAGACTTTTTACACAGACAATATTTTGATTTACAATAATTTTATATTAATATTTTGTTCAATTGTTTGGTGGTGGATGCATTTACATGTTTGTGATGGGATCTGAAATTTTTATATGTACAAGCACATTTATTTTTTGTGCGATTGTAGCAGATATTTTTAACCAATTTTTGTAACAAATCCAGTGGTTAGGTAAAACGTTGGAAAAATAGTTAAATTCTCGATATGTTTGTCCAATTATTTGAAATTTATCACCCATTAACCACAACTCCCAACATTTTGGAAATTGTTGGAAAATAGGTTAAACTTACGACGTTTTAGTAAATTGTTGGGAAAGTACCATCCAAAATTATATTTTCAATGTTTGTGGAAACATGTTGGAAAAAACCAACATTTTTTTGAAAAGGTTGGAAACACAAATCCAACCAATTTTGGAAAACGTTGGAAAATCACAACCCAACGTTTTCTTCGACAAAGGTTGGTAAAAATAATTCTAACGTTTTATAAAATGTTGGAAATAAGTTACGTATGCCAACGTTACTGCAAACGTCGTCTAATCCCTATACCAATATTTATTGCAAACGTTGTAAATTCCCAACTAGAGCAACGACGACGTTTGCATAAATCGCTGGACAAACGTTGGCTAAACATATACCAACGTTTTATTCAGTTTTTACAACGCTTATAAAACGTTGGGATAGGCCAACTTTCTTGTAGTGAGTCATGAATCAATTCCAAGATGACTTGTACAGACTTTGAATGTAATAGACACATTTAAGTCCACAGAACCCATGCTAGGTCTGGATTCTAATGGCCGTAATCAATTGAAATATAAATTTACCTATATTAAAAAATATATATGTAAAAATGGATGTTAAAGCATTATATATATATATTTAAAATAGTGAAATACATAATTCATAGAATTAAATAATAAAATAACTTGTAAATTTATACAAATAATATTTGCACAAAATCATATTTGAAATATATACATATACATATTTAACAAATATATATATATATATATATATATATATATATATATATATATATATATATATATATATATTTATATATAAACATATACATATATAAAATAAATATATATATAGAAAAATACTTAATATATAATATATATATAAAATACATTATATAGATTACATATAACAGTATATATATAATAATATATATATAAAAATACATATACATATATATATATTTTTATAAAAATATATATATATATATATATTTATATATATATATATATATATATATATATATATATATATATTTATATTTATATTTATATATTTATATATATATATATATATATATATATATTATATATATATATATATATATATACCCAAAACCCACTAGGCCCAAACCCAAACCCGTTAAACACAGTAAACCCATTAATTTAAAACCCATTATTATGCGGGTTAAACCCGTTACTGTTCAACCCAAACCCATTAAACATTTATTATAAAACTCGTGTCCTGACAGTTAACGACAAGAGTACACGAATCCTGTGTCCGTGGCGAGCACGACACGCACGACACAAATCTTGCGTGTCCACGTGCACCACTGGGTTCTTGGTCACGAGGCGAGTCCATACACGTGAATACGAGACACAACTCGACACACAGAAGAATTGACACGTACGTGTCCGAGAGGCGGTGGCTTTCGAGGGCTTTGCACGGCGGAGGAGAAGTCGGGGCGGTCTGAGAAAATTCAGCCGAGTTCGTCTCGTCAAGGCGAACCGAACGGTGGTGGTCGGAGGGAATGACGACGGCTGGGGCGGCGCCTAGGGTAGATCTAGGGTTCCGGCAATCGTCGGGGAAGAATGGGCTAGGGCGGAGGCTGTGGAGTTCTGGAAGTGAAATGGGTTTGGGAATCGACTTGGGGGTCTATTTATAGGTAGGAAAATGGGTTTGGATTAGGGTTTTGGTCGGGTTTAGTGTTAGGGTTTAGTCGTAGGTCGGTGGGTTAGCCGGAGACGAAGGCGGTGATCGACGGCGCTTTTGCAGAAACCCCCCCAAGTACTGGATATTACACAACCCCCTCACCGCCTTAGGAAATACAAATTCCTAAATTGCAGATAGACCCCCGCTGTTGCTCTGTACAAATATAATTTGCACAGATAATTAAAATATTGCATAAAGGATTAGAAACAATTAAAATAATTGCAAAAAGCTTTTAAAACATTTTAATAAATTACAAAATGATATTTTTGGCTCTAAAAATCATTTAATAATTATTTAAAAATTCTAGAAAATTTTTAATAATCATAATAATATATTTTAAGGATATAAATACTATTTTAAAATCTAGGGGCTTACAAATCTTCCCTCTTTGAAAAATTTCGTCTTCAAAATTTATAAGGATAGAAGACTCTACAAACATTCAATATAGTAAGCAATGCAAACAATGATTAAGGCTACTATTAAGACTAACCTCTAAGGTATCAAGCGGGAACGGGTGGTTCCCTTGCGGCTGTTGGGTCGAACAAGTAATGATATTTCTCCCTCATGTCTGACTCCCTCTCCCAAGTAGATTCTCCCGGAGAGTGACGGCTCCAAGATACTCGTACTAAGGGTATAACTTTGTTTCTCAGCCTCTTCTCCCTCCTGTCCAATATCTCCACTGGCTGCTCAGTAACTGCAAGACTCGGTCCGATCTCCAACTCTGAATGATCTAGCACATGGCTGGGGTCTGGAACGTATCTTCTCAGCTGAGACACATGAAAGACACCGTGAACTCCTGCTAGGTTGGGTGGAAGTGCAACCCTGTAAGCTACCTCTCCGATCCTGCCAAGTTTCTCAAACGGCCCGATGTATTTGGGGCTCAACTTACCGCCTCGTCCGAACCGGATCGTCCCTCTAGTAGGTGATATCTTCACCAATACCATATCTCCGTCGGCGAACTCTATCGGTCTGCGACAAGCATCGGCCTAGTGTTTCTTTCTGTCCTGAGTGACTCTGAGCCTGTCTCTGATCATCCTGACCTTCTCTACCGCATCACTGATCATCTCTGGTCCGAGAATAACTCTATCCCCAACATCATCCCAAAAGAGCAGTGTACGGCATCATCGTCCATATAGTGCCTCAAAAGGAGACATACCGATGTTGGCTTGGTAGCTGTTGTTGTATAAAAACTCTACCAAGTGCAGATGGCTCTCCCATGATCCGCCAAAGTCCAGCACACAAGTCCTCAGCATGTCCTCTAGCGTCTGTATCGTCCTCTCAGACTGTCCATCTGTCAGTGGATGGTACGCTGTACTGAACTTGAGCCGACTGTCCAACTCTTCCTGCATGCTCCTCCTATAGTGGGACGTGAATCTGTTATCCTGGTCTGATACGATGCTCACTGGTACTCCGTGTAAGCGAACTATCTGCTGTATGTATAGTTCTGCCAACTTCTCGGTGGAAAGCCCCACCTTGAAGGGTATGAAGTACGCACACTTCGTCATCCTGTCAACGATGACCCAAATGGCATCCTTCCTTCTTTGGGAATGAGGAAGCCCTGAGACGAAGTCTATCGTAATGTGTTCCCACTTCCACTCAGGAATGGGTAACGGCTATAATAGACCAGCTGGCCTCTGACGCTCCGCCTTGACCTGCTGGCAAACTAGGCATCTCGAAATGAAGCGTGATACATCTCTCTTCATTCCGTGCCACCAAAGATGTTCCCACAAGTCACGGTACATCTTGTTTGTACCAGGATGAATAGAATATCATGATCGGTGTGCCTCCTGCAAGACTGTCTCTATCAGCTCTTCCTTCGGCACGTATAACTGGCTGCCATGCCTCAAGGATCCATCCTCTGCCACGGTGAAGTTATCCAGCAATCCAGCTAAAGCCTGGGCTCGAAGTCTGTGTAGGCTCCCATCTGTCGACTGTGCCTCCCTGATCTGCTCCATCAAACCTGACTGAATGTCTTGCGCCATCATCTGTATCATTGATCCTGGCCAGACTATCTTTATACCGAGCTTCTCCAGGTCTTCCCCAAATGCCGATCTATCATCAGATACCATGCCATCGGATGCCTGCTCAGCACATCCGCCACCACGTTTGCCTTTCCGGGGTGATACTGTAAATCGATGTCGAAGTCCTTCATTAACTCCAACCATCGTCTTTACCTCATGTTCAGCTCTTTCTGCGTGAATACATACTTCAACCTCTTGTGGTCAGTAAAGATTTCCACTCGCTCTCAGTATAAGTAGTGTTTCCACAACTTGAGGGCAAAGATCACCGCAGCTAACTCTAGGTCGTGGGTAGGATAGTTTTGTTCACGAGTCCGTAATTGCCTATATGCATAAGCAATCACTTTTCCATGCTGCTGTAGGACACATCCTAGCCCCTTTCCCAAAGCATCGCTGTAAATGGTGAAACCTCCAGACCCTGATGGTAATGTCAGAACTGGAGCGGTCGTCAGCCTCCTCTTCAGCTCCTCAAATGCTGCCTGGCAGTCCTCTGGCCAGATGTACTCTGCGTCCTTTTGTCTCAGTTTCGTCATGGGTTTAGCTATCCTAGCAAAGTCCTGAAACTTCCTATAATAGCCTGCTAAACCCAAAAAGCTCCTGATCTCTAAAACTGACGTAGGAGCCTTCTACGTTTCAATGGCAGCAATCTTCCTGGGATCCACTGAGATCCCCTCTCCAGTGACCACATAACCGAGAAACTCCACTCGGTCCAAAAAGAACTCATACTTCAACAATTTGGCATACACCCTCTCCTGCCTCAGAATTCCCAAAACTGTTCGCAAGTGCTCTGCATGCTCCTCCGACGTCTTCGAGTATATCAGGATACCGTCGATAAATACTACGACAAACTTATCCAGATACTGATGAAATATTTTATTCATCAAGTTCATAAAGACAGCTGGCGCATTTATGAGACCAAATATCATCACCAAAAACTCGTACTGCCCATACTTCGTATTGAATGCCATCTTCTGGATGTTTGCAGCCCTGACTTTCACCTGGTGGTAATCGAATCTCAAATATATCCTGGAAAATACCTTTGCCCCACTCAACTGGTCGAACAAATCATCTATCTTGAGCAGAGGATATTTGTTCTTAATGGTGATGGTATTCAACGCCCGGTAATCAATACATAACCGGATTGTACCATCCTTCTTCGGTACAAAGAGTACTAGCGCTCCCCATGGAGAAGCACTAGATCGAATGAAACCTTTTTTCAACAGGTCATCAATCTGCTCCTTTATCTCTACGGCCTCATTGGGGTTCACTCTATAGCAAGCCAGAATACTGGTGATGAACCCGGTACTAAATCTATAGTGAACTCCACATCTCTGTTAGGCGGAAGTGCTGGAAGATCCTCTGGGAATTTATCCATAAACTCTCTAATGATAGGGTGTGGCGGTGCTAACTCTCCAACTGTCGCATAACAGTTCGGCTCTAGGCTAATCTTCGGGCCTGTCCTCTTGACACTGAATGGTGCCGTGCCTGGGGGACTGAACATAATACTACCCTCATGACAGTCTATAGCTGCATGAGCATAGCTAAGTCAGTCTATCCCTAATATGATATCATACCCGAAAAGTGGCATCACAAAGAATCATCCCCTAAACTCTCTTTCAGCTATAGTAATAGAGCATCTATAGGTAGCTCTAATGGGTACTGGTCCTCCTCCCGTCATTACTCTGCTCATCTCCTCGGTAGGTGTAGCTACTAAGTGGTGTTTATGCAAAAACTCTAATGACAAAAAGCTATGTGATGCTCCGAAATCAAACAAGCATAGAGCTAGAAAAGTATACAAATAAATATGACCTGTGATGACGTCAGCCAAATAATCTGGTTCCAAAATCTGCTTCGATTCTAACTCAAGAGCCAGACTATAAGACTTCCCCTGGGGTCCCTTCTGCTGCTGCAGATGTTGCCCAAACCTCTGCTGCTGAGTCGGAAGCGGTCTGGCACCTGGTACCCTGGCTACTGGGCAGTCCCGAAGCTGATGGGTGGTAGACCCACAAGCCAAACACTGCCCCAACCTCTTTCTACAGATAAAAGCGTCATGGCATGGCCTTTTATAGAATGAACACATACTTCCCTTCTGCTACCGGGGTCCCGGGGCTCTAACTGGCGGGGTTGGGTGATATGGTGTGGAAGGACGGTAAGTCTGCTGGTGTGGTGCCGGTGCTCTTGGCTGGAAAGCCTAACGCTTGGAAGGTCCCTCGTGGTGTACAGGAGCCGGCATCTTGCAAGACTGAAGACACTCCTCTATGCTCCGGGCCAACTCTAGGCTCTAGTAGTAGTCAGTCGTACCGTTCGCTACTATATGAATGCCAATATCTGGAACTAGACCATGGCAAAACCTACGCGTCATCTCCTCTGGGTCTGTAACCAGACTGGGAGCAAAATGGCTCAAACGACTAAACTTTGCTGTATATTCATCAACAAAATGGTTCCTGTAGTGCCCCGTCCTGCTCAGTCAATCGGAGGAATCGAAACGCCGACGGAGTTCGGACTTAGCCTTGCAACGGCTGCTTGAAGACATCGCTCGGTCGAGACGACCGCTCGCTCAGGTGGGGTAGTTTCGGTGAACTTGCCTCATCTTTGCCTTCACATATTAAATCGCATGTTTTTAACTTACACAAGTAGGCTTGATAATAAAAGAGACGAATCCATATAGCTAAAGGGAATAATCCCGAAGGGTCGAATTGAGTTAGAATATGGAAAGGTCCAAAACGATCGTCTTAGAGTTGGTGTACGACGTGCTTTGAAAATGACATTCAGTCCTTCTTCCCGTGGCTTGGGAGAAGGAAAAGTTGGTATTCGCCACAAGCTAAGAGTTAGCCAAATTCATTGGCGTCGCCTGCACAAATGCTTCATAAAGCATGCACGGTCTCTTTGCCCAAGGCATGGCATAGCCTCTGCTCGTCGACGGGTTAAGTTTTATTGTACCGCTTGTGGCATAAGTCTAGGCACCTCAAATAACTTGGTTCCCACGATGCAAGCCTTGACGCAGCCTTTGTTCGTCAAGTTGTTGCAAAGTAAGTTATGCAAGTTACGCCAAGCTATCAGGAGTAGTAGCAGGCACGACCCTATGAGTTCTACGACCAAGTATAACCACATAGTCTCACGATCGTAAGGCCCGTCATATAGAGTATGACTTGAGCGGTGGTGTCACATAGAGTTTCAAGTTGGTTTGAGACACGATGGCACGAATTTAGTGTTTTAAGGCACGGGCCGCGGTTGAGTCATTGAGTTTGGAAAGTGTTTCGATAGTTATTCTTGAGTGAGTGAAATGATAGGACAAGAAAGAAAGAATGCTCGCGACTGGGTCGTCGAGGCAAGAAAGAAAGAATGCTCACGACTGGGTCGTTGAGGCAAGAAAGAAGAATGCTCGCGACTACGGGTCGTCGAGGCAAGATCTCAGATGTGAGATGTGTTGAACTTAGCCCTGAAAGAGATGGTAACACTAGAAGTAGCTTTGACTGTGTGAGACGTCAGTATGAGTCGAGTCTTACATGGTCATTAGACAACTTGTACAAGGTAAAATAAATCTGTTTCTTGAACGGCGACCCCGGCGGCCCAGGGGAACCGTTGCGATGGAGACATTCGTAGCTGTGCTGGATGACCGCACGGGTTAGGCGGGGACTTGCAGCGGAGCTAGCTACTCGCGTTGGCAAGGAGCGTCCGTCTAATCAAAAGCTCAAAAGGAGTCCATTATAGGGCTGAGCCCTAGTGACAAGTTCATATAGATGAGTCGGCATAGGCAGCGATCTGCGTGTATGCCTTTGGATTGAGTCGAGTGTTGAGTGTACTATATTAAGGAGTCGAGTTGAATGTGTATGCATAGTTTCAATACAATATTGGGCTAAAGATTTGGTTGCAACGTAGGTGACGTGCTTCGGCACGAGATGTGGCATCGAGTCTTGAGTTGTCGGCATATGAGTTGCATTGTTTGGATGTGAGTTGTCTTGAGTATAAGTCAGGAAACGCCGCAAGGCAAAGTTGGTCGAGTGACACTTAACCCACAAGTTTTGATTGGGTCAGTTGATGATTTAGTAGCAAAGGGCCGCGAGGCGGCAAGGGCCGCAAGACGGCAAGGGCCGCGAGGCGGCGATATGATTGAGTCTTATTGAGTTGTGAGGCACGGCCTCAGCAAGGGTTTATAGCACGGTCACACGAAAATGGAGTCTATCGTGTAGTTGCGTCTCTGATTTGGGCCGTAAGGCAAACACGACTTGATGGGTTAACGTTGTTGGCATGAGAAGGGTCTAAAGGTAAAGTATGAGTTAACACCGTTGTCCCAAGCACGGGATGGTCTAGAGACACAAAATTGGCCAAGGCGTCGGTCCTAAAATAATCCTAAGGCAAGACTAGAAAAATAATTGATAAGAAGTGACTATGTTGCACAATGTAAATCAAACATGTTGGGTTTGTATGGGTAGGCGAGGAGCTCATTCCACTAGTACAATTGAGTACTGACACCAACATAGTTTTTATGTACAGGCACAGGTGGAAGCTCGTGGAAAGGAGCTCGCTTGGATGCGTCGAGGCATGGAGTTTCTTGGTGATTCGAAGCACGCGGCCACATGGAGTAAAGACTTATACGGGACATAATGTATGGACGTCGCCTTCCGAAGCTTCCGATAGTTCGAGACATGTATTGAGAGATGAGAGAGAGCTGAGTGAACTTGTAATGTGAGCTTGAGTGAGCTTGAGAGACTTGTACTCTTGGCCTTGTGCCCCATTGTAATCTATATTTCAATATAAATAAAGAGCTTCTTTTGAATAACTTGTGTTTGTTCTAAATTTTTGCTGCTATTATTCAATGTCTCTGCTTGGGACTTCTGTGCGACGACCCCGTCGCAGCTGCTGAAATCGGCCGTTATGGAACCCGCCTTGCACGAGCGCAATCTAGGCTCGTGCGGCATCACGCCTTAGCGAGGACGATCGCTCCTACGGGAGCGGGGTGTGACATAATGGTATCAGAGCACGACTTTACGTCCTTGGACTACCGATTGAATTCTTTAACTCCGTTATTTCCGCAAACTCTGAATTGTTGCTTCCGCAAAGTTGATATCGTTGGTGCGCTCTCTCTTAAATGTCCCACGGGATGTCCATACAATAAGTCTAACTATTTTGCAAAATATAGGAGAACAGTCTTTGACAAAACAAAAAGATGGTTCACGTAAGCACGGTTGGCTAAGTCGGGCTGGGCATATACACCAAAGTTGTGTCAACCTTAGAAAAGTCGAGTGCAGGATTCGAATTGTGACGGACGAGAATGAGTTAGACTTCATTGAGCAAATGGGATGACTATCGATAGGGGTGCTATCGAACGATGACAACGTCGGTACGATATAGGTGAGCGAGCTTGGAAATTGAGGAATGGTTCGAACAAAAAGTTGAAGAAGTGGATTTTGATTCGAATGATAGTTAAGGATTTGATAAATGACTTCATCCCTGAGTAGTGTATACGATAGCCTCAGGGATGTCAATTGATCGATTGAGGAAAATTGATGTTGTGGATGATTCGAAGGATAATAATCGAACTTGAGTTTGAATGTCGAGGAGACTATCCAGTCGGACGATAGCATCGTTCGCACGACTCGAAATTCGTTGCAAAGGATGATCGTCAGGTTACGCATATCATCGATGGTATTGAGACGTATCAAAGATCGATATACGATAACTCGGGGGCACTCTAATTCGGCGAAAGGCGATCGTGCAAGTGTTATTGTTCGGTTGGACGCTATACTTAGAATTTTGATTGAGATGAATGTAAGATAAAAATGATCGTGTCTTGATGGTTACGTTGATAATCACAACGTCGACGATCTTGTCTTGTGCGAGTGCAACTCTGGCTTCGCACATACATCGCGTCGGATTTGGGGCGATCGTTTTGCGTGAGCGCTGACATGGTGATTCATGTCGCGGGAATGATCGAACTCAAAAAAATTAGGACGCGACAACTTTGATTGTCTCGACTTGTCGGTTTGATGCGAAAGAAAATTTGAGGATGTTTAGACTTGTGATTAACGAATGAATGAAACTTGAGGATTGAGTAGGTCCAATCCGCGCATCGAAAATGAACTAGTCTAGATGCAAACAAGAGTTACGTCCCGATGAGAATGATTATTCCGCGGGAGCGTTGTATGGTGATTCATGCCCGCCGTGGATAATCTGACTCGCGTGAGATCGGGGCACAACGTATTATTGAGCTAGACGACCTCATGATCGATTACGTGAATTGGAATAGATGACTTAGAAAATGTAGAATATGAAATTTTGGTTAGCGATTAATTGTGTCATAGCGTGCTTGAATTGAGAAGGATTGATAGGCAAACTATATCGAACGTGTTTGAAGGGATAGACTATACAGGATGACTTATTGAATGAGCGATTTTGATACGTCATGAAATTGGTTGAACGAGAGTTGTCGTAGGATGGCTTTGCTGAATGACTCAGACCCCGTACGATGAATATTGGGATGTGCGTAAGGAATCGATGCTCGAAGTTTAGAAATAGGAGTGATACGAGCTTGGGTAGAAAACTGCGTACTATCAACTTGGTTTGACCTTAGGATGGGGTCAGTATTGATATTGTTGTTTGGGAACTATGATTCCAATAACGACGGAAAGATATAGCCTAGCGGTCAGGCAGACGTCCGAGTGCGAAGTGGTAGGAATTATGGAGGCACCACTCGCGAGTCTCGGCTGACATGTACGTATATCAGGGACGCCCGAATATGTGCACGATCCGACTCTAGTGGTGATGTTGGATTCTCTATCACGAGGCTTGGCTGAAATATATGTATTTTGGGGACGCCTAAAATATGTGCACGATCCAACTAAGTGATACGTTGAATCAAGTGAGACTTGAGGAACGGAGAAGTGTCGAAGATTTTGAGATCGTAAGTTTTGAAGAAAGGATTGAGGGTAGCACGAGCGTGGCTCAGATTTGAGAAATGTATAGGTGAAATGTGTGCGAGAAACGTAGGATGTTGAGTCGAGTGATAAGTCGATAAGTGTACTCAGTTAGTTATGAGGACAAAAATTTTTCTGGGTGGTGTATGATGTAGTGCCCCGTCCCGCTCAGTCAATTGAAGGAATCGAAACGCCGACGGCGTTCGGACTTAGCCTTGCAACGGCTACTCCAAGACATCGCTCGGTCGAGACGACCGCTCGCTCAGGTGGGGTAGTTTCGGTGAACTTGTCTCATCTTTGCCTTCACATAATAAATTGCATGTTTTCAACTTGCACAAGTAGGCTTGATAATAAAAGAGACGAATCCACATAGCTAAAGTCAATAATCCCGACGGGTCGAATTGAGTTAGAATATGGAAAGGTCCAAAACGATCGTCTTAGAGTTGGTGCACGGCGTGCTTTGAAAATGACACTCAGTCCTTCGTCCCGTGACTTGGGAGAAGGAAAAGTTGGTATTCGCTACAAGCTAAGAGTTAGCCAAATTCATAGGCGTCGCCCGCACAAATGCTTCATAAAGCATGCACGGTCTCTTTGCCCAAGGCGTGGCATAGCCTCTGCTCGCCGACGGGTTAAGTTTTATTGCACGGCTTGTGGCATAAGTTTAGGCACCTCAAATAACTTTGTTGTTCAAAGTCAAATGCGTACACAGCACGTTCCCACGATGCAAGCCTTGATGCAGCCTTTGCTCGTCAAGTTGTTGCAAAGTAAGTTATGCAAGTTACGCCAAGCTATCAGGAGTAGTAGCAGGCACAGCCCTATGAGTTCTACGACCAGGTATAACCACATAGTCTCACGATCGTAAGGCCCATCATATAGAGTATGACTTGGGCGGTGGTGTCACATAGAGTTTCAAGTTGGTTTGAGACACGATTGCACGGATTTAGTATTTTAAGGCACGGGCCACGGTTCAGTCATTAAGTTTGGAAAGTGTTTCGATAGTTGTTCTTGAGTGAGTGAAATGATAGGGCAAGAAAGAAAAAATGCTCGTGACTGGGTCATCGAGGCAAGAAAGAAAGAATGCTCACGAATGGGTCGTTGAGGCAAGAAAGAAGAATGCTCGCGACTACGGGTCGTCGAGGCAAGATCTTAGATGTGAGATGTGTCAAACTTAGCCCTGAAAGAGATGAAAACACTAGAAGTAGCTTTGACTGTGTGAGACGTCAGTTTGAATCAAGTCTTGCATGGTCATTGGACAACTTGTACAAGGTAAAATAAATCTGTTTCTCGAACGGTGACCCCGGCGGCCTAGGGGAACCGTTGCGATGGAGACATTCGTAGCTGTGCTGGATGACCGTACGGGTTAGGCGGGGACTTGCAGCGGAGCTAGCTACTCGTACTGGAAAGGAGCGTCCGTCTAATCAAAAGCTCAAAAGGAGTCCATTATAGGGCTGGGCCCTAGTGACTAGTTCATATAGATGAGTCGGCATGGGCGACGATTCGCATGTATGCCTTTAGATTGAGTCGAGTGTTGAGTGTACTATATCAAGGAGTCGAGTTGAATGTATGTGCATAGTTTGAATACAATATTGGGCCTAAGATTTGGTTGTAACGTAGGCAACGTGCTTCGGCACGAGATGTGGCATCGAGTCTTGAGTTGTCGGCATATGAGTTGCATTGTTTGGATGTGAGTTATCTTGAGTATAAGTCAGGAAACGCCGTAAGGCAAAGTTGGTCGAGTGACACTTAACCCACAAGTTTTGATTGGGTCAGTTGATGATTTAGTAGCAAAGGGCCGCAAGGCAGCGATATGATTGAGTCTTATTGAGTTGCGAGGCACGGCCTCAGCAAGGGTTTGTAGCACGGTCACACGAAAATGGAGTCTATCGTGTAGTTGCGTCTCTGATTTGGGCCATAAGACAAACACGACTTGATAGGTTAACGTTGTTGGCACGAGAAGGGTCTAAAGGTAAAGTATGAGTTAACACCGTTGTCGCAAGCAAGGGATGGTCTAGAGACACGAAATAGGCCAAGGCGTTGGTCCTAAAATAATTCTAAGGAAAGACTGGAAAGATAATTGATAAGAAGTGACTATGTTGCACAAAGTAAATCAAACGTGTTGGGTTTGTATGGGTGGGCGAGGATCTCATTCCACCAGTACAGTTAAGTACTGACACCCACATAGTTTTTATGTGCAGGCACAGGTAGAAGCTCGTGGCGCGGAGCTCGCTTGGATGCGTCGAGGCACGGAGTTCCTTGGCGATTCGAAGCACGCGGCCGCATGGAGTAAAGACTTATACGGGACATAATGTATGGACGTCGCCTTCCGAAGCTTCCGATAGTTCGAGACATGTATTGAGAGATGAGAGAGAGCTGAGTGAACTTGTAGTGTGAGCTTGAGAGACTTGTAATCTTGGCCTTGCGCCCAATTGTAATCTATGTTTCAATATAAATAAAGAGCTTCTTTTGAATAACTTGTGTTTGTTATAAATTTTCGCTGCTATTATTCAATGTCTCTGCTTGGAACTTCTGTGCGACGACCCCGTCGCAGCCGCTGAAATTGGACGTTATGGAACCCGCCTTGCACGAGCGTAATCTAGGCTCGTGCGGCATCATGCCTTAGCGAGGATGATCGCTCATACGGGAGCGGGGCGTGACAGTTCCCCTGCTGGATATTCTGGAATCGTAGCCCCATGGCTACCCTAGCGGTGGTCGAGAAAATTTTCTTCTTGAACTAGGTCTTAAACTGATCCTATGTGGCCTTTCCTCTCGCGAATAACGGCTCATTCCTGAACCAAACTCCTGCCAAGTCTGTCAACTGAAATCTCGCTGCCTCAACCTGGAGGTCACCCGGCAACCTAGCTCCAAGGAGCTTCCTCTCCACCGAGTCTAGCCAGTCATCTGCTACTACGATGCCTTCGGTCCCCAGGAACTCCTTGGGGTTCAAATCCATGAAGACCTTGATGTTCTCCGCTCTCTGCCGTAGCTCTACCGGGGGTGGGACCACGGTACGCTCCTCAGAACGCTCCATGCTCTGACGGAGTAAGGTGGTCTGCTCCTGTTGGGTCGTTAGGAACCCCTGGATCAGAGTGAGAAGTTGGTTCCCGTCGAGAGTGACGGAAGCCTGGACAGGTATAGTAATAGGTGGTGGTGGGAGTATCGGGTCCTGCTGGGACTGTGATGTGGAAGGTGGTTGAGGCATCTGGGTTAGTAGATTTGTGGAGTGGGGGAGTGTAGTAGGTGGAGGTGGAGGTGCATCGGTCAACTGGTCAACCGACTGGGTAGGAAGTATGCCATTTTCAGGTGTGGCATACTGGGATAAGCAGGTGAGCACCATCTATTAAATAAAAGAACTTATAAGGACACTTTTAAGTAAACAATCATAAATAAGAAAATCTAATTGTAATAGCGAGCATATGATGTGATGTGTTTCCTATGTTGCAGTCCTAGTAATCCTCTTGGTATTCTAAGCGTCATTTCTAGTGTTGTCTAGTTACCTTAAGTTCCTAATTGCAGGCATGCTTGGTACAATGATGTAATCAAACAATTTAGTCTTTGACCTGCATGGGCCACCACTAAAAATATGTCACGATCCGCTACCCAAATTATTGGACCGAGCCGAGCCATGTCCAGCCTACGCTTGAGATAAAACGTAGTAAGCTGTTCTAAGGATAAATAAGATCAGACCAAAGTGTGCTAACAATTCTATATGTAATAATGAGTTAGAATATATCCAAACACAAAATCATCTCGTATATAAGTATGTTCCGAGTACATGGCTAAAATGTAAAACTAGATACAGGTCCAGTTACAAAATACATAGTCTAATACATGACTACTCTAAAAAGTCCCAAGTAAATAAACAAACTAGATGAGTTTTCCCGCAGGTACATCCTCGTAAAGTATAGCCTGGTCCTCGGTAGCAACTCCATAATAGGAATCACAATGCAACTCCTCCTCAGAAAGTATACCTACAACGTTATCCTGTCAGGACGGGAGCAAGTACTGATTCTAGCAAACTAAATATACGAAACATAAAATGAACAGGAGTGTAATAAACAGGAATTATGTTATATCATAATCTATCATGGCATCATATGTTTGTTTTAGAGTTTAAAACCGTAGCATGTACGTGATCGATCAATAGGTAAATAGGATGTACAGTGGTACATATCAATTTTTCTGGAATGCACATACGTGCACTAACGGCATCGGTGTATATCCGTACATAAATGCGGGATCAGAACATACGACAAAGTTACATAAAGAATGTAACAGTGCTCGGTAAATACATACGGAGAAAGGGGGCATGATCACATACTCTACTAACAGTTTTTCCATAACCCCGTTGTTTAACATGTGAGAGATATAAGAACTGTTCTAAGCATGGTAGGAATTGAAAATAATATAACATGTGAAGATTTAACTTGCTACCCCAAGGATCAGCATTTAACATGGTTGGATCACAGTTTATTGTTATAGCAGTATGTAAAGTTTGTAGAGGTACTTGCCTCTAGCATAGCAAGGTAGTGAAAGAAATGCTACAGATGTCTGATGTCTCATCACTGTAGAAATAATACATAAACTTAGTTTTATACTAAGTTAAACACTAGGACACTAGTTGTGCGACACGACTTTCTGACTGAACACCTAGCCAAATGATGACTTTAGCGTAGAAGACCAATGTGGGGTGACACAATACCTAAAATAACTTTCTAGGGCCTTTACACTATGGTAAGGTGAGGTCCAATATTGTAATACCCCAAAATCACACCACACATCGTAAGTCGTAATTAATCAATAATTAAAACAAACTTTACACTATGTTCCAATAATTTTTAGGATAGACAAAAAGCTCAATTATTCATAAAATAAAGTACCATAATGATCCTTGTTAAATTAACATAAGTACCCTGAAAATGAGTTCTGTTTTCCTATTTTTATAAAATGCCAAAATTACTAATTTAATACTCAAAAAATTTAATTAAATTAGCTAAATTAACGTATTATTCAAATACAATTTTTTCCATAGTTTTACAGCAACGAAAATATATATAAAAATTTAAAAATAGCAAGTTACAATTTCTGGAAAATAATTAATTAATTATTTAATATTTTGTCCACGTATTCGAAATTGAACCGAAGTCCAGATACGGACCCAAAGTCTTGAATCAAGTCCAAGTTGACTTGTACAGACTTTGAATGAAATAGACACATTTAAGTCCACAGAACCCATGCTAGGTCTGGACTCTAATGGTCGTAATCAATTGAAATGTAAATTTTCCTATATTAATATATATATATATATATATATATATATATATATATATATATATATATAATAGTGAAATACATAATTCATAGAATTAAATAATAAAATAACTTGTAAATTTATACAAAATAACATTTGCACAAAATCATATTTGAAATATATACATATACATATATAACAAATACATTTATGTATATATATATATATATATATATATATATATATATATATATATATATATATATATATATATATATATATATATATATATATATATATTTATATATATATATATATATATGTATATGTTTATATATAAATATCTGTATATATCTGTGTATATATATATATATATATATATATATATATATATATATATATATATATATATATATATATATATATATGTATATGTTTATATATAAATATCTGTATATATCTGTATATATAAAATATATATATATATATATATATATATATATATATATATATATATATATATATATAAAAAATATATATATATATATATATATATATATAATATATATATATATATATATATATATATATATATAAATAAAAAATTTATATATATAAATATATATATATAAATAAAAATATATATATATAAATATATATATATATATATATATATATATATATATATATTTTATATATATATATATATATATATATATATATATATATATATATATATATATATATATATATTTTATATATATATATATATATATATATATATATATATATATATATATATATATATATATATATATAGAAAGATATATATAGAAAGATAGAAAAATACTTAATATATAATATATATATATATATAAATACAGTATATATATTAAATATAACAGTATATATATAATAATATATATATAAAATACGTATACATATATACATATATGTATATATGTATACGTATACATATATACATATACATATATACATATATATATATATATATAAATACATATATATATAAAATATATATATATATATATATATATATATATATATATATATATATATATATATATATATATATATATATATATATATATATACATATATATATATATAATCCGGTCCAAAACCCACTGGGCCCAAACCCAAACCCGTTAAACACAGTAAACCCATTAATTTAAAACCCATTATTATGCGGGTTAAACCCATTACTGTTCAACCCAAACCCGTTAAACATTTATTATAAAACTCATGTCCTGACAGTTAAGGACACGAGTGCACAAATCCTGTGTCCGTTGCGAGCACGACACGTACGAAACGAATCTTGCGTGTCCACAAGCACCACTGGGTTCATGGTCACGAGGCGAGTCCATACACGTGAATACGAGAGACGACTCGACACACAGAAGAATTGACACGTACGTGTCCGAGAGGCGGTGGCTTTCGGGGGCGTTGCATGGCGGAGGAGAAGTCGGGGCGGTCTGAGAAAATTCAGCCGAGTTCGTCTCGTCAAGTTTAACCAAACGGTGGTGGTCGGAGGGGATGACGACGGCTGGGCGGCGCCTACGGTTCATCTAGGCTTCCGGCGATCGTCGGGGAAGAATGGGCTAGGGCGGAGGCTGCGGAGTTCGGGAAGTGAAATGGGTTTGGGAATCGACTTGGGGGTCTATTTATAGGTAGAAAAATGGGTTTGGATTAGGGTTTTGGTCGGGTTTAGGGTTAGGGTTTAGTCGTAGGTCGGTGGGTTAGCCGGAGACGAAGGCGGTGATCGACGGCGCTTTTGCAGGAATCCTCCCCCCCCCCAAGTACTGGATATTACACAACCCCCTCACCGCCTTTAGAAATGCAAATTCCTAAATTGCATATAGCCCCCCGCTGTTGCTCTGTGCAAATATAATTTGCACAGCTAATTAAAATATTGCATAAAGGCTTAAAAACAATTAAAATAATTGCAAAAAGCTTTTAAAACATTTTAATAAATTATAAAATGATATTTTTGGCTCTAAAAATCATTTAATAATTATTTAAAAATTCTAGAAAATTCCTAATAATCATAATAATACACTTTAAGGATATAAATACTATTTAAAATTATAAAAATAATATTTTAAAATCTAGGGGCTTACAGGCGGCCATGTGTGGAGGATGGCACAATCGGACAGAGTTGGCCGGCTGACGACGAGGTGGAGGAAAAGTAGCAGTGGTAATCGCTGGACAGGCGGTGGAGATGGTCGGTGGACTGGTTTTGGGCAATGGTGGTTATTGATGATGTAGATGGCTCTGGTTATTTTGGGGGTGGTTCTGAGGTGTATGGCCGGAGTGGGAAGGCTAGGGTCTGGTGGTGATGTCGTTGAGGTGGTGACCGATGGTGGTGTTGGCAGCAAGGGCGTCCAAAGTTTTTGAGGGGGCGACATCGAGGTGGTTGCGTAACGGTGGTGGAGTGGTCGGGTTGTGGTGATGACGGTGGTAGTTTGGGAGGTGGTGGCGTCGGACGGTGGCGAGAGTCGACAGCTATAGGCTAGAGTTAGGGTTGTCGGTTTTGAGTCGTGTTGGATGTGTCTGGAGTGTCGGACAGCGAAAATAAGATGTAAATGTAAAGATAGACATATTGGAAAGACACCCGGGTCGGACCCGAGGCCATCACGTCTGACACGGAAAAGATTGGACAATGACACGATCCACAGACTGGTGGTGGAATTGGTTTAGTAGAATTGTGGGAGAAGAGAATATGGAGCCTCTCCTTATAAAGGAGGTGGTGCTCCTAGTTGGATAAGGATTGGATTTGTTTAAATCCCCGTTAGATAATTTCCACCTTTAATTTAATCAATTCAATCATTTTAAATCCAAATCCAAATCAATTTAAATATAATTACATTCTATCTTTTAGTTCATAATCATATAAGATAAATCAAATTTCAAATATAGATATCAATTAAACTATTAAATTAATCCATAAAATCAAATCAAGATTTAAATTACTACAATAATTTTAAAATATATTTTCTAAAAATACTTATAATAATAATTTCAAAAGTTACATTATTATTAAAAATAAACTAATAAAATATTTATGAAATATATATGTATGCACGAAGAATATTATTTATTATTAATAACTGTTACAAACGAAAGGCTTTTATAATTAAAATAGCAAACTTAGAAAATTTTGGTACGATAGCAAGAATATTTTTTATATATATTATTTTGAAACTATAAAAATAGAAAAATATTTTTCTAAAAAAATATGTACGCTCGCACATATTCGCACTCGTCGAGCAATTACGAAAGACGAAATTTCGCACACGACGTACAATGAAACTACGCGACGTACAAATACAAAATAATAATCATTACCAAATTTATTTTAAAAAAATAGTAGAAATTTAGGGGTTTTACATCCTACCAAACTTACAAGAATTTCGACCTCAAAATTAAGAATTAGTAGGTGGTGAGAAGGCACAAAGGGGTAGCGATAAGGAAAAATCAATTCACAACGTTCAACAAAAGATGCATTCAAAAATCGCAATTTAGATAAATACGAAAAATAATCATGGATATGGCTAATTAATGCAAGAATAAAAATAATCAAGGGTTTTAATCAAGATAACTTGCAATAAGGAATAGTATGGTATCAAGATAAAATAAATTAGAGACCTTTAAGATATGATTTCTTGGGAGTAGGTTGAGGGCACGATTAGGAGAACGATTAGATTCACTCATAATTTAAGGGTTTTATGAGGTCGTGATAGTAAATATAGGGCTGAGAAAAAGAACGAGCAGTTTAGGACGAAGGTATAGCAACTTTGAGTGGTAATGGTCCTAATCGATAGGAAGGCTAGAGGAAGTTCTAGTACAACGCCTTCGTCCTTCTAAATAGGTAAAGACGAAAGCAATAAGGAGTTCAAAAGACGATATTATCGAATACGAATACGTGGTTCAAAAATGATCGAATAATTTTAAAAGAATTGTCAAGGCAGGCGTGGATGGGATTCTAAAGGCCAAGTTTAATTATGTTCCATCCACTTAGAATAATAGATAAAAGCGAACTAAAATGCACTAGGTTGATTAGACCACCATGCACCGGTTCTGATTATATAATATGTTAGTGAGCTCTCAATAGCATATGTCATGGACAAGCTTGATAAAGAATTAAGCTTGCAAAAACTAGGCTACATTAGCATCATTACTCTAGATAGTAAAACATGGGCATGTGAGATTAAGATTGAAAGAAAGCAGAATTAGCTTAAACTCCTTATGATTCTAAGTCCTATTCTGTGTTGGTCTCTATACAGTCATCCTATAGTCTTATTGTCCAGGTCCTTGTTTGGCTAGATGGGTTAGGGTCCCCTAAATTCTAGAACCTAAATAGATTAGCTAATATAGGTCACAAGGACAAAGGAATTGCTAGGTCATAAGGAATTCTACCCAACTTAAAAGAGTTAAACTTATGGTATTTTGGGACAATTGAAACATGTCTATCTAGTAGGGATCACCAGTCTAACCTCTAGCAAGCACGAAGGGAAGATAAGAATTATGATAGAAGAAATCAAGTAAGATGCAATTGATGAGTCAAACGGTAGTTCGAATATAGAATCGAAGAACGAGATCAAGTATATGGATGAGATCCTAGACTTCTAATCCTATTCACAGGCTTGCTTGGCACGGTAAAGTAACCAAATAATTTATCTTGACCTGCATGGGCCACCACAAAAATATATAACGCCCCAGTCCCAAAAATACGTAGGACTAGGAACGTAGACATGCCACCGTATAATAAATGTACGTAAGCTATAAAATACAGTAGAACCGTGACTAGTCTCATCCACACAAAATAAATGATTAAAAGATATCATATAATGATAATGAATTGTCTTGATACAATATGTTGGGTGGAGACACATCCGCTACCAACCAAATAAAAGAAAAGAAGTACATGATGTATAAAAGATTTTGACGATGGAAGCAAGATAGATCCAAGGAACATTATCTTTGAATAAATGGAGAAGACCACGACCTCGGCTAGAATACCTACGGAAGACATGAATACACACTTGGAAAGATAACTAGGTCCTCAGAGGGACGTAACAAGACACATAATACCATGCCAATATAACTGAATATAAATTGGTCAAATAAATAAGTCAATTAAATTATAACATGGTCCGATACATACCATTGAACTAGCATACCATCCTCCAACCAAACAAGGACAGGAGATGGTAAACTAATTCACGATGACGTATCTTTCCATGCTGTGAATCCAATATGGTATCCGGACCCCAACAAGGTTCAATACCTTCTCATCTGAGTAGTAAGCCATACCTACAACCAAACAAGGATAAGATGTGGTGAACTAATTCACGACAAGTTATTGTTCCAAGCCACGGTCAGATACAAGTACCCAAACCAAAAGTACTCGTACCTAACGGATAAAGGTGCCTAACCGTTCTAAGTGAAATGTAGTTAAGAATAATTATTCTTACGCATGGGCCAAAGCAAAAATGGGATCGGCATGGTCCCCCCTTGGGGCACCAGAGGCCCAATCAATAAGAGCATAGCATTCCGCAGAACGCCAGTGGCCGTCAGTAATCATGGGTCATCAACCCCGTATCTCCAGCGGAGTATCCGAGTCACAAAGAAAAGTGCATAGTAGCCCATATGCTAAGGAATTATCCTTTCCGCCCAATGTCTACTATGTTGTATCCACAACAGAAAACCTCTATAACCGCTAAGTCAAACTAGCATACAATTCTATTAGCGGTTAACCCTATCGTACGGCTTATATGTACTGGTGGCCAGCCAATCACGCACGTCCGTGTTCTATATGCGATACACAACTTCGTGGTACAACATGTCAAAGCCAATGAATGCAACACACAAGATGGTCCCTTAAATCTAAGTTTAATGTGTAAGAAAAATAATACATAGCAGGAAATATAACTGAACAGTAAGTTCTAACAAGTTATGCCATGTGTCACAGTTTATTTTACATAAAAAAATAATGAATAATGCATAAAATATGAGCTAAAATAAATAAACAGCAAATGGCAAGGTGTCTTGCCTGTTAGGACGCCTGGTATACTGCAATGATCAAGGTGGCACGAACTGCAACTTTGATGCAACAACTATGCAAGGTGACCTCGGATGGTGGTACGGACAGTTCTATTAGGTCCAGGAGGGTCAAATTAGTTATAGTGGACATAAGGTAGTCTTGAATTGGCGAGAGAATAGGAATAAAGATATTGGTCACGGACAGAAGGATAATCGAAGGTATTTTGGTAAATAATATATATACTATTTTATAAAAATATTTATAATACCTAAAAATATATATTTTATTGCCAAAATATTTATATAAATACAAACTTAAAATCAAATAGTTTTTAGACTAAAACCTTAAATTTGTCAAAATAAAGTTGTAGTAGGAAACTATATATTTTTATTAGCCAAAATAATATACTAAAAATTTATAGTATAATTTGGTGACTACCTTTTTATTGACCAAAATATTTGTTTTCTTTTAGTAAGAAAATAATATTTTCATAAAATTTTATAAATAATAGTATTTAGCAAATAGATAGTTTTGCTAGTAACAACAACAATATTCATAATGAGCATAATAATAATTATATTATATCAGTAAAATAACACAACTTCTTCCCCATTATACAGAGAAACAAGATAAAAGTAATAATAATAAAAGTTAAGGACTTTTAGTAGTTGATCTTCTGAAAATACAGAACAACAACAAAAAACTATAACAATATTGATAATTATAATAATAGGAATAATAATCGAAATAATAATAAGAGTAGAAACCTATACCACTGTTACCTACTCTACTTTCAATCGAGAGAGAGGGTCACAGAAATAAAGAAGGCAAGAGAGTGAGAGGGAGAAAAGTCAGTGGAGAGGAAAAGAAAGGGGGTAGGAGTGAGCGCAGCCGACCGGGCGCGTATGACGCAACGCTGTGCCGGATGGGGCGGCGGAGGGAGCGTTCGGGCACGACAGTAGCTGGCTAAGGGCTGGCGCCGAAGAGGAGGAAAGGGAGGAGAGGTCGGGATGCTTACAGGAGGCTGCACTGCGTTGCGCCAGTGGAGCTCTAGTACGCGGCAACGGGGATAGTTGCCAGCCTATACATTGAGGCATGGAGGAGGTTCTCCGTTGTGGCGGTGCGCTCGAAAGGGGGCCAGATCTGGGCCATCGGTGCATTGCACTGTGGTCGAGGAAGAGAAGGAAGCCGTGGCTTGCCGGTGCACGATCGCGGCTCGCCGGTCGCGACGAAGAGGTTGGGTTAGTTCATCCTCTTCTTCTTCCTTTGATTTTGGAGTGGTGGTTTATATGGTGTGGGTTGGGTTTTGGTGGTGACGGCGGTGGCTCACGTATGGGCGAGAGTTTGGGCGCTAGTGCTTGGATCCGGCGGGGAGTGTCTCGATAAGGCTTGCACGACAGTGAGGTTCGTGTACATCGGCACGTCGGAGAGAGCAGCGGACTGGCGGTGGAGATGAAGGTGGTGGCTAGGGCGACCATGTGTGGAGGATGGCACAATCGGGCAGAGTTGGCCGGCTGACGACGAGGTAGAAGAAAAGCAGTGGTGATCGGTGGACAGGCGGTGGAGATGGTCGGTGGACTGGTTTTGAGCAACGGTAGTTATTGATGATGTAGATGGCTCTAGTTATTTTGGGGGTGGTTCTGAGGTGTATGGCCGGAGTGGGAAGGCTAGGGTCTGGTGGTGATATCATTGAGGTGGTGACCGACGGTGGTGTTGGCAGCAAGGGCGTCCAGAGTTTTCGATGGGGCGACATCTAGGTGGTTGCGTGACGGTGGTGGAGTGGTCGGGTGGTGGTGCTGACGGTGGTAGGTCGGGAGGTGGTGGCGTCGGACGGTGGTGAGAGTCGACAGCAATAGGCTAGAGTTAGGGTTGTCGGTTTTGTGTCGGGTTAGATGTGTTTGGACTGTCAGACACGGAAAAGAAGATGTAACTGTAAAGATGAACATATTGGAAAGACACCCGGGTCGGACCCGAGGCCGTCACGGCTGAGAAGCAAAAGATTGGGTACCGACACGATGCACAGACATGGTGGTGGAATTGGTTTGATGGAATTATAGAAGAAGAGAATATGGAGCCTCTCCTTATATAGGAGGTGGTGCTCCTAGTTGGATAAGGATTGGATTTATTTAAATCCCCGTTATATAATTTCCACCTTTAATTTAATCAATTCAATAATTTCAAATCCAAATCCAAATCAATTTAAATATAATTACATTCTATCTTTGAGTTCAAAATCATATAAGATAAATTAAATTTCAAATATAGATATCAATTAAACTATTAAATCAATCCATAAAATCAAATCAATATTTAAATTACTACAATAATTTTAAAATATATTTTCTAAAAATACTTGTAATAATAATTTTGAATGTTACATTATTATTTAAAAATAAACTAATAAAATATCTATGAAATATATATATGTATGCACGAAGAATATTATATATTATTAATAACTCTTATAAACGAAAGGCTTTTATAATTAAAATAGCTAACTTAGAAAATTTTGGTACGATAGCAAGAATAATTGATATATGTATTATTTTGAAACTATAAAAATCGAAAAATATTTTTCTAAAAAAATATGTACGCTCGCACATATTCCCACTCGTCGAGCAATTAAGAAAAATGAAATTTTGCATACGATGTACAGTGCAACTACGCGACGTACAAATAAAAAATAATAATCATTACGAAATTTATTTTAAAAAAATAGTAGAAATTTAAGGGTTTTACACAAGGCACTAGACCAGACATAGCAGCTATAGGAAAACCTCACTAATGTTGAAGGCACCAGGTTAGGATTCTAAGAGATATGTTAGATGGAAGTATTATTGATTTATGATTAGTAAAATGACATTGTAATTTCCTTAAATAGGTTACTTCGACCTCGACTCGGACTCCGACCCGTGCCAGCAGCTCAGGACGCCAGGCGAGTACAGTTTATTGTTTGTTTTCGATATTGATCTTTACTATGCCTCATAGTTAGTCGATGGATATGTGATTTCCATTTTTATGTTTTGATATATTTTGTCCTGTCGGGGAGGTGAAGTACCAAAGATGTGTGATCTGACCTTATACAGTGTATTTCGTGTAGACAGTGATTTATCATATCATTATACCGTGTAGACAGTAATTCATTATTGTATTATACCGTGTAGACAATGATTCATTATTGCATTATACCGTGTAGACATTGTTACATTATACAGTATAAATTATCGTAGACAGTGTCGTATAACTGTTCCGAGACTGGTCACATATCAAAGGTATTTCAGTCAGTCAGTCGGTGAGTATTTTTCTTTGTATTCTATTTACTGTCTTTATGTATTTAGTTTTTAATCTGTCTTCCTTCGTTTTATTTTCCAAATCATATATTTAAAGGCTAATCTCTATTGTATAGTCATTTTCATATATTGGTACTGCATTCAGTGAATTGTACTCGTTCCATCCTCACTGGTAACCAAATAAATTTTAGGTGATTGCGAAGAGGTCATATGTCCTGACCAGTATAGCCCGTACTTGGAAGATACAATAGAGACAGACTTTGCCTATCAGGAGGAGTACGTAGCATCTGATCCTGCTGTGTTTCCTTAGTTATCTTCAGTTAGTGCTGAGTCATTGTAGTGGATACTGAGTTGACTTTGAGACATGTAGTTGAGATTTTATTGTTCTTTAAGCATCACACATTTCCTATTATGAGATGGGTCTATTTATATCCATCTTTATAGCTGAGTTATGATACGGAATTGTTGGTTCCCAAGTGGAGAATATTATTTTTGCGTGGTTGTTCATCATATTGTTACAGCGTTCTACCGTCGACTCTGTGGCGTAGGCTGGGCGTGTGCACGGTTCATGCCCAAATCTTTGGTGCGGGTCGTGACAACCTCCTATCAAGGATAAGGAGGGAGAATGATCACTCGAACTTAAGTAGCCATGTCGCATGTTTTATGCGCGGGTCTGACCACATTTCACCGCTGTGCCATGGCTTCAATGTCTTTAGTGCACAGTTGGTCTCCATGGGGATGTGCCGCATGTGCTCTGTGTGACTGGGCCGCATGGACCGAGCCGCCTAAGTATCAGAGTAGATACGGCATGTACCCTGTCTGTATCTGGGCCGCATAGGTGTCATATGTCTGAGTCGCATGGATCCTTCCCATAACTGGGCCGCATATGTTCTGTTTGCTTAGGCCGTATGTGTTACTTAATTTGAGCCGCATATGCTCCCTTCATAACTGAGCCGCATAGGCCCTGTGTATTGCTTAAAAATCCATTCATTTCTGTTTTCTTCTAACTGTCTTCTTTTTTGATCTTTGCAGTGACCTTGCCTACGGCTCCTTAAGGGGAGGTTCTGGTAGGATATGCTCAGTCTGCCTTGGGTGCTAGATTTGACCATATAGTCTAACATGTGTCGACTCAGATCACCCAAGGTCAACCTGAAGACAGATTGAGGGAGATCAGAGACCAATCTTTCTTCTACTTACTTAGCATGATGAACTCTGGACAGCTGAGTTACGTTCATCTGAAGCCTATGTTTCTATTTGGGGATGCCCTGGCTCTTTCGGGCCCGAGCGTTATAGAGATAACTGAGAACTGGGACTTCTATTTTTAGGAGGAAGCGATTCACATACCCCTAATGGAGTGCCACTTCCCCCTATCAGGTTTTAATATGGTGCCTCTTGAGAGAAGAATGCCGGGTTCCCTAACTCTGGATCAATAGGGACACTACTAAAATATGATCTATTAGCGACGTAATTTAGCGACGGCATAAAATGTCGTCGCTAACTATGGAATATAGCGACTCCTTTATATAAACATCGTAAAACGTCACTGACTTGCGACGTTCAGCGACGGAAGTTAAATTACGTCGCTGAATAGCAACGTTCAGCGACATATTATTAAAATATGTCGCCATCTATTAAAATTTTGTGACGGTTAGCGACGACCGCTCTTGACGTCGCTAACATTTTTACTTAGGGCACAGCGTTTCATTTTTTCTTCCTCACTCGAAAATTCCATTTTTCACTCGAGCTCTCCTTCCCCCCCCCCCGGCGACTCCCTCCCCCTCCGGCGACCCCTACCCCTCCGACAACTCCCTCCCCCTCCGACGACCCCTACCATTCCGTCGAGCTCCTCCTCCTCGAGCTCAGGTAAACCCTAACCTAATTAACTCCTCTCCCTCCTCCTCCTCCTCCTCCTCCACCCCGCACACACCCACTGTCTGTATAGTTGTTTGGACATTGACACGACCCTTGGACACATTTGTATGCACACAAACACATACGACCCCTCTTGACATGTTTTGGGTTTTATTTAGGTTATGGGGTTTGGCAGTTGAAATGCAATCTCAGGTTTTCCTGAGATTGAGTTTGGAATTTCTGAGATACAAGGTTGGGTTTAGTTTGTTGACTGTGAGTTGAGTTGGGGTTTTGAGTTAAATTGAATGTTTAAAAGTTGTTGGTTGTATACTCAGTTTCCTGAGATATATGTATGTGAAATAGAAATGTGTTGGCTTGGTATATTTAGTTCATATATGTAGAGTAGTGATATATAGCTGAGATTATATATGCATGAGATTCATGTGGGGTAAGGCTATGATATATAGGGGCTTGCTATATTTGGATTTGAGAGGATATATGTATATATATATGTATTTTTTTGAGAGGATATATGTATTTTTATGAGAGGATATATATATATATATATATATATATATATATATATATATATATATATATTTTTATATATATATATATGTTATTGTATATATATGGTATACATATGTGCTTGACCTAGTGTACCTTAGCTTATACCCTGATATATCTATAGGATTACCTAGAAATGAACCCAATAGGCTAATTTAACTTGTGGACTAGAGTTTGTCCAAAACCCTAGCTAGTAATTCTACTACTGATATCGTCGATACCAATACTCATAGGAATAGTCCGATACCGATTCCCATACCTATATGTTGTTGCTCAAGCAGTTTATAGCTACAAATGTGTAAGTACAACATGAAAATCTCATCTGTTAAATATGTTACCTAAGAGCATCATTAGTAAGGGCAATTCATTACTACAGTGTATAGATGTAATGCATGTGGTTCGTATTACGTATTTTGGAATATGTGTACGTATTTTATCTTGTATTGCATGATTCCTTGCTTAGCTTTCTTCATGGCTTGGTTTATTCTTGGGTTGGTTCGGCTTGGCTTGGTTTTGCCTTGGTTCATCATGAACCAAGGGTGAACCCCTACCTACCACCACCATTAGTATTTATTACCCATTCTTCTTTCTCTCTCCTCATTACTCTTCTTCTTCTCTACCATAACTTCTTCACCTACCAGAGAGAGAGAGAGGTCTAGGCAAGTGCAGTTTACTTCATGGAAGAACTCTAATTTTATTGTTCCATTCTCTTCTTTGCAGCATTCTAACATACTTTAGTACTTGGTATTTTTACTTTCCATGGCCAGATTCTTGTAGATCTAAAGTTTATATTATTTTTAGAATTTCTTGGGTTTTGATCTACTTAATCTTGTTATTTCTCAGTTTTGATGGTTCCATGTTGTAGAAAATTTTGTTCTGCCCCATTTTGACCTATGGAAGTTCGAATTTGGACTCTGGATGAAGGTTTCATGGAGCTTGGAAGCATGGGTCCATGGTGTTCTTCTTCTTCTCGAAAATTGGAGAAGAAGAACAGTTCTCTGACCACATGGCAGTACTTGACCGTATGATCATTCATGCGGCAAGTCACTCTAGCCACATGTGGCCCTTGCATTCTTGCCGCATGGACTTGAACCGAGCGCATATACCTGAACTTCTAAGCACCGCATACGACTGGAATTCCCTGGCCGCATAAGCCTACTTCCTTCTTGGCCGCATACAGCCTTTTCCATTGGCCGCATGGAGCTTCGATCCGCGCCTATCACGCCCCAGAACCAGAATACTGGAGAGCGGGGACAAACATAGCCAGCTACGTATATGAAATGGAATCTATCTCGCTATACGGTCACGGCTGTCTAGATACATGAGGGTTTACTACAAGCCAACAGTCTCCTATGGTCATGAACAAGCCTAGTGTCTCAATCACAAGCAAGTAAGTAAAGTCATAAGATGTATGATCATTAAATATACAATAATAAGGCATCCCAAATATTATATATTCAACTGATCATGAAGCTAGTCGTTACAAAATGTTAGGACTAGCAAGAGTTTAGTCATACATGATCAACCCTAGGATCTGTCAATCATGTTACAGCACGTAGGCAGACAGTAAGTAAATGCAATCGAGCTAAACAGGTGCTCGTCGGCTAAACGCCTCAAAAGAATATTTTTACAATAAAGTGGAAGATCAAAAATAAACCCATTCGTTGCCCTGGTTATGTCTAGTCGCCACCATCGGGCTGGAAAGTCGGTAGATCCTCTGGAGCTGCTCCAAAATCTGGCCATACAAAACCAGCTGGGTCAGACCCCAGAAAGAGCAAGTACCACAAAGGAAGCTTCACTTAGGAACGAAAACCAGCAATTAGCACAGAAGATAATATTAATATAGTAAAGTTGAAGAAATATAACATCACGAGGATATACGGTAAGATAACCATGAAACCATTCAGATAACCAGGTTACAACCCTTAAACCAAATAAGGACCGGGATTGTAACCCTTCATCTGAACTGAACCTGGTCTCTCCCATTTATCAGCAAGATAAATATAAAAAAATCAGAACATGTAACAATCTTGTACAGGTTCAGGGCAAGACTAGACTGATTTTTTCTCATTCAACAATCACGGCCAAGCAATAAGTTCGGCTTGATACTTTAACTAACTAGGGTTATCACAGGCCTAGTTACTAGCAAGATGCAGTGAGATTATTCCACAGCCACAAGCCCTGCAGACCATCCAGGTTACCCAGGTCAAAAATTAGGGGTTGAGTTCAGGTGGGTACATCGTCCAGAAAACGCATGTACCCTTAGGTAGCTTGAAGGGTGCAACACATGATAGTATGCTGGAAATGTGCCCTACTCGACGGCAGGCTATAGATCCCAAGCGCGCCCAGGTAACAGGATTGCCTGTAGCTGGGACATCTCTTTATGACTAATGTATTAATCTAGTTATTAGCCTTAGTCCATTTCAGTAGGCACTCCTGACCGTGGTACTCAGGAGTCCCATCCTAGACATGATGCAAGACAAGACTGGATTATTTGTACAAGCACAATAGCCTACGGTATCCAGGTTATTTATACAGGTCATGTCATGTCAGGTAGCGTCGCAACAGCTTATCGAGATATATCATGTCAGGTTATCATATCAAGTGTACTTGTCAGGAGTGCGCCACGACAGGCCACTATCAGGTCATGTCATGTTTACTTGTCAGGAGTGCACCCCTACGGGTCACTATCGTGTTCAGGTACATGTGCAGGGCATCGTAGTGCAAGCATTCAATCAGAAGATCCAAGTACACTGGAATCACAAGACTTGATTTAACAATAATAGAAATAATAATTAAATGGCAGGGCAAGACACAGGAAGGAGCCCTGTGGCTCAGGGTCCACTAGAACTCATGCGGCCAATAAGGATAGCGCATACAACTTGGTAAGGACAGGGGCATGCGGCTAGAAGGGCAAAGGCGCATGCGGCTAGGGAGGCAAGGGGCATGCGGCTAGTGAGGCAAGGGGGTGCATGCGGCTGAGTTGCTGGAATCCATGCGGCTGGAAGAAGCGAGTCCCATGCGGCTCAATGGGAGGACAACGACACATGCGACTAGGGGTGATGGGCGCACATGCGGCTGGCCGAAGAGTAGTTCCATGCGGCTAGCTCAAGACGGTTCATGCGGCTCAAGAGTTCGGGTTCAACAGGAAGCAGGCGCGCGGCTCAGGACTAGAAGCAAGCTCAAGCGCATACGGCTGGCTAGAAAGTAGTTCCATATGGCTAGCTGGGTTCGGCCCTTATACGGCTAGCGAAATTCGGATTCATGCGGCTGACGGATTGGATGCCCATGCGGCTGCAGAAGCAAGAGGGGTGCATGCGGCTGAGTGATGAGAAGTCCATGCGGCTAGGAGTGCGAGGGTCTCATGCGACTGAAAGCAACTTACCGCATGAATGTTCATGCAGCTAAGTATTGCCATGCGGCCAGAGAACTGTTCTTCTTCTCCGAAATTTCGAGAAGAAGAACACCAAGAACCCATGCTTCCAAGCTCCATAAAACCTTCATCCAGAGTCCAAATTCGAACTTCCATAGGTCAAAATGGGGCAGAACGAAATTCTCTACAACATGGAACCATCAAAACTTAGAAATAACAAGATTAAGTAGATCAAAATCCAAGAATTTTGAAAATAAAATAAACTTAGATCTACAAGAATTCGGCTATGGAAAGTAAAAATGCCGAGTACTAAAGTATGCTAGAATACTGCAAAAAAGAGAATGGAACAATAAAATTAGAGTTCCTCCATGAAGCAAGCTGCACTTGCCTAGGCCTCTCTCTCCTTCTCTCTGGTAGGTGAAGGAGTAATGGAGGAAAGAAGAAGAGTAATGAAGAGAGAGAAGGAAGTGGGGGTTAATAAATGGTAGTGGTAGGTAGGTAGGTGGTTCTCTCCTTGGTTCATAATAAACCAAAGAAAACCAAGCCTAGCCGAACCCAAACCAAGAATAAACCAAGCCAAGAAGGAAAAGCTAAGCAAGGAATCATGCAATACAAGATAAAATACGTACACGTATTCTAAAATACGTAATACGAACCACAGGCATTACAACTCTACCCACCTTAAAAGAATTCTGTCCTCGGAATTTAATTAAGAGGCTAGAGAGACGAGGACAAGCTATATTAATCACATGCAAGCTATAACTAGGCAATCAATCACTCATTCAAGCAAGGAATCGAAGGCATGAGGCATAAGGCATAAGAAAGACATTATACCTCACGAGTCAAACATGCCGGGATATCGCGATCGGATATCATCCTCACGCTCCCACGTTGACTCACCCAAAGAGTGATGACCCCAAGCAACTCGTACTAACTTGATAGTCTTGTTCTTGAGTATCTTCTCTCTCTATTCCAATATAGACACGGGCCTCTCCTCATACGAAAGGTTGGTACCAACGACCAATTCTGAATGATCCAGGATGTGGCTCGGGTCCAGGATATACCGTCGTAATTGTGATACATGGAACACGTCATGCACCTCGCTTAGCGACGGTGGAAGAGCGAGACGATAGGACACATCTCCTACTCGCTCCAGAATATCGAACGGCCCTATATACCTAGGACTAAGCTTTTCTCGTGCGCCGAAATGAATGACGCCACGGTTAGGCGAAATCCTCAGGAATACATGGTCGTCGACAGAAAACTCGAGAGGGCACCGATGAGAATCGGCCCAATGGCGCTGGCGATCTTGGGCAACTCGAAGATGATCCCGAACTCTTCTGACCACTTCAACTGTCTGGACAATCATTTCTGGACCGAGCATCTGCCTCTCTCCCACATCATCCTATGCTAACGGGGATCGACACTTCTTGCCATATAGTGCCTCGAACGGTGCCATCTAGATACTGGCTTGGAAGCTATTGTTGTACGAGAACTCCACCAGGTGCAGGTGATCTTCCTATGAACTACCGAAGTCAAGTGTACAGGATCGTAACATATCTTCAAGAGTCTAGATTGTACGCTCTGACTGACCATCTGTCTGCGGATGATATGCTGAACTGAACTGGAGATGATTTCCCAAACTCTCCTGCAGGCTACGCCAAAAGTACGATATGAATCTCGAATCTCGATCTGAGGTAATACTGATTGGCACTCCGCGCAACCTGACAATCTGCCTGAGATACACCTCTGCTAACTGAGCAGTCGACTGCCCAACTCTGAATGGAAGAAAGTGAGCTACCTTCGTGAGCCTGTCAACTATAACCCAAATAGCATCTCGACCAGCTGGAGACCTAGGTAATCCAGTCACAAAATCCATGGTCACATGCTCCCACTTCCATTCTGGAATCGACAAGGGCTGAAGAAGTCCAGCGGGCCTCTGATGTTAGCCTTAACTTGTTGGCAGACTAAACAACTAGAGACAAACCGGGCTATCTCCCTCTTCATGCCATTCCACCAAAAGTGCTGACGGATATCTCGGTACATCTTCGTACCACCAGGATAAATGGAATACTTAGAACTATGAGCCTCTGCCATGATCTTATGTCTGATATCTTCACTGGGTACACAAAGACGCTTACCATGCCTAAATGTACCGTCTTCATGAATACACAACTCTGGTCTTCGTCCTGTCTCACACTCTGTCCTGAGTTGCTGAAGCTTGGAATCTGCTAATTGCGCCATCCGGATCCTCTCGACTATGGTGGATTGAACTTGGATACTGGCCGTCAATGCCACACTGGAAGGGAGAACAACTTCAATACCCATCTTCTGAAGATCTGCTAACAGCTCTGGTTGCGCTGTTAGGAAATAAACTCCGGCTCTCCTGCTCAATGCATCTGCAACGACGTTGGCCTTCCCAGGATGATACTGCAAGTTGACATCATAATCCACAAGAAGCTCCAGCCACCTCCTCTGACGCATGTTAAGATCTTTCTGGATGAAAACATAATTCAGGCTCTTGTGGTCGGTGAAAATCTCCACTCTATCTTCGTACAAGTAGTGCCTCCACAACTTAAGTGTAAACACCACTGCTGCCAGCTCCAAGTCATGGGTTGGATAATTTCTCTCATGATCATGAAGCTACCGTGACGCATAAGCTATTACCTTCTCATGCTGCATCAGAACACATCCCAAGCCTCTGCCTGAAGCATCACAATATATCGATAATCCTCCGATTCCATCTGGAAGCGTGAGAATAGGAGCCGTCATCAAGCCTCGCTTCAACTTCTCAAAAGAGTCCTGATATTTTGCTGTCCAAGCAAACTGCATATCCTTGCGGGTCAACTGGATCAATGGCGCCGAGATCCGGGCAAAGTCTGAAATAAATCGTCGGTAGTAGCCGGCCAATCCTAGAAAACTGCAAACCTCTACAACTGTGCTGGGCACCGGCCATGACTCAATGGCCACAATCTTCTGGGGATCCAGTTGTACTCCTCCTCTGGTGATGATATGACACAAGTACGAAAAATGATCGATCCAGAACTCGCATTTACTGAACTTGGTATACAACTGGTGTTTCCTGAGAATCTGAAGAACCACACGGAGATGCTGCTCATGCTCCGCCTCACTCTGGCTAAAGACCAGGATGTCATCCAAAAATACAATCACGAACTGATCCAAATAAGGCATGAAAATACGATTCATGAGATCCATGAATACAGCCGGCACATTGGTCGCTCCAAATAGCATCACTAGGAACTCCCAATGCCCATACCTAGACCTGAAAGCTGTCTTCGGGATGTCCTGCTCTCTGACTCTGATCTGGTGATATCCCGAGTACAAGTCGACCTTCGAGAATACTGCTGCCCCTTTGAGCTGATCAAACAAGTCATCTATCCTTGGGAGAGGGTATCTGTTCTTGATTGTCACTGAGTTCAAGGTACGATAATCAATCCATAACCTGGACGCACTATCCTTCTTTTTCACAAGAAGCATCGGGGCTCCCCAAGGCGATCCACTTACACGAATGAATCCCTTGGTTCAAAGTTCTTCAATCATCTTGTACAAGATCTCTAACTCTGACGGCACCATCCTGTAGACTCTCTCGGATACTGGGGCTGTCCCAGGAATCAAGTCTATGGTGAACTCGATCTTCCGCTCTGGCGGCATACCTGGAAGCTCTTCTGGGAAAACATCTGGAAACTCCTCGACTATCCGAGGTAACTGCACTGCCGCTACTGCCATCCGTAACACTGGAGGAGAAGGCTCAACTGCGCCTCTGGAAAAGGAAAACTATGGCTCTCGTGGAATGCTAAAAATAACCCTACCAATATGGCAGTCTATTCTAGCATAATGGTTCCTCAACCAATCCATCTCTAAGACCACATCATAATCCGCTATCGTGAACTCTATCAATCTAGCGGGAAATTCCTTACCGCTAACTACGATCCGACACGAAGAAAATACCCTATCGACTCCCACAAGTCCGTTACCAGTAAGTATATTGAGCCTTACTGATAATAACTCGGGCTCCAATCCTATCCGTATTGCGAATCGTACAGACATAAAAGAATACGATGTACCAGAATCAAATAAAGCTGAAGCTGGAAAGGAGTTAACGAGAATAGTACCTGCCACTACCTCTTCTGGTGCCAATCCTTCCTCTGTGGTCATCACCATGGCCTGACCATGCCCTAGGGGTGCTGGTCCCCTCTGCTGAAGTCCTCGGTGCCTATTCTGACTCAAGACTTGGGCTTGAGCATGCTGCTGGAGGTGTTGTTACTGGAACATCTGGAACTGAGGCGGCAAGGGCCTCGGCAATGGATACTGCTGCTGCTGGACCGGAGCTGGTCCTCTCACCGAAGAGCTAGAAAGGTTGGACGATGATGAACCACCCCTATTCGGGCAGGATCCAACCCTATGGTCTGCTGCTCCACAAGCCAGACACAATCCTTGTGCCATACGACACTCTGCCACTACATGGCCTGGCTTCCCATAATAAGAACATCCCACGGCGGAAGACTGCTTCTGCTTCTGCTATTGAGGGTACGTCGGGGTTGAATGCTGAACCGACGTCACGGAGGTCGCCCGCCTCGAAGCTCTAATAGTCAAAGCCCTGGCTGCCGGGGCTGGGGCTGAAGACCGATTCATCTGGCCGTGGGATCACTTCGGACCTCCGGCCCTATCCACGATCCTCTGGGAGGTATACTCATGCCTCTAGCTGCTCTCAAGACTGCATCAAAAGTTTGATGCTCAAACTGCTCCACTGCTAACAAAATCTTCAGTGAAGCCCTTGCTGAAATTGCTAGGCTCTATCATACTCGGTTGCCACCAAGGTGGGAGCAAACCGACTGAGCCTCAAAAACTTGGTCACATATCCGTCGATCGTTCTGCCCATCTGCTTCAGATTGGTGAACCTCGTTTGTAGATCGTACCAAGCTACAGTATCAAAATACTTGGTCTGGAATCTCTCTCTGAACACCGCCCAAGCAATGGGTGCTGCTAATCCAACGGCATGAGCCGTCTACCAGCTGTGGGCAAGATCTAATAACTGAAGGCGCCCCACGGCTACCTTCTTATTCTCTGGGGTCCTAGCTGCTTCTAGAGTCACCTCTGTGTCCTGAAGCCGAGCATCTGCAGCGATAGCATCTTCACTACCGTCGAAGAATAGAGGGTTCAAGCGCTTGAAGCTGTTGGCCGCGGTATTACCCTGATGACCTCCTCTGGTCAGAGCATCCGTCACTGTCTGGTACAAGGGGTCTCTACGATGATCTTGGGAACCTATCAAGGTCCTGACGAGACCTACCAAAGTGCCATCATCAGGCTCGACAGCATGAACTGGCTGGACTGGTGGCTCTCCGTCAGAAGGCACGACTCTGGAGGCTACTCCGGAATGCTGGACTTGATCTTCGGGTTACTGCTGATCCATGGGTAGTACTCCGTCTTGCTGACCGACAGATCCAAGAACGATGTCGCTGAAGAAGACGACATGGGAAACAATAAGGAAGGACCAGGACAGATCAACGATACAAGCATATGATCAGGACAAGAATCCAGGGGTTCAAAAGATACGAGCAGAGATCAAAGACGAATACAGATTGAGACATCTATTCGGTAAACCCTCACATATCTTGATTTACAAGATCTGCATAGGCCACCACTGTGCCAGCCGCATGGACTCGCTTCCCGACAGCCGTATGTGCACCTATCATTCCTAGCCGCATATGCCACCGACCTCCCCTGACCGCATGGAACTCGGTCAGTTCTGCCGCATAGGTCGGACGCCCCTATTCTGCCGCATGCGCTCATCCCTTCCGTCAGCCGCATGAGGCCCACTCTTCCGCTGGCCGCATGAGACTCGACTTCTTTGAACCGTATACACCCTCTTGCCTTCCTAGCCGCATGACCCTGTCCTTACCAAGTCGTACGCGCTCTCTTTAATTGGCCGCATGGGTTCTAGTGATCTTAAGCCGCAGGGCCCCTACCTGTGCCTTGTCCTGCTATTTAATTATTATTATTATTATTTGATCTTTACTGATAATTTATGTCTTGTAACCTTAGCATAACTTGGGTCTCCTGATTGAATGCTTACACTATGATGCCCTGGATATGTACCCTGAACACGACAGTTACCCCTAGTGGTGTACTCTTGATAAGTAACATGACCTGATAGTGGCCCGTCGTGGCGCACTCCTGACAAGTGAACTTGCCCTGATAACCTGACATGATATATCTTGATAAGCTATTGCGACGGCTACCTGATATGACATGACCTGTATAAATAACCTGGACACCGTAGGCGATTGTGTTTGCACAAATAATCTAGTCCTATCTTACATCATGTCTAGGAAGGGACTCCTGAGTACCACGATCAGGAGTACATATTGAAATGGACTAAGGCTAATAAACTAGATTAATACATTAGTCATAAAGAAATCTCCCGGCTACAGACGATCCCGTTACCTGGGCGCGCTTGGGATCTGTAGCCTGCCGTCGAGTAGGGCACATTTCCAGCACACTGTCATGTGTTGTACCCTTCAAGCTACTTAAGGGTACATGCGTTTCCTGGACGATGTACCCGCCTGAATTCAATCCCTAATCTTCGACCTGGGTAACCTAGATGGTCTGCAGGGCTTGTGGCTGTAGAATAATCTCACTGCATCTTGCTAGTAACTAGGCATGTGTAAACCCTAGCTAGTTAAAGTATAAAGCCGTACTTATTGCTTGGCCGTGATTGTTGAATGGGGAATAATCAGTCTAGTCTTGTCTTGATCCGGTATAAGATTGTTACATGTTCTGATTTTCTTATATTATCTTGCTGATAAATAGGAGAAACTAAGTTCGGTTCAGATGGAGGGTTACAATCCCGGTCCTTGTTTGGTTTAAGGGTTGTAACCTGGTTATCTGAATGGTTCCATGGTTATCTTACCGTATATCCTCGTGATGTATCTCTCCAGTTTTACTATATTATTATTATCTTCTATACTAATTGCTGGTTTTAGTTCCTAAGTGAAGCTTCCTTTATGGCACTTGCTCTTTATGGGGTCTGACCCAGCTGGTTTTGTATAGCCAGATTTCGGAGCAGCTCCAGAGGATCTACCGACTTTCCTGCCCGATGTTGGCCACTAGACGTAACCAGGGCAACGAGTGGGTTTATTTTGATCTCCCACTTTATTGTAAAAATATTCTTTTGAGGCGTTTAGCCAACGAGCACCTGTTTAGCTCGATTGCACTTACTTACTGTCCGCCTAAGGGTTGTAACATGATTGACAGATCCTAGGGTTGATCATGTATGACTAAACTCTTGCTAGTCCTAACATTTTGTAATGACTAGATTCATGATCAGCTGAATATGTAATATTTGGGACGCCTTATTATTGTATATTTAATGATCATACAACTTGTGACTTTTACCTGCTTGTTATGATTGAGACACTAGGCTTGTTTATGACCATAGGTGACTGTTGGCTTGTAGTGAACCCTCATGTATCTAGACAGCCAAGACCGTATAGCGAGATGGATTCCATTTCATATACGTAGCTGGCTATATCTGCCCCCGCTATCCAGTATTCTGGTTCTGGGGCGTGACATGGTTTAAGTGGCGGCCCATACAGGTCTTATAAATCAAGATATGTGAGGGTTTACAAAATATATGTCTCAATCAGTATTCGCCTTTGATCTCTGCTCGAATCTTCTGAATCCCTGGATTCTTGTCCTAATCATATGCTTGTATCGTTGATCTATCCTGGTCCTTCCTTATTGTTCCCCATGTCGTCTTCTTCAGCGGCATCGTTTCTGGACCTGCCGGTCAGTGAGGCGGAGCACTTCTCGTGGACCAGCCGCAACCAGGGGATCAAGCCCAGCATTTCGGAGTAGCCTCCAGAGTCGTACCTTCTGGTGGAGAGCCATCAGTCCAGCCAGTTCAGCCTGCCGAGCCTGATGATGACACTTTGGTAGGTCTCGTCAGGACCTTGATAGCTTCCCAAGATCGTCGAGGAGATGTCTTACACCAGGCAGTGACGGATGCTCTGACCAGAGGAGGTCATCAGGGTAACAGTACGGCCAACAGCTTCAAGCGCTTGAACCCTCCATTCTTCGACGGTAGTGAAGATGCTATCGCTGCAGATGCTTGGCTTCAGGACACAGAGGTGATTCCAGAAGCAGCCTGGACTCCAGAGAATGATAAGGTAGCCGTGGTGCGCTTGCAGTTATTAGACCTTGCCCGCAGCTGGTGGACGGCTCAGGCTGTTGGATTAGCAGCACCCATTGCTTGGGCGGTGTTCAGAGAGAGATTCCAGACCAAGTATTTTGATGCTGTAGCTCGGTACGATCTACAGACGAGGTTAACCAATCTGAAGCCGATGGGCAGAATGGTCGATGGATATGCGGTCGAGTTTTCGAGGCTCAGTCAGTTTGCTCCTACCTTGGTGGCAACCGAGTATGATAGAGCCTAACAATTTTAGCAAGGGCTTCACCTGGAGATTTTGTTGGCAGTTGAGCAGTTTGAGCATCAGACTTTTGATGCAGCCTTGAGAGCAGCTAGGAGGCATGAGTATACCTTCCAGAGGATTGTGGATAGGGCCGAAGGTCGGAAGAGATCCCATGGCCAAATGAATCAGTCTTTAGCCCCAGCCCTGGCAGCCAGGGCTTTGACCATTGGAGCTCTGAGGTGAGCGGCCTCAGTGACGTCGGTTCAGCATTCAACCCCGATGTACCCTCAGCAGCAGCAGCAGAAGCAGAATCAGTCTTCCGCAGTGGGATGTTCTCTTTATGGAAAGCCAGGCCATATAGTGGCAGAGTGTCGCAGGGCACAGGGATTGTGTGTGGCTTGTGGAGCAGCAGACCATAGGGTTGGATCCTACCCGAATAGGGGTGGTTCATCATCGTCCAACCTTTCTAGCTCTTCGGTGAGAGGACCAGCACCGGTCCAGCAGCAGCAGTATCCATTGCCGAGGCCCTTACCGTCCCAGTCCCAGGCGTTCCAATAACAACACCCCAGCAGCATGTTCAAGCCCAAGCCTTGAGTTAGAATAGGCAGCGAGGATTTCAGCAGAAGGGACCAGCACCCCGAGGGCATGATCAGGCTATGGTGATGACCGCAGAGGAAGAATTGGCACCAGGAGAGGTAGTGGCAGGTACTATTCTCGTCAACTCATTTCCAGCTTCAGCTTTATTTGATTCTGGTGTATCATATTCTTTTATGTCTGCACGATTTACGATACGGATAGGATTGGAGCTCGTGTTATTATCAGTAAGGCTCAATATACTTACGGGTAACGGACTTGTGGGAGTCGATAGAGTGTTTTCCTCGTGTCGGATCGTAGTTAGCGGTAGAGAATTTTTCGCTAGATTGATAGAGTTCCTGATGGCCGACTATGATGTGGTCTTAGGGATGGATTGGTTGAGGAACCAGTATGCTAGAATAGACTGCCATATTGGTAGGGTTTTTTTAGCATTCCAGGCGAGCCAAAGTTTTCCTTTTTCTCGGGGCAAAGTTGAGCCTTATCCTCCAGTGTTGCGGATGGCAGTAGCGGCAGTGTGGTTGCCCCGGATAGTCGAAGAGTTTCCAGATGTTTTCCCAGAAGAGCTTTCAGGTATGTCGCCATAACGGGAGATCGAGTTCACTATAGACTTGATTCCTGGGGCAGCCCCAGTATCAGAGAGAGTCTACAGGATGGCGTCGTCAGAGTTGGAGATCTTGTACAAGATGATTGAAGAACTTCAAACCAAGGAATTTATTAGTGCTAGTGGATCGCCTTGGGGAGCCCCGATGCTTCTTGTGAAAAAAATGATGGTATGTCCAGGTTATGTGTTGATTATCGTACCTTGAACTCAGTGACAATCAAGAACAGATATCCTCTCCCGAGGATAGATGACTTGTTTGATCAACTCAAAGGGGCAGCGGTATTCTCGAAGATCGACTTGCGCTCAGGATATCATCAGATCAGAGTCAGAGAGCAGGACATCCCGAAGACAGCTTTCAGGTCTAGGTATGGGCATTGGGAGTTCCTAGTGATGCTATTTGGAGCGACCAATGCGCCGGCTGTATTCATGGATCTCATGAATTGCATCTTCATGTCTTATTTGGATCAGTTCATGATTGTATTTCTGGATGACATCCTCGTCTATAGAAGGAGTGAAGCGGAGCATGAGCAGCATCTCCGTGTGGTTCTTCAGATTCTCAGGGAGCACCAGTTGTATGCCAAGTTCAGTAAATACGAGTTCTGGCTCGATCGCATTTCGTACTTGGGTCATATCATCACTCGAGAAAGAGTAGAAGTGAATCCCCAGAAGATTGTGGCTATTGAGTAATGGCCGGTGCCCAGCACAGTTGTAGAGGTTCGTAGTTTTCTCGGATTGGCCGGCTACTACCGACGATTTGTTTCGGACTTTGCCCAAATCTCGGCGCCATTGACCCAGTTGACCCGCAAGGAGGTGCGGTTTGCTTAGACAGCAGAATGTCAGGATTCATTTGAGAAGTTGAAGCAAGGCTTGATGACAGCTCCTATTCTCGCACTTCTAGATAGAACCGGAGGATTCTCAGTATATTGTGATGCTTCAGGCAGAGGCTTGGGATGTGTTCTGATACAGCATGGGAAGGTAATAGCTTATACGTCACGGCAACTTTGTGATCATGAGAGGAGTTACCCAACCCATGACTTGGAGCTGGCAGCAGTAGTGTTTGCACTTAAGTTGTGGAGGTACTACTTGTACGGAGATAGGGTGGAGATTTTCACCAACCAGAAGAGTCTGAAGTATGTTTTCACCCAGAAGGATCTTAACATGCGTTAGAGGAGGTGGCTGGAGCTTCTTATGGATTATGATGTTAACTTGCAGTATCATCCCGGGAAGGCCAACGTTGTTGCAGATGCATTGAACAGGAGAGCCGGAGTTTATTTTCTAACAGCGTAACCGGAGCTATTAGCATATCTTCAGAAAATGGGTATTAAAGTTGTTCTCCCTTCCAGTGTGGCATTGATGGCCAGTATACAAGTTCAGTCCACCATAGTCGAGAGGATCCGGATGGCGCAGTCAGCATATTTTAAGCTTCAGCGACTCAGGACAGAGTGTGAGGCAGGGCGGCGACCAGAGTTGTGTATTCATGAAGACAGTACACTTAGGCATGGTAGGCGTCTTTGTGTACCCAGGGGAGATATCAGACAGGAAATCATGGCAAAGGCTCACAGTTCACAGTATTCCATTCATCCTGGTGGTACAAAGATGTACCGAGATATTCGTCAGCACTTTTGGTGGAATGGCATGAAGAGGGAGATTGCCCGTTTTGTCTCTCGTTGTTTAGTCTGCCAACAAGTTAAGGCTGAACATCAAAGGCCCACTGGACTTCTTCAGCCCTTGCCAATTCCAAAATAGAAATGAGAACATGTGACCATGGATTTTGTGACTGGATTAACTAGGTCCCCAGCTGGTCGAGATGCTATTTGGGTTATAGCTGACAGGCTCACGAAGGTAGCTCACTTTATCCCATTCAGAATTGGGCAGTCGACAGCTTATTTAACAGAGATGTACCTCAGGCAGATTGTCAGGTTGCACGGAGTGCCTGTCAGTATCACCTCGGACCGAGATTCAAGGTTCACGTTGCACTTTTGGCGTAGCCTGTAGGAGAGTTTGGGAACTCGTCTCCAGTTCAGTTCAGCATATCATCTGCAGACAGATGGACAGTCGGAGCGTACAATCCAGACTCTTGAAGATATATTGCGGTCCTGTACACTTGACTTCGGTGGTTCGTGGGAAGATCACCTGCACCTGGTAGAATTCTCGTACAACAACAGCTTCCATGCCAGTATCCAGATGGCACCGTTCGAGGCACTGTATGGTAAAAAGTGCAGATCCCCGTTAGCCTGGGATGATGTGGGAGAGAGACAGATGCTCGATCCAGAAATGATTGCCCAGACCGTTGAGGTGGTCAGAAGAGTCAGGGATCAACTTCGAGTTGCCCAAGATCGCCTGTGCCATTGGGCCGATTCTCATCGGCGCCCTCTCGAGTTTTCTGTCGGCAACCATGTATTCCTGAGAATTTCGCCTAACCGTGGCATCATTCGTTTCGGCGCACGGGGAAAGCTTAGTCCTAAGTATATAGGGCCGTTCGATATTCTGGAGCGAGTAGGAGATGTGTCCTATCGTCTCGCTCTTCCGCCATCGCTAAGCGAGGTGCATGACGTGTTCCATGTATCCCAATTACGACGGTATATTCCGGACCCGAGCCACATCCTGGATCATTCGGAATTGGTTGTTGGTACCAACCTTTCATATGAGGAGTGGCCCGTGTCTATATTAGACCAGAGAGAGAAGATACTCAAGAACAAGACCATAAAGTTAGTCCGAGTTGCTTGGGGTTATCGAGTCAACGTGGGAGCGTGAGGATGATATCCGATCGCGATATCCCGACTTGTTTGACTCGTGAGGTATAATGTCTTCCTTATGCCTCATGCCTTCAATTCCTTGCTTGAATGAGTGATTGCTTGCCTAGTTATAGCTTGCATGTGATTAATATAGCTTGTTCTCGTCTCTCTAGCCTCTTAATTAAATTTCGAGAACGGAATTCTTTTAAGGTGGGTAGAGTTGTAATACATGTGGTTCGTATTACGTATTTTGGAATACGTGTACGTATTTTATCGTGTATTACATGATTCCTTGCTTAGCTTTCTTCATGGCTTGGTTTATTCTTGGGTTGGTTTTGCTTGGCTTGGTTTTGCCTTGGTTCATCATGAACCAAGGGTTAACCCCTACCTACCACCACCATTAGTATTTATTATCCATTCTCCTTTCTCTCTCCTCATTACTCTTCTTCTTCTCCAACATAACTTCTTCACCTACCAGAGAGAGAGAGGTCTAGGCAAGTGCAGCTTGCTTCATGGAGGAACTCTAATTTTATTGTTCCATTCTCTTCTTTGCAGCATTCTAACATACTTTAGTACTTGGCATTTTTACTTTCCATGGCCAGATTCTTGTAGATCTAAAGTTTATATTATTTTCAGAATTTCTTGGATTTTAATCTACTTAATCTTGTTATTTCTCAGTTTTGATGGTTCCATGTTGTAGAGAATTTTGTTCTGCCCCATTTTGACCTATGGAAGTTCGGATTTGGACTCTGGATGAAGGTTTCATGGAGCTTGGAAGCATGGATCCATGGTGTTCTTCTTCTTCTCGGAAATTGGAGAAAAAGAACAGTTCTCTGACCGCATGGCAATACTTGACCGCAAGAACATTCATGCGGCAAGTCACTCTAGCCGCATGAGGCCCTTGTATTCTAGCTGCATGGACTTGAACCGAGCGCATATACATGAACTTCTCAGCACCGCATACGACTGGAATTCCCTGGCCGCATAACCTACTTCCTTCTTGGCCGCATATAGCCTTTCCCATTGGCCGCATGGAGCTTCGATCCGTGCCAGCCGCATGGACTCGCTTCCCGATAGCCGCATATGCACCTATCATTCCTAGCCGCATAAGCCACCGTCCTTCCCTGACCGTATGGGACTCGGTCAGTTCAGCCGCATAGGGCTGAGGCCCCTATTCTGCCGCATGCGCTCATCCATCCCGTCAGCTGCATGAGGCCCACTCTTCCGCTGGCCGCATGTGACCCGACTTCTTGGAACCGTATGTACCCCCTTTCCTTCCTAGCCGCATGCCCCTGTCCTTACCAAGTCGTACGCGCTCTCCTTTATTGGCCTCATAGATTCTAGTGATCCTGAGCCGCAGGGCCCCTTCCTGTGCCTTGCCCTGCTATTTAATTATTATTATTATTATTATTTGATCTTTACTGATAATTCATGTCTTGTAACCTTAGCATAACTTGGATCTCCTGATTGAATGCTTGCATTATGATGCCCTGCACATGTACCCTGAACACGACAGTGACCCGTAGTGGTGCACTCTTGACAAGTAACAAGACCTGATAGTGGCCTGTCGTGGCGCACTCCTGACAAGTGAACTTATCATGATAACCTGACATGATATATCTTGATAAGCTGTTGCGACGGCTACCTGACATGACATGACCTTTATAAATAACCTGGACAACGTGGGCGATTATGCTTGTACAAATAATCCAGTCCTGTCTTGCATCATGTCTAGGAAGGGACTCCTGAGTACCACGGTCAGGAGTACCTATTGAAATGGACTAAGGCTAATAAACTAGATTACTACATTAGTCATAAAGAGATCTCCCAGCTACAGACGATCCCGTTAACTGGGCGCGCTTGGGATCTGTAGCCTGCAGTCGAGTAGGGCACATTTCTAGCACACTGTCATGTGTTGCACCCTTCAAGCTACTTAAGGGTATATGCGTTTCCAAGACGATGTTCCCACCTGATTTCAACCCCTAATCTTCGACCTGGATAACCTGGATGGTCTGCAGGGCTTGTGGCTGTGGAATAATCTTACTGCATCTTGCTAGTAACTAGGCCTGTGATAACCCTATCTAGTTAAAGTATCAAGCAGTACTTATTGCTTGGCCGTGATTGTTGAATGGGGAATAATCAGTCTAGTTTTGTCTTGATCCGGTATAAGATTGTTACATGTTCTGATTTTCTTATATTATCTTGCTGATAAATGGGAGAAACCAAGTTCGGTTCAGATGAAGGGTTACAATTTCGGTCCTTGTTTGGTTTAAGGGTTGTAACCTGATTATCTGAATGGTTCCATGGTTATCTTACCGTATATCCTCGTGATGTTTATCTCTCTAGTTTTACTATATTATTATTATCTTCTGTGCTAATTGCTGGTTTTAGTTCCTAAGTGAAGCTTCCTTTGTAGCACTTGCTCTTTCTGGGGTCTGACCCAGCTGGCTTTGTATGGCCAAATTTCGGAGCAGCTCCAGAGGATCTACCGACTTTCCAGTCCGATGGTGGCTACTAGACGTAACCAAGGCAACGAGTGGGTTTATTTTGATCTCCCACTTTATTGTAAAAATATTCTTTTGAGGCGTTTAGCCGACGAGCACCTGTTTAGCTCGATTGCACTTACTTACTGTCCGCCTACGGGCTGTAACATGATTGACAGATCCTAGGGTTGATCATGTATGACTAAACTCTTGCTAGTCCTAACATTTTGTAACGACTAGCTTTATGATCAGCTGAATATGTAATATTTGGGATGCCTTATTATTGTATATTTAATGATCATACATCTTGTGACTTTTACCTACTTGTTGTGATTGAGACACTAGGCTTGTTCATGACCATAGGTGACTGTTGGCTTGTAGTGAACCCTCATATATCTAGACAGCCGTGATCGTATAGCGAGATGGATTCCATTTCATATACGTAGCTGGCTATGTCTGCCCCCACTCTCCAGTATTCTGGTTCTGGGGTGTGACAATAGAGTATCCTAGAAGTGTAGGTATGATTGGTATATCGTATTACATAGAGTGTATAGAGTATCCTTTCGGTCTATAAGAGTTACTTCACTCATTTTGTCAAGACAAGTAAAATTTTTAAATGTTGACGGTATATATACCGTCAACATTTGGTTTTGCCTTGTAGCTACAGGCAGTTGCCTGCATTTTGCCTTATAACTTGGCCTTTGGCCTGTGCTTGAGCAGTGTGGACTTCCAGGTTAGGGGGTTAGTTCATGGTTAGCATTGTTTAGATATTAGTTTCAGTTAAAGGGTAAGTTTAGATTAGGATATTAGTTTATGTTAGAAGGAATATGAGAGTTAGTAGATGTTAAAGTAGGATATTAATTTATTAGTTAGGATAGATAGTTTGAGTTAGGATACTGCTCAAGCACAGGCCAAAGGGTCGATATTGGATATCAATTTAAAAAGTTTTACCTTTCTTGACAAACTGGGTAAAGTAACTCTTGTAGACCCAAAGGGTCGATATTGGACAGTTGGGATGAGTATCAGAATCGGTATCGGATTAGTATCGACCGTATCGGATTAGTATCGGTCTATCGGATACGACACTTTGACACAAGACAGTTGTTTTAGTCCCAACACAGTTGTTTTTGTTTCTTCCTTCAAATTCTTTGTTTGTAATATGTGGAATGAATGAACAGTTTATGTTGCGCACCCATATCTAAACTGTCTTAACATTCATTCACTGACTGCAATGTGCATGTATCTATCTTACAGAATTATACTCAATTGGATATGGATATGAATTACTGCATACGGAATCGTTCGTGGATGTACAACCGTCATCCTAATGACATGTGCGATGTGCGAAATGAATTCATAGAGGGTGTACAGCAGTTCCTGCAGTTTGCCAAGGCATTCCCTCAGTACATGGACGGTACCAAAATTAAGTGTCCGTGTGTGAGATGTCGCAACTTGAAATATCATGCAAAAGTGGAAGTCACGTATCATTTATACTCGAAGGGTTTCACGCCGAATTACTATCAGTGGAGCGCGCACGGAGAACTTGTGTCTTTAGCATCGGAGTATGAGTCTTATGTGGATGTCCACAACAACGCTGCTAACGACGATGTGTTGGTGAACATGATTTTTGACCCGGCGGGGCCTAGTTTCGATCCGGACGATCATGATGCACCTGAGGAGGCACCGAACGTCGATGCTGCACAGTTCAAGGAGTTACTGGAGAATGCAAGGACTCCATTATATCCTGGTTGTGAGGATCATTCACCGTTGGAGGTGGTTACGAGATTGTTGAGCATCAAGTCCAATTTTAACATGTCGCAAGATTGCTACAACCGTCTTATGGAGTTGCTTATAGAAATATTGCCTGTGGGTGATAAGTTGCCTAAAGACTTCTACCGGTCTAAGGGGATGGTGAGATCGCTCTGGATGGGACACGAAAAAATCGATTCTTGTCGCAATGGGTGCATGCTGTACTACAAAGACGACAAGGACGCATATGTGTGCAGATTTTATGGTGCTGATCGCTATAACATAACTAGTACAGGAATGTCTACCGGTGCAAGAAGATCGACTGATTCAATGTACTTTTTGCCTTTAACGCCGCGGTTACAAAGATTATTTATGGTGAAAGAGACGGCCGAAAATATGAGTTGGCACATGCGAGAACAGATTGAAGGAGTATTGGATCACCCATCCGATGGAGAAGCGTGGAAGCACTTTGATCGAGTGTATCCTGATTTTGCTTCAGATCTGCGTAATGTCAGGTTAGGGCTATCTTCTGACGGTTTTACTCCTTTTCGTCTTTCGGGATCCCAGCATTCGTGCTGGCCTGTGATTGTCACTCCGTATAACCTACCGCCTTGGACGTGCATGAAGACTCAGTACATGTTTCTAACCGTTATAATTCTTGGTCCGAATAATCCTATGAGGAACATTGATGTGTACTTACAACCTTTGATAGATGAGTTGAATCAGTTATGGGAAGTAGGCGCTAACACGTACGATGTTTCCAGGAAGCAGAATTTCCAGATGAAGGCAACCCTTATATGGACCATCAACGACTTTCCGGCCTATGGAATGTTATCTGGATGGAGCACTCATGGCCGTCTCTCATGTCCGTATTACATGGTCCGTAGTAAGGCTTTCCGCTTGAAACATGGAGAAAAACTGTGCTTCTTTGATTATCATCGATAATTTCTGCCAAAAGATCATCCGTTCAGAAGGAACAGGAAAGCATTCCATGCCGGCGTTATAGAGAAGGACGATCCAATGCCAAGGTGGTACGGAGCTATGATATGGGAGAAGGTTAGAGATTTTCCAATTGCTATCGAAGATCCTACAACTGGGTGCAAGTGCGATGGATTTGGTAGAGATCATAACTGGACAAAGAGGAGCATATTCTAGGATCTGCCATACTGGAGTACCAATCTGATAAGACATAATCTTGATGTCATGCATATTGAGAAGAATGTATTTGATAACATAATTAATACTGTGATGGACGTAAAGGGAAAAATAAAAGACAATCCCAAAGCCAGGTTGGACTTAGAAGAAATATGCAAACGCCCTGCGTTGCATTTGATAGAGCAGAATGGAAAACAGTTCCTGCCGAAGTCAATTTTCTCGCTGGACAAGGAGGATAAAGTGAGACTTTGTCGGTGGATCCAGGACCTAAAATTTCCAGACGGATATGTGTCAAATCTGAGAAGATGTGTCGATCCGAAGGAAAACAAAATGACGGGTATGAAGAGCCACGACTGTCACGTATTCATGGAGAGGTTAATTCCGATTGCATTTCAGAAATTCTTACCGCAGGCAGTTTGGGATCCATTGACGGAGCTTAGCATATTCTTCAGGGATCTTTGTTCTAAAAAAATGCTCGTTGATCGTCTAGAAAAGCAAGAGAAGGACATTACGGTAACACTGTGCAAGCTAGAGAGGGTGTTTCGTCCTGGATTCTTCGACTCTATGGATCATTTGCCAATTCATCTATCCTATGAGGCACGTGTTGGTGGACCCGTCGAATATCGATGGATGTACCCGTTCGAGCAACATTAGAATCACCTAAAAAGAAAGATAAAAAATAAGTCACGGGTCGAGGGTTCTATTTGTGAAGCCGATGTTCTCGAGGAGATTACAAACTTTTGTTCGATGTATTTCAAGCCTCATATTGCAACTAATAGAATGAGAGCTTCCAGAAACGACGACGGAGATCATGAAAGTAATAATACAATACTGAAGGTATTCAATGCTCTAGGAAAGCCATCGGGTAAAATGAAGAAGAGATATCTGAACGATGATGAGCTAAGGGCTGCTCAGGTGTATGTATTACTCAACTGCGACGAGAAGGAAGTAGAGAAACTGGAGGGGTAAGTAATTAATACGTCTACATTATTTTAATAGTATTGATTATTATACTATTATATTAATTAAACGATATTGTTTTCAGTATATTTAATGATGATGTGAGGTCAGGTAGGCCACACTTAACAGAAGAAAAACTAGAATAAGAAATAAGGCATTATTTTCCATCATGGTTGAGTGCATATGTAAGACTTGAGAACTCTGTAATTACCTTTCTGTATATGCAATTGATTGAGAATGAGCTTAATTTCTTCTTTCGTGGTATTTAGGTCGATCGTCCATACGCAAGACTTGAGAATGAGTCTATTAGAATGCTAGCCAAGGGACCAATTTATGCTGTAAAAATATGGCCAAGCTACTGTGTTAATGGGTTTAGGTTCAAGTCAACAACTTGCCCGATCAGAGACAACTTTGTGGATCTCGACTCCACCAAAAATAGCTATTTGTGTATCAGATCTTCGAACTACAAAGATGTTGATGTGGACAACGATTTCTATGGCGTGCTAGGGAGATCGTGGAGCTGACATATAGTTATGGAATAGAACCTGCTAAGATTGTGTTATTCAGGTGTGATTGGTTCGATCCGATTGAAGGTCAAGGTTGGAAAGTAGACAAGCACGGTCTTGTTGATATAAACTATCAGCGTCGATATCAAGCCTATGAACCATTTGTCCTATCAAGTTAGGCTCAGCTCGTGTACTTCACAAGCTATCCTAAACGGGGAACAACAAGGTCGGACTGGTGGACAGTATGTAAGACCAAAGCTAGAAATACCTTTGAGGTTGACGATATAGCTTATCAAGAGGATGAACTAGCTCTTGTAACAAATATTATAGAAGTGGACACGACGGAAGTTCCTCATTACACATCTAATTGTGTAGAAGAAGTAGAATTATCTGAAGAGGAAGATGCAGATGAAAGTGAAGATGTAGAGGAGGAAGAAGAAGAAGAAGAAGAAGATGAGCTAAACGAACTAGATGAATTTTCAGAAGAGGATTAAATCTGTACGTTTGTTTTATCATCATATTTGACACTTTAGTGACACTTTTATCATATAAATATGTGACACTTTAGTGACACTTTTATCTGTGACTATGATATTTTTTAAAAATCTGTGATGTCTATAATAAAAATATGTATTTTTGTTTTATTGTCATATGTTATTATCAGGTATGACTAGACCATCTGGACGACACGGAGGATTTTATATTAGGCAGTCCCGTCAGCCTCGGGCTGGGGATGGAGATTTCGTATCCTCATCCTCATCTCCGAGTACGCCATTGTACCGTTCGGTTCCCGATCCATTACCGGGACAGGGCAGTTCCAGCAGGTTGGCAACTCCTTCCTCGTCGTCCAGCGTTCATGATCCTGCATCCAGCATTCCTGATCCCGCGTCCAGCATTCCTGATCCCGCGTGCAGTATTCCTCCTGTCGACGGCTCCATGGGAGGAGCAGACGTCGAGCATATGGAGGACGGCGATCAGACTGATCCTGCCCAGGCAGGAGGTAAGAGAGACCCTCCATGCACTCCCCCGGGCGAGACGCGTATGGAGATTTGGACGGACGGGCCTACGAAGTAAGTTAATTAGTTATTATAGATTTCTCAAATGATTATATGTGCATATATATTCATGAAAATTATTATTGTATAGATATCGGCCTCCTGCAGTACAGAGACAGTTGGGGTTATTTCTGAGGCAGAACTATGGTGGGCCTTGGATTAACTACTCAGATGCTCCTGCAGATAGGAAGGCCTTTTGGTTGGCCCACTTCAAGGTAAAAAATTTGTTTATTTTTAAATTTTAATAATTATTTGTGTATATTATATAACTTTTCTATTTTACTTCTTGTAGAGGACCTATATCTATCCACCACATCGGGTGGCGAAGATCGAGGCCTAATTTTCTGCCATCGCAGGCAAGCTCATCCGTGATGCGATCCACGACCAGAACTCTCGTGATCGCTCCGGAAAGTCGATCTATGGTTGGATCACGCTAGAGCAGTGGACTGCGATGAAGGCTAGATTCGCCGAGGCTAGGTACCAGGAGCGGTCTGACAAGGCCAAGGTGGCACGGTCGAGCGCTAGTAAGTGGTGTGGTGGCTCCATTCCGATGACTGAGCATTTTTGTCGTCTGGTACGTTTCCTATGACGGACTTTAATTTATATATAGTTTGATAGAATGTTTAATACTAATAATAGATAATATATTTTAACAAGTAAAAAAGGGTGAGGACCCGAACATGGTGACCGTCTTCATGATCACCCATCGGAGGGCTGGGGAGTTCATTGACGAGAGGGCGACACAGGCATATGTACGTTCTATTCTTTATATTTATTTACTATAATTTAGAAAACAGGAAAATAGATATCAATATAGACTTTAGCAAACACTTACACGTTAGCAAATATTGTTGTAGGCCGAGTTTGTTCGGCTACAGGAGGAGGCGACTGCTGCTGCTAGTGCACCAGCAGAGGGAGGGGTTGGTACTTCCTCCCAGCCGTCTACAGCCCCATCGCCGGACGACCTCTGGATGACCGCCGTTTGCGGTCTTCAGAAGGGTACGTCGGTACGGGATCCTACGGCGCGTATTCAGGTATCAGCTTCGATTGAGGAGAGTACTCAGAGGATGGTGAGTACCCTGGCTGCGCATGGTGAGCGACTGCGAGAGCTGGAGTAGATACGTCCTCCCGGTCCATTGACGGTGCCGACTTTAGAGATTGCACTGCCTCTTACTGCCCCTACGGTGCAGCTCACCCAGGAGCAGTATGAGTACATTCTATCCCAGATGCGAGGTAGGGTTCCTCAGTGATCCAGTATATTTTTTTTATCATCTTTGTATGTATTGGCCCTATGGGTCCATTGACCGTCTGTACACTGATTTTCATTATTTTTTGACTCTGTTGGACATGTATGTTTGTTGGACATGTATGTTTGTGATATTTAATTTGTTGGTATTTTCATTGAGTACATGTATGATATTTAGTTGTAGACTGTTATGATTGGAGACTGTTATTCATCTATTAGTTGTAGACTGTTATGATGGGAGACTTAATTATGATGATATCTGTGACAGGGATGACAAATATACCTACGCTGGGTATAAGCGATGATCTGATATACAAAGGAGGTACTGCCCAAATTTCAAAAAAAAATAATTTGTATTTTTGTGATAATGTGTGTCTGTGTTTACAGTGTACGTGAAATATAGTGTTCAGAACCATCAATAGTTTCGATTACTGTTGTATGTTTTATCTTGGACAGAAAGAGCAACTGTTCAGGGTGTACTTTTGATAGCTTCATTTTCACATCCTTCACTTCTCGGAACGTCGTACAGGATCCCGAGAAGGTGAAGGAAGTGAAGAGGAAGCTCTGAGAAGTGCACCCTAAACTGTTGCTCTTTCTATCCAAAATAAAACATAGAATAGTAAGCGAAACTGTCGATGGTTCGAACACTGCACTTCACACACACTGTAAACACAGACACACAGCATAACAAAAATGCACATTATATTTTTAAATTTTTTTTTCAGTAGTCTGCGACGGATAGCGACGTATAGCGACGGAAAGAGGACATCGCTATACGTCGCTAATTAGCAGCGTTACGTCGCTGTACGTCGCCACCTTACTGACGTAGCAGGCATGTCACATCATTACGTCAATAGAACTAAACGTCGCTAAGAAGTCGCACTACGTAGCTAAGTTTGCGACGTAAAGTTTTTGTCGCGCTACGTCGCTAACTTTGCGACGACCTAGCGACACGGCTGGGACGTCGCAAACAGCGACGTAGGGCGACAAATTTGCCATCTGCGACTAGCTTAAAAGCGACCACTACAACAAAAAGACCTATTAATGACGCTCGACAAGAAGTTTTAATGACGACTGATACATAAGCATTATCAAGTTGAGAAATACCTTTTTTCTATGACGGTTTGGGCTAATTCTGGACTTTTTATAACGCTTATAAAACAAAACGTCATTAATATTTTAGAGCGGTGGCAAACTTATAATTCTTTCACTGTATAAAAGCTCAGTGGGAGAGAGAAAATTCATCTCTCATCCATTTTCTAACGGAGCAGCATCTCTCCTCCTCAAACCTCTTCTCCCCCAATTTTCCACTTTTCATTTTCCCTCCTTTTCGGTTCGACTCCAATTTCTCTCCCAAACTCCAAATCTACGCAAAGGTTCGATTTTTCTTCCAATTTCTCTTCGGTTAGGGCTTATATTTCATTTATACTTCTTCGATTTCTAGGGTTTCTGATGGATTTCTTCTTAGATTTTAGGAAGAAGACGATGGCAGGAAAGGGAGGTAGCCTTCTAGGGTTTCTGATGTAGATTGGCCAGACGATTTCATGAAGAAGATGATTTTTCTTCTAATTTTTCTTCGGTTAGGGCTTATATTTTATCGATCCCATGTCTCTCCCGCCACTACGACATGATCGTCTTAAGCTCATCTCAACATCTACTGCATCTTCTCGCCGGAGATTAGTAGGTGGGGCCAGGAGGGCCACGTCTAGGAGGGGGTCTACATGCCATTCGATATCCCCGCGTGGAAACTGTGATGAGTTTCGGGAATCCAAACTCGCTCATTCCACAAGTGGTTCCGGGAGCTAGCTTCCTCACTCCTTGAGTCCTTGGCCTCGGCCGGACATGAAGCATGGTCTCGACATCAAAATTATTCTTTCATGAGTCATCCAATAACTTAGGGTAAAGGATTTCTTACTGTTTTAATAACTGGGCGTTCTTGTTAGTCGTACAACAGTTGCTTGTTATCTTTAACGTCCTGTAACTATCTGAACTATGCTATTTGATTTCTCTACCATCAATCTGGTAATGCTATATACTAGCAATTAAGAGTCATTGTATGGTTCATTATAATGTAGTTGTTTCGATGATTTTAAAGGAGGTTTATGTACATTAAGTTTTTGGGGTTAGTACAAATAAGCATTTAATCCCATTTATTGAGATTTTTTTTTTGTCTTTCTCTCAGATTGATCTATTAGAAGCAGTTTACCCCTTGAGGTTAGTCGAAATTCTTTAAATAGTTTCTTTAGTTTCCACACAAAATTTTATTTTTCCAAATAAGCATGAGGCTTTAAAAGTTTGATGGGTATAAGAGAAAGCATCAGATATGGATATTGTTTACATGGTAAATTATTGCCTATTATGTGGTCGTCTCTTATGCTTTTCCAATTCTATCAAAAAAATTTCTACACCTAATTGTTTCAGCTTCATAGACATTATCATCGTTTCAACAAGCATATCGAAATTTCTCCAAATCATATTTTGGAGTAGGAAAAAACACAAACAAAAGATTTGCCTTGTGTTTCTTTGTGTTGATATATTCTATTTAAGAAAAAGGATGGCCATAGTCACTTTTCAAAAAAAAATCATATTGTATACCCAAAAAAGGGTTGCAGATTCCCTCAACTTCTAGAATTATAGTTATAAGAATTAGTCTCTATATTGGAATTCTTTCTGCTAGTTTCATGTTTTATGGTATTTATAACTACTGGAATTAGTTTATGCATCCTATGTGGTAACCTGGATTGTCAGTACCGTGCTGGGAATTAATGTCTATGTCTTGATTTGACTCATAATCTCAAGATGTGGTGGCAAAAACTAATATTCTAGATTTCCTGGTATCATTTTTTTATTCTGCTTAGGATGTGTTTTGGTTGATGGAAAAAATAAAAGAAAAATGAAAAGGAAGCAAGGCTTCTACCTTTTCAAACAGTTGACTCGTTTACCGTAAAGGGTGTGTTTTTTCCTTCCTCCAGTGATGAAACATCAAAACAGCTATAAAAAAAATAATAATTTGGTTTGGTGTAGGCTACGTTTGGTTTTAATTTCTATCAAAACTGCTTTTATGTTTCATGTTCAGTGCATTTTTTGAATTAGCAAACAGCTTTTGAGCCACACATACAAATCCCCAGAATAGATTATTACAAATGCACATTTCCGTCATTGGAGATGAATTGCAACTTGTCAACACAAGCTGAAGCCTTTATTTAACTGAATATTTGTTTTCACTTCATGAATCGAATATATGCCCAAGTAATTTTGTGCAGTTCAAGTTGTACAAGGTCAAAAGTGTTCATGGGTTATGTATTCCATCTTTTTATATAGGGAAACGTGAAACCTGACATAATTTTGCCAAAATTCATTCCGGTTTGAACATGTGAACATGGCGGTAGGAAGAAATGGACGGTTTTAATGCAGAATTCATTCTTTTTTCATTTCTGTTGTAACTTGTAGAGATTATTTTAGTAGCCACTATTGTAGATTTTATATTATATTAATGCGATTGATGTTGTATAATTTTGCAGGTTGCATGCAGATCTTGTCATTCAATCACTACCAACATAAAAATTGCATAAACATGCAAGGATCATGCTTGGGTTCTTCTCATTTGAGGTCACTACTTGGTTTTACTGAGGAAATCTGTTCCAAAATGTTGCAATTGTGACTTAATTTTCTTTTCTCTTTGTGTTGATAACAACATGAAGAGTGCAATGGGATATCTGGCCTCTTCTCTTAGTATGCACTCCATGCATTGCTTTGTGAAGGTATCTAGTTGTAAGTAATATATGTCTTTTCTGAGTTTGTCTCTGTTATATAAATTTCTAATATATAAATTTCTTGTTAACTTTCTTTAATTTATTGGCTTGGTAAAATCCAGGTTGATTGCTAGGCTCACATTTCAGCGTTGATTACTAAAGTGTTAAGCTGACATTTCCGATTTTTTACAAAAAAGGCACAACGTGACGCTGAGGTGCATGCAGGCGCTGGTGAGGGTTCAGGCGAGAGTAAGGAATCAGAGGATGAGGCTCTCCCACGACGGCGCCGGCTGCAGCAGCACCAAGTCGTTGCTCAGCTGCGACACTACTTCTCCTTGGGACTCCCGATATCTTCAAGAGATGGCAGAGAGAAGATCCATGGTCAGAATCTACTTAAGTAAATATTTCTAATAATTTGGTTAGCAAAAGAGAGATTTATTCCTATTTTTTGGGTACATTCTGTATTTGAATATTCAATGTAATGAAGATGTTGATATGTACTTTATTTTGAGAAATGTAATAAAGATGGTGACATATAATGTTAAGTTTTTGGAATGTAATATATACTGTGCAGTATAGAGCATTATAAATATGCTAATTTGAATAGTATAAAGTGTTATAAATGTGCTGCATTGAGCCTATACATATTATCTATTCATGACGTTTTAAAATTGTTCTGAATTGTGTACTATATATTAAGTATTCATAATGCTTTTATAGAAACTATTCATGACGGTTATTTTATGATGCTTTTAAAAAACATTTATAACACCCGTTTTCATAACGGTTGTTGTGAAAAAAAGCGTCATGGTTCGTCATCAATGGCGCTTTTTAGCCGCCATTAAAAGGGTTTTTTGTTGTAGTGGACCTTCACATTACGTCGCTAAAGCCGTCGCAATTACAATCAGCGATGTAATTGTCATTATTAGCGACGTATCATGACGTCACTAATTTGCCTTATTTTAGTAGTGGGAGTCTTCGTGGGCCATATCTGATTTAATAATCCTACGCGGTCAGCGGTTGCAGTAAAGGACACAATGAGCTACTCTGTCGTTGGGATGGCTCCTGGCAGTCTCATCAACGAAATGAGGCCCAACATCTGATTCTCCAAGGCCGACACTTTTTTGAATCGGATTACTCGTAAAGGGTCATACCATGCAGGCAGATTGTCGCTATTGAACTGGCTACACCGTTCTCCTCCATGGGTCAATCTGACCTCTTGGATCTTGGCGGAGTATGAGGACACCCTACGGCAGATCGGCCTCTATTACACCATTAGGGGCTCCTGATATGGCTTGTTTATGAACCCGAAGTTGTTTATAGCACTGCTCAAGATGTACAATTGTCGGACTTGGACCTTCTTTACTCCTGGGGGAGAGATGGGGCTTGATCTTCACGAGATGCATGATGTGTCTAAATTGCCCTGGGGAGATGAAGTTTATGAGGAGTTGTAACGCTCCAGTCCCAAAATACGTAGGACTAGGAACGTAGACATACCAGCTGTATACATACGAAGTATAGGGGCCTTGTATGTATACATAAGCTGTAAAATGCAGTAAACCACAACTAACTAATCTCATCCACACAATAAGAGAATAAAAGGTATCACATAATGAATTATTTTGATAAAATATGTTGGGTGGAGACACATCCACTACCAACCAAAATAAAAGGAAGAAGTACATGATATATATAAAAGGCTAAGTAGAAGTAGCAAGGGGGAACGAAGTCACGTCATCTTCGAATAAATGGAGAAGACCACGATCCTTCCTAGGATACCTGCGGAAGACATGAACACACACCTGGGGAATAACCAGGTCCTCAGACGGACGTAGCAAGATACAGGAAGAACAAGCTAATATGAACTGTCAGAATAATAAAATAATATATAAAAGACTATCCTATACACAAATATGCAAATGAGATTCTAACCGCCTAATGTGCAATTTAGAGGACAACTTTCATGCGCATGAGTGGGATTTTAGGCTATGTGTACGTAACTGGCATCCAGTCATCTGTATCCGGCCGTAACGTCCAAAACGTCAGAGGGTATCTGCAAATAAATCGTTACAGTTCCATCCGGAGACTGTGGTTTACCAGTTTGGCTTCCCATACGCACTAGCGACTGTCCTCCCCCAATATTTTCCACACTGTTCAAGTCATGTCCATGGCTCATCCAGTTTTGTAACTGCTTGAGTCTCTAAAACCCTAGTCATAGCAGTTACGAACAACTACCGTCACACGACTTTAGAGATGGCCAATCCATAAGTCATTCCCCTAGCAAAATGTCTCATATCGTGTAGTGTGAGTGTCATGGCCCAAGGAGATATAAGGATATCCCCCAACAAGAAGCTAGTCCGCTAACACTAAGTTAACATGCATATAGTAAAGTAAAACGACTAATAGAGTCGCTTGCACCCAAGTGTGGCTTGGACGCACAGTTTATAACAAAGGAAACTAACAATATAAAACAAAATAAATAATGCAGAAAACAAATAATTTGACTATTAATTAGCAAGGTATACTTGCATGGAAGGCCGCCTGGTGTGGTGCTATGATCATGTGGTATGGAGTATGACTGCGATGTTACAACTACGCATGACTGCTTCGGATGATGGCATGGACTGTTCCATCCGGTCCAGAATGGTCAAGTTGGTTAGATTTGACATAAGGAGTTACAAAATTTGAGAGAGTAGAGAAATTATGGGGTTGGTCATGGATGGAAGGGAAAATCAAAGAAAATGGATTACAATAAATATATACGATTTTTGAAAATTATTTTATGATACTTGAAAATATAATTTATTTGTCAAAATATGTTTTCAAAATAAATACTCAAAATTCGAAAGTCGTTTTGGGGCGAACTCTAAGTTTGGTCCAATTAAGTTTTCTAGGTAAAAGTAAATTTAGTTAAAATACTTTTAGGTAAATATTTGAAAATATATAAAAATCATTTAAAGGTAATACTATATTTGGTAATAAAAATATTTTAAATATTTATTTGAAATATATAGAAAATAATTCTACGAAGTAGACTTTCCTTAATAAAAATATTTTATACATAAAATCTAAAAAAACCGAAACACCAAAATTTATCAAAATGCTTTGTAATATGCATATGATATAAAATAATTTTAAGGGTATTTTCTCACAAATATTAAATGTCGATATTTTTATATGTCTACCAATTTAGAGTATACTAATAAAATAACTATGAAAGAAATATTATAAGGCTATCACTAATATATACGTATACTATCACAATAAACTTTATAAAATAATAAAAAATAATAAAAATAAAAGAACATCAGCACTTTGTTGCTCTTCCCTAATATTAGTAATAATAGTAATGATAAATAAGACAAAAGCTAACAAAACAACAAGTAAAGACAACAGCAGCAATAAAATAATAAGAATATTTTATTAATTAATTAAAAGGTACAAAATGTACCAACACAGCAGTTGTGCTGCTGCTGCTCTTTGCTTCATGTGGGAAGCTAACCCACATTTATTGTTTGAGAGAGAGAGAGTGTTTATTTGTGAGGAATTGAGAGGAATAAGCGGAGGTGGAGAGGAAGAAGGGGCGCGGAACTACCTGGTGTTCGGGCGGAGGAAGTCGGAGGAGAAAGCTGAGCGAGTGAGAGGGAGGCGGTAGCGGGGCGGAGCTATGGCATCGGTGTAGCGGCTAGGGCAGCCGGAGAGGCGCCATGGGATCTCGGCCATGGGTTCTCGAGAGGGGGTCGGCCGGGAAGAGCGGGATCGGAGGGCTGCGATGGGTCGCCGGAGGAGGAGACCAGGGCGGAACGGAGCGCAGGAGGCTGTAACCCGGGGTTCGACGAGCCGGGCGCTCGGCTAGGGCGGCGACGCGGGATCACCCGGACCGGATCTGGCGCTCCGAGGGAGTGGCTCGACGCCGGCCTTCACAGGAAGGGGCTCACCAGTTCGCCGTCACATTGGCGGAACTGCATGATAGTTAAGAGATGTTCTGTTTTCTTTTGGGTGGTGTGATGTGGTGGTCGTCACTTGTGAGGGTTGCCGATTTGTCAGGGGATTTGGGTTCTGGCCATTGCGGAGGGGCACCAGATTAGTCGGGAGGGCGCTGTGGTCGTGGGTTATGGTGGTGATGATGATAACAGTGGTGGCAGCGGATGCTGCGGTAGCCGGAACGCCGGATGGCAGGGAGCTGTGGCGGAGATGGGTGAGGCACTGGCGGCGTGGTGCTGTAGGCGGTGGTGGGTGTGTTTGTGGGGGTAACATTTGGATAGGGCTCATAGAGGAGCAGAGGGGTGGTACGGCAGGTGGTGGAGGCACTGGTCGGCTAGACGGCCGGGGTTGGCCACGGCAATGGCTGGGGTCCGGAGTCGAAGGGTGCGGCGGATGGCCGGGATGGCGCTGTTATTGGTGGTGGCTTTGGGAATTCGGTTGGGATGGTGAACGGGTTAGATTTAGGTTTTCGATATTTGGTTCGTGTCGGTTGTTGTCCCACACGTAGATGATAATGTAATTGTATTAGAATATTACAGCGGATAGGAAGGGGGATATGGACACGGACACGGTGCATGGTGGTTGGAAATTATTTGTGGAGTAATTTGGCTTATGGAATTAATGGAGGAGTACCTGCCTATTTATAGGATGTGAAAATTTCCAGTTGGATAAGGATTTGGGAGGATTTATTTCTCCTTTAGATAATTACATAATTATTCAAATTGATTTAAAATAAATTATCGAATCCAAATCAATCTAGATAAATCTTATTTTTAATTTAAAGATATTTTAAAATAAAGCCAATATAATATTTTCCAATTTAAATCATCATAATTAATTAAATGTTAAATAAAACAATTTCCAAAATAGCTTTTTATAAATAATAAAAATATTTAATAAATAATTTTGAAATTCACAATAAACTTTAAATAATTGGAATACATTTTTATAAATAAACAAAACAATTAGTTTTCGATAAAAAATATCAAAGTGGACAATGAAATAAATTTTATGTCACTCGCACACAAATATCTATTTTGACATAAAGCAATAGTTTTTCTAAATTATTACTTACATTTGTATCATAAAATAAATTGTCTTCTTTATAAAATAAAAATAAAGTTTGGCAATCTCGACGCGATACAAATAGTAAAAATAAAATACATATTTTCTATACGATGAATTCTCTTAATAAAATATTTGTATATAAAAATATATACCATCGCGCAATTTCGCACGCTATGTACAAATACGAAAAAAATGTGAACTTGTACGCGATATAAAATTAAGAAAAACAAAAAATAAATCGATACCAAATTTATATAATAAAAATCGTAGTAAAATTTTAAGGGGTTTACATCCTAACCAACTTACAAGAATTTCGTCCTCGAAATTAAGAATAAATAGGGGTTGAAAAGGTACAAGGGTATATTGATGAGGAACAATCAAATCACGACGTTCAAAACATATATTAGAAAATCGTGATCACGAATTTAATTTAGGGAGTAATTGATGGTCGCGTGTTAACGCAAGAAGAGACAAAGATTAATGGTCAATAAGGGGTGGTAAATTGATTTGAGATCAAGGACAGGTGGTTTCCTAGAAAGAAAATACTCGTCTAGGTTTTAGGGATGTTAAGGAAATAATTCTAGTCATTTCTAAATTTTAAATGATTAGAGATCATGATCAAGAGTTGAAGGGTAAGGCGAATAACTCGAGGTGAGGTTGTAAACACATGGCTTGGTTGATGGCTAACTATAACTATCATGGTCATATGGGAACATTTGGTTTCTATCTATCAAGTACGAGTGTTCTGTCCTTCCAAATTAAGTGAAAGACAAAAAACGAATAAGAGTTCGATGGAGATGTTTATTGAATACGAACACATGGTTCAAAGGCTACTGAATAATTTCAAAAAAGAATTGTCAAGGCAGACGCGGATGAGATTCTAGAGAGCAAGTTCAACTATGGCTCCACCCGCGTAGGACGACAGATAAAAAGCGAACCAAAGTGCAATAGGTTGATCAAACCATCATGCACCGGTTCTGAGTAGACAATATGCTAGTGAGCGCTCAATAGCATATGTCATGAACAAGCTTAATAAAGAATTGAGCTTGCAAAAACTAGTCTACATTAGTATCATAGGATAGTCAAAAATTGTAAAAATATAGGCACGATTAATATTGAAAGAAGTGGAACTAGTTCAAACATCTTAAGAACCTAGTAATTTCTTATGTTGGTGCCTATACAGTCGTCCTACTGTCTACTTGCTTAAGACTTGGTTAAGGTCACAAGGAAGGTTAGGTCGTAAGTCATTCTATCCAACTTACAAGAGTTAAACTAGTAGGGTGATAGGACAATGGGATCAAGCACGAAAGAAGGGCACGAATCACGATAGAAGGGATCAAGCAAGATACAACTTGAGGAGTCAAGCGAGAAGGTGGTCAAGTATGTGGATGAGATCCTAGGCTCTAATCCTATACGCAGGCTTGCTTGGTACGGTAAAGTAACCAAACAATTTATCTAGATCTGCATGGGCCACCACAAAAACATGTAATACCCCAGTCCAAAAATACATAGGACTAGGAACGTAGACATGCCAGCTGTATACATACGAAGTACAGGGACCTTGTATGTATACATAAGCTGTAAAATGTTGTAAACCATAACTAACTAATCTCATCCACACAATAAGAGAATAAAAGGTATCACATAATGAAATATTTTGATACAATATGTTGGGTGGAGACACATCCACTACCAACCAAAATAAAAGGAAGAAGTACATGATATATATAAAAGGCTAAGTGGAAGTAGCAAGGAGGAACCAAGTTACGTCATCTTCGAATAAATGAAGAAGACCACGATCCCGGCTAGGATACCTGCGGAAGACATGAACACACACCTGGGGAATAACCAGGTCCTCAGACGGACATAGCAAGATACATGAAGAACAAGCTAATATGAACTGTCAGAATAATAAAATAATATATAAAAGACTATCCTAGACATAAATATGCAAAGGAGATTCTAACCGCCTAATGTGCAATTTAGAGGACAACTTTCATGCGCATGGGTGGAATTTTAGGCTATGTGTACGTAAGTGGCATCCAGTCATCTGTATCCGGCCGTAACGTCCAAAATGTCAGAGGGTATCTGCAAATAAATCACAACAGTTCCATCCGGAGATTGTGGTTTACCTGTTTAGCTTCCCATACGCACTAGCGACTGTCCTCCCCCAATATTTCCTATACTGTTCAAGTCATGTCCATGGCTCGTCCAGTTTTGTAACTGCTTGAGTCTCTAAAACCCTAGTCATAGCAGTTACGAACAACTACCGTCACACGACTTTAGAGATGGCCAATCCATAAGTCATGCCCCTAGCAAAATGTCTCATATCGTGTAGTGTGAGTGTCATAGCCCAAGGAGATATAAGGATATCCTTCAACAAGAAGGTAGTCCGCTAACACTAAGTTAACATCCATATAGTAAAGTAAAACTACTAATAGAGTCGCTTGCACCCAAGTATGGCTTAGACGCGCAGTTTATAACAAAGGAAACTAACAATATGAAACAAAATAAATAATGAAAAAATAAATAATTTGACAGTTAATTAGCAAGGTATACTTGCCTGGTAGGCCGCCTGGTGTGGTGCTATGATCATGTGGCATGGAGTATGACTGCGATGTTACAACTACGCATGACGGCTTCGGATGATGGCATGGACTGTTCCATCGGGTACAGAATGGTTAACTTGGTTAGGTTTGACATAAGGAGTTACGAAATTTAAGAGAGTAGAGAAATTATGGGTTTGGTCATGGATGGAAGAGAAAATCAAAGAAAATGGATAACAATAAATATATACAATTTTTGAAAATTATTTTATGATACTTGAAAATATAATTTATTTGTTAAAATATGTTTTCAAAATAAATACTCAAAAGTCGAAAGTCGTTTTGGGGCGAACTCTAAGTTTGGTCAAAGTAAGTTTCTAGGTAAAACTAAATTTAGTTAAAATACTTTTAGATAAATATTTGAAAATGTATAAAAATCATTTAAAGGTAATACTATATTTGTTACTACAAATATTTTAAATATTTATTTGAAAATATAGAAAATAATTCTACGAAGTAGACTCTCTTAATCAAAATATTTTATACATAAAATCTAAAAAAAACCGAAACACCAAAATTTATCAAAAATGCTTTGTAATATGCATATGATATAAAATAATTTTAAGGGTATATTTCTCACAAATATTAAATGTCGATATTTTTATATGTCTACCAATTTAGAGTATACTAATAAAATAACTATGAAAGAAATATTATAAGGCTACCACTAATATATATGTATACTATCACAATAAACTTTATAAAATAATAAAAAATAACAAAAATAAAAGAACATCAGCACTTTGTTGCTCTTTCCTAATAATAGTAATAATAGTAATGATAAAATAAGATAAAAACTAACAAAACAACAACTAAAGACAACAGCCGCAATAAAACAATAAGAATATTTTATTAATTAATTAAAAGGTACAAAATGTACCAACCCAACACTTGTGCTGCTGCTGCTCTTTGCTTCATGTGGAAAGCTAACACACATTTATTGTTTGAGAGAGAGAGAATGTTTATTTGGAAGGAATTGAGAGGAATAAGCGGAGGCGGAGAGGAAGAAGGGGCGCGGAACTACCTGGTGTTCGGGCGAAAGAAGTTGGAAGAGAAAGTTGAGCGAGTGAGAGGGAGGCGGTAGCGGGGCGGAGCTATGGCGTCGGCGTAGCGGCTAGGGCAGCCGGAGAGGCGCCGCGAGGTCTTGGCCGTGGGTTGTCGAGAGGGGGTCGGCCAGGAACAGCGGGATCGGAGGGCTGCGATGGCTCGCCGGAGGAGGAGACCAGGGCGGAGCGACGCACGGAAGGCTGGAACCCGGGGCTCGACGAGCCGGGCGCTCGGCTAGGGCGGCGATGCGGGATCACCCGAACCAGATCTGGCGCTCTGAGGGAGTGGCTCGACGTCGGCCTTCACAGGAAGGGGCTCACCAGTTCGCCGTCACATTAGCGGATCTGCATGATAGGTAAGAGATGTTATATTTTTTTGGGTGGTGTGATGTGGTGGTCGCCACCTGTGAGGGTTGTCGGTTTGTCAGGGGATTTTAGTTCTGGCCATTGCGGAGGGGCACCAGATTAGTTGGGAGGGCGCTGTGGTCGTGGGTTATGGTGGTGATGATGATAACAGTGGTGGCAGCTGATGCTGCGGTGGCAGGAACGTCGGATGGCAGGAAGCTGTAGCGGAGATGGGTGAGGCACTAGCGGCGTGGTGCTGTAGGCAGTGGTGGTTGTGTTTGTGGGGGTGACATTTGGACAGGGCTCATGGAGGAGCAGAGGGGTGGTGCGGCAGGTGGTGGAGGCACTGGTCAACTAGACGGCCGGGGTTGGCCACGACGATAGATGGGGTCCGGAGTCGAAGGGTGCGGCGGATGGCCGGGATGGCGCTGTTATTGGTGGTGGCTTTGGGAATTCGGTCAGGATGGTGAACGGGTTAGGTTTAGGTTTTCGATATTTGGTTCGTGTCGGAGGTTTCCCACACGCAGATGATATTGTAATTGTATTAGAACATTATAGTGGATGGGACGGGGGATATGGACACGGACACGGTGCACGGTGGTTGGAAATTATTTGTGGAGTAAAGTTTGGCAATCTCGACGCGACCCAAATTGTAAAAATAAAATACATATTTTCTATACGAAGAATTCTCTTAATAAAATATTTGTATATAAAAATATATACCATCTCGCAATTTCGTACGCTACATACAAATACGAAAAAAATGTGAACTTGTACGCGACGTACAATTACGAAAAACAAAAAAATAAATCGATACCAAATTTATATAATAAAAATTGTAGTAAAATTTTAGGGGGTTTACAGGAGTGTACCCCGACAAACGAAGAGTTTGAGGAACTGGAGCGGCGGTTCCCTGGATTCCTTGCCGTATACCAGGAAGTGCTATGTCACCATAGCACCTGTCAACAAATACCCAAGAAGAAGGACGAAAGCTCAGAAGGGAACCTTCCTCATACCAAGGCTTGGATCGGTTATCTTTTTGACCTTAGCGCCTCTGGTCGGGTTGTCGTTAGGAGTCCCCAGACTCAGGAAAAAGTGGGTGCTCAGGTACGAAGCACCAAGAGGGCCCGGGCTGCTGGTGACAGGTTCGGGAGTCTGAGCGACACTGTCAGCTATTTTTATCATGATACCCAACCTCTGTCTGCTAAGGCTATCCTGGCCGAGTACCTGATGATATGGATGAGGATTTGTGTCGTCTCGGGGGCTTTTGTTCGATTGAGAGGATCAGTTGCAACCTGATCTTTTCGACGGTGAAGCTGGTCTTCGGAGGCAAGTTGGCTCTGCTTTAGCTATGGTATGCAGCATTCATCAGGGTCTTCGTATTTTTACGTCAAAAGTTATTGCTCGTGAATTTAAGAAAGCCTTCAACAGAATTGAGCTGCCATACCATTATTTAATGGGGTGGCTGCCGATGCATTACTCCACTCTGATGCGACATGGACCGGAGGGTAATGCAACAAGTGATGATGCCTTCATCTATCACTATCGCGATATGTCCTGGAACTATACCACCTTTTCCGACTGCCGAGCCGCTCTTGTGCGGGTGGACAAATACTCTTTTTTTGTGTCGGTCCCGTCTTTTACTAATGAAGAAATGGGACGCGTTCACCTCAATAGCACTGCTGCGCCTCAGGCCCTGTCCGAAAAGCTATTTTGCTGGTTGCAGAGTATCTGCCCCTCACATCTAGTGTAACGCAACCACAACATTGTATACTTGGAGCCATACTTACCCAGCCGATACTCTCGGCAATTTGGATATAGTCAATTATATTTTAATAACCTAATCCCTGCCTGGGTTTCGAGGGGTACCTCTTGGATGGTATTTGGGTCTAGCATAATTATTCAGCGACCCACACCCAGGCCAGCTTCATCCTGCCTGACGCCGGGACTTTGGGGCATATCTCGTATATGGCGGTGTCACGACCGGCACCCGCTTTTCGGGACGTGAGAGCGTGAGCAAGCCACCTACGTATCAAGCGAACTCCAGCCCGACTTGTGTATGTATAAGCTGTCAAGATCATGGTATCATGGCTAATATGGTAATCTACAGTGTATCTCAATCCACAAGAATAATAAGACAAGAATGAACAAGTATGGGTCGTGGTCTGCAGCCCACTAGCATATATGTCTGATTAGACTCCAAAAATAATATGAGTCTATAAAGTTAAGCTGATAAGCAGGATATATCATAAAAGTACGAGAAAGATAGTAAATTAATAACACTAACAAAATACCTGAATCATGCAGATGAAGTCAACTACCACATGCTCAGTTAACTAACTCCGTGCAATCAGCTATCTAAAGAGATCATCAGGTCCTCATAGGACTAGCAAGATACATAAAACATGCCTACTAATATGCAGTAAATGACATATTTGGAGGATAAGATCATTGCAAGAAGAACATCTAAGGACGATGAGTCATGTGGAAATGTAATACTAGACTTGGCTAACTATCAATTGAAACTCCTATAGCTTGTAGTACAATGCAAGATACTCCCAATCTATAGTATGTTTCAATTGAAGTACAAAGCAAGATACTCTCCGTTGAGAATAGCCAATTCTAGTATCAATCTTCTCTCCTAAAGGATACAAAGTCAAGTAGACTACTATAAATCGTAGTACAATGCAAGATACTCCCAATTTATAGTGTCGTAAGTCAAGTCAACCAATCAATCAATATATGCTATAGGTCGTAGTACAATGCAAGATACTCCCAATCTATAGTATGTCTCAACTGTAGTACAATGCAAGATACTCCCAGTCAAGAATGGTCAAGTCAAGAACAAGATATAGAAACTGACAACTCAATCACGAGACAAGGTAACACGAAAAGACCAATAGTCAAGCAATGTCGAATATCCTATACGTGCACGTAATCTAGAACAAGTAAAACAATCAAGGATAAACCAATCACAATATGGAAATCATGTGACAATATGAAAAAGGAATACTATAAAGAAAGAGAAAAATAATGTAAATACTGTATATGTTCGACAAGGAATACTTGCCTGCTGCCTGCTGCTGCGGTGCTATCTGACTAGTGTCCTCTACCAGAAGTGTAGCGGATCTAAGTTGCCCAATATAACATATTCTAATCAATACTGACACAAACTAATCTAAGCAATAACAAAGGGTAAGATCGTCGTACCACATTAACTAATATTGTGATGTTCGTGCCAACAATCTAACTGTCTCATTGCATTGGATAACATGCCAATAAACACATACCATGCTACTGTATAACATGTCGTGAGGGTCTCGTACATTGTGGTATCATACGTATATATAGGCATTTACGTGAATTAGATAAGTGTAGTCCTATACGTACGTAAGTACGTCACGTTGTCGTAAAGCTCTCAATGGCACCAACCTACACATCGGACATGCATGTGACCTCTTAAACACGCATCTCGACGTCAAATAAAACTGAAATAATCATGAATTAAATTCTGAAATTATTATTTGTTAGTGAAAAATTACTAACATAATTACCATTGCATGCATAGAGTTTCGTTGCGCATCGACTAGGTTTTCTAGCAACTTGACAACTAGTTTGTGCATGCGAAGTTACTAACATGCATAAAAATCATTTAATATATGAAAAATATATTAATTAATATTCTGTAATTTATTATTTAATTTCTGAAATTTAGTTTTTAATAGTAAAAATAGCAACATGCATCAAACTAGGTTTAATAGGGTTACCACGTTGTCATGCCTCGGATTTGTGTCATCTAAGAGTAGTTTTGCATATAAAATTAAGGTTTCTCATGCATGGGGATTTCATCATTGCCATTTAATATGTTTATGGGTTCATACAAGCTTTCTCCCATGGAAACATTAAATACTAAATGGAAGTTAAGGAACTTACATAATTGCGATTACGACGGAGGCTTTTCTTGCGAAACGGACCTTTCGGAGCGCCAAACGGACTCTAAACTTCACGAAACTTGAGGGGGTGCTTTGGGGCTTCACTTAGGGTGTAGAATTTCAGTTTGGACGGGTTTGGGGTGCTGTTTTCTAGCGTGTAAAGCAGGTGCAACCAGCAGCACTATTTCGGTCAAAAAAAAGGGTTTGACTACTAGTTTAGGGTTTGTCGACTTGTGTAGGCTGTTTTGGTGTGTAGGAAAGAGGGGGGGGGAAGTGGAGAAGGAGAGGAAAAGGAGAAGAGGTAGTGGAAGAGAAGGGGGAGGCTGTAGAGGGGTTGGCCACAAGATGGGAGGAAGTTAGGGTTAGGGTTTTGAGAGGGGAGGCTTGGGCTTCATGTAAGGAGTTGGTTGTTAGGGCCATTGAAGAGATCTAATGGGCTTTAACCTATGGTTCAAATCTATGGAGTTTGGTTTATCCCTTAGTAAGTTTTTGGGTTCACTTGGGTCAAGTTGTTTGGTCTTGGTTGGATTTGAGTGTAAGTGCACAAGAAGGTTCACTATCGGAGTCTTAAATATGAAGTTTGTTGTCTATTGGTTTATTGTGCATCTACAAGGCTTTGAGTGTGCAAAATATATATTTTTTAGTAGGGCATTAGTGTGGGGTAGTGTTCAGGTCTAATAGGATTTGGTTTGAGAGTCAAAGTAGGGTGTTTGGGCTCGGTTTGATTCAACAAGTCAATAATAGTAGTTTTACGATAACGATGGTTCATGATGTTTGTTAATATTTATTTCATAGGTAAACACGCAAGTATGTATGCATATAATCAAAAGATCCATAAAATTCACAAAATAGTTGTCATAGTTTTTAGATAAAATGTCACTTGAATATCAAAAAATATTGACACCTATATTATATATATGACAAATACTTACGGAATGTGTTTATTACATTATTAAATAAGTACCCCATACACACATAAGATATATATATTGACATAGTCGTTTTTAGACACACCGTATGACTATATTGGCTTGGGTTCGATTCGGGTCCAATCAGGCTAGTTTGGGTTTGGGTCAGGTCCGAGCTAGTTCGGTCTAACCGGGTTTCCTAAAAGTCAATATGCTTAATAATAAAAATTTAAATTATTTATAGGGTCATGTCACAACTTAACCTAGTTTTCCTAGTTCAGACACACTTATGATTTGGCCTTCCTACCATGGCTAATACACTAGTCGAGGCACGCGACCATGTTATCCGTGCCACAATTCCTAGTCATCTTGTATTCCAAATCTTAATCATGACTAAAGCCATCTATCGTAATAACTATTTAATTAAAATAGTTCTAAAAGTCCAAAAATTCCCATTTAAAAATAAATAAAAAAAATTTAAATACCGGGAAGAAGGGTTACAAATCTACCCACCTTAAAAATAAATTTGTACTCGAATTTAAGAAAAAGTCCAACAGTAATGGTAGAAGACGGTATCCCACTAGCTATCAATTATTCTTATGGTTATTTCGAAACAAAAAATCCTCGAGGACTTCTACCCACCTTTGGTCACACTACTCCCTCAAAACACAAGTCGCTAAAACTTTATAACCTTCCAACTAGTTGCTAAAATCAATACCAATAGATATCTATGGCATAAAGCACCTCTAATCCCGTCCTATCTATCAAGCAACCGAAACTTAAATAATCAAGCAATATTATACTATAACCTAAGAATTTCTGATAAATTCTAGACAGCACAATCGTTCGTCACCCCGAAATAGGAAAAGACAAAAATCAATGGTTCGGAAGACAAGGAAGAATAATCGAGAACAATATGAAATTTCAAGGACGTGAAGAAATTTATAGGAGAATTTTCAAGGCAGTGTGGATTGAGATTTCTAAGGTTTAGTCATAGTCGCAAGCTCGTATCAGTATAGTTACGTAACTGATACGATATGCTCTGACCTGTATGGGCTACCACAAAAACTTGTTACGACCCACACCCGCTTTTCGGGACACGAGAGCATGAGCAAGCCTGCTACGTATCAAGCAAACTCCAGCCCGACTTGAGTACGTATAAGCTGTCAAGATCATGGTATCATGGCTAATATGGTAATCCATAGTGTATCTCAATACACAAAAATATAGAAGACAAGAATGAACAAGTATAGGTCATGGTCTGCAGCCCACAAGTATATATATCCGATTAGACTCCAAGAATAATATGAGTCTATAAAGCTAAGCTGATAAGCAGGATATATCATAAAAGCACGAAAAAGATAGTAAATCAATAACGCTAAAATACCTGAATCATGCAGATGAAGTCAACTACCACATGCTCAGCTAACTAACTCGGTACAATTAGCTACCTGAAGAGATCATCAGGTCCTCAGAGGACTAGCAAGATACATAAAATATGTCTACTAATATGATAGTAAATGACATGTATGGAGGATAAGAACATTGCAAGAATAACATCTAAGGACGATGAGTCGTGTGGAAATGTAATACTATACTTGATAAGCTGAGCTAAACTGGAGACGAGTTCCCAAACTCTCTTGCAGGCTACGCCAAAAGTGTGACGTAAACCTTGAATCTCGGTCCGAGGTGATACTGACGGGCACACCGTGAAGCCTGACAATCTGCATGAGGTACATCTCTGCCAACTGAGCCGTTGACTGCACAACTCTGAATGGGAGAAAATGAGCCACCTTCGTGAGCCGGTCAACTATAACCCAAATAGCATCTCGACCAGCTGGGGATCTGGGCAATCCAGTCACAAAATCTATGGTCACATGCTCCCACTTCCATTCTGGAATCGGCAATGGCTGAAGAAGTCCAGCGGGCCTCTGATGTTCAGCTTTAACCTGCTGGCAAACCAAATACCGAGAGACAAACCGGGCTATCTCCCTCTTCATGCCATTCCACCAGAAATGTTGACGAATATCATGGTACATCTTCGTGCCACCGGGATGAATAGAATACTGTGAACTGTGAGCTTCTGCCATAACTTCCTGTCTGATATCTCCACTGGGTACACAAAGACGAGTGCCGTGTCGAAGCGTACCATCTTCATGGATACATAACTCTGGCCTTCTTCCTGCCTCACACTCTGCTCTAAGCCGCTGAATCTTGGAATCTGTAGACTGCCGTGTACGGATCCTCTCAACTATGCTGGACTGAACCTGTAGACTGGCCATCAATGCCACACTGGTAGGAAGAACAACTTTAATTCCCATCTTCTAAAGATCTGCCAATAATTCTGGTTGTGCCGTCAGGAAATAAACTCCGGCTCTCCGGCTCAACGCATCTGCTACAACGTTGGCCTTTTCTGGATGATATTGCAAATCCACATCGTAGTCCACCAGTAGCTCAAGCCATCTTCTCTGCCGCATATTAAGGTCCTTCTGGGTGAAAACATACTTCAGGCTCTTGTGATCAGTAAATATCTCCGCTCTATCTCCATACAAGTAGTGCCTCCACAACTTAAGTGCAAACACTACTGCTGCCAGCTCCAAGTCGTGGGTCGGGTAATTTCTCTCATGATCACGAAGTTGACGTGATGCATAAGATATTACCTTCCTATGCTACATCAAGACACACCCCAATCCTCTGCCTGAAGCGTCGCAATAAACTATGAATCCTCCGGTCCCATCTGGAAGTGTGAGAATGGGAGCCGTTATCAAACCTCGCTTCAACTTCTCAAATGATTCCTGACACTTCGCTGTCCAAGTGAACTGTACATCCTTGCGGGTCAACTGGGTCATCGGCGCTGAAATCCTTGCAAAATCTGAAACAAATTGCCGGTAGTAGCCGGCTAATCCAAAGAAGCTGCGAACCTCTGCCACTGAGCTAGGTACTGGCCATATCTCGATAGCCACAATCTTCCGGGGATCCACTTCTACTCCCCCTCGAGTAATGATGTGACCCAAGTAAGAAATGCGATCGAGCCAGAACTCGCATTTGCTGAACTTGGCGTACAACTGGTGCTCTCTAAGCGTCTGAAGGACGACTTTGAGATGCTGCCCATGCTCTGCTTCGCTCTTACTGTAGACCAGGATATCATCTAGAAATACGAACACGAACTAATCCAAATAAGGCATAAAAATGCGATTCATGAGATCCATGAATACTGTCGACGCATTGGTCGCTCCAAAGGGCATAATAAGGAACTCCCAATGTCCATACACTACAACAAAAAACCCTTTTAATGACGGCTAAAATGCGTCATTAATGACGAACCATGACGCTTTTTTTTTCTACAGCAACCGTCATGAAAACGGGTGTTATAAATGTTTTTTAAAAGCGTCATAAAATAATCGTCATAAATAGTTTCTATAAAAGCGTTATGAATAGTTAATATATAGTGCACAATTCAGAACAATTTTAAAACGTCGTGAATAGATAATATGTATAGGCTCAATGCAGCACATTTATGACACTTTATACTATTCAAATTAGCATATTTATAATGCTCTATACTGCACAGTATATATTACATTCCAAAAACTTAACATTATATATCACCATTTTTATTACATTTATCAAAATAGAGTACATATCAACATCTTCATTACATTGAATATCCAAATACAGAATGTACCCAAAAAAATAGGAATAAATCTCTCTTTTGCTAACCAAATTATTAGAAATATTTACTTAAGTAGATTCTGACCATGGATCTTCTCTCTGCCATCTCTTGAATATGCAGCATAATTTGCCAACAGTAGGCATCTCTTCTGCCAGCAAATCTTTTTGATGTTCAGCTTTTTTTTACCATGAGCCTTCTATCCACCTCCTTGACATCTATTTCAAGTTCATATTCCTTTAACTAGCTATCACTTGAAGTAGGCCCAGGCTTCGAAATACTAGCGTCGGCTGCAGAAAGATTAATTTCCCCTTCAGCAAGATACATGAGATATATAATGAACAAGTCCAAAAACTAGAGATCAATCACACATTAAGTTCTGTAAATTATGATCTGAGAATCCAAGATGAAAAGCTTAAAGAAACAAACAGGTTAAAAATATTGCAACTAAGTTCTTCCAATTATGATCTGAGAATCCAAGATGCTTAATTGCATCACCAGTTGTTCCATATATTCCAGGTTCTATATTTTTAACTTTTACCTTTTCTAACTATTATTTGGCCTTGATCCCATTGTTGAAAAAAAGAAATAGGAGTGACAGAAATTAGATTTGTAACAATTAATTCTATCACGATAGATCACGTAAACTTATTACTGTAATTAGAACTGATGGAGAAGTTCATACCGAGTTTCTTTATCTCCTTTTTATAACTTGCTCTTGCCCTTTTCCTGTGTTTGCTTACACTCTTTCAGTAAAGCTTCAGATATGGTGTCGGCCTCCCATTTTTCCTGCCATTTTTTCAAGATTGCCACGATAAACTTGAGAGGAATGAATAAGTGATAGGAAGGGGAGGGGGGAGCTGTTTATAACAGCAGCTACAGTGGCAGCACTGCTGCTGTTAGCAGCAGGTAGGAGGGGGGCATTCAGCCCATTGGGCAGCCCCCCAAACTAGCCTTAAGCAGCCCCAAACCAATCCCTTATTCTAGTCCCAAACCAGCTCTATAGCTGTCCATTTCAGTCCTTAAACAGCCCCCTAAACTCAGCCGATAAGCAACTTTAAATCAGCCTTAAACCTATCCTTATTAGTCCTATATTCAGCCTGTATTGGCCTTAGATTCAGCCCTATAGGACCCCCATTTGACAGCCATAGGATAGCCTAAGATGCGTGTTTTGCACTGATACTATATAAGCAATACCCAGTCAAGCGAAATATGATTCTCTGATTCTAAATATCTTTTCGAAGAAAGCCCAATTCTCTTTAAGTATTCTAGCAATTAGCAATGTAAATATACAAGTGACAATTACCGAAATGATATATAGGATTTCAACCAAAAAGCAAGTAAAGAATTGTCCTAAATAACCACACACAAAAATCTTCAGCATTTATCTATTTTTGATAACTAGACTAGGCCCAACCAAATAGAATAATTGTTTACTACTAAATTACTAATAAAAGTGTATTAATTCCATTCCCAGTGCTTCAAAATGGTCCAAAGGAAGCTGGTTTCTCCTTAACCATTATAATGGTCAACCTAGACTTATGAAGGTTCACTTAATTCAGAAAATGAAGCCCTGTCAACAAATACTAAGCTGTAAGAAAAGAAGAACATACCTAATGTAGCCATGATAGCAGCAAATACAATGATGCCTACCGGCTACCAAAGAATTCCTCCTGCCAAAAGGTCCAGCAAGGAATCTAGTGTTGATGCGGCAATAGCAATGGACATTGTCCTTATAGTCACATAAACCTGCATTTTACTATGCACATTTAGCTCAATATATTTCAATGTTATATTGGAAAACTTTTTAAGTAATAAAAAATGGACTCTTCCTTAAAATCTCATCAAACTTTAGGCAAAATGTCAAAACTGTGAAGCATATATCCTATACACAGACCTACTTATTCTAGAGTCTTTTACCACCAGTGAGATATTATTTTCTGCTACAACCAACACAGTGGTACAAAGAAATGAAATTAACCCCTAAATTAATTGTACGGATCTTCATGCACATCATAGTAGGCTAGCCTCCGAACTTTTCTATAGCCATGTACCTCCTTTACCAAGAAATGAAAGCTGAATCACATCAAAATCCATAAATTCTAGCCAGTTCCATAAGAAATCAAAGCATACTTGAAGAACTTTCTTCTCCATATATAGGAAAATTACTACTACTTTAGAGTTAAATCAATTACTCAATTGGAGAAGTCTAAAACTCAGGTTTCATTGTTTAATTGAAAGACAGGTCACAGTCCAATGGCATAAAGTCATATATATATATATAAGCTCTCACCTCTCTTGGCATCAGAGACTTTGGAATAACTCTGCAACAAAAAGAAGAAGAAACTCAGATATCAAACACCAATGTTGTAGAAGCAAAAGGAATATTAAAGTTGAATTTGGAAGACATTAGATGCCATGGGAAATTTGAGTCAAGACAAACTGGATATAAAAACCACAAAGTCAACATCAGTTTTAGCTTTTATCTCAAGAAATAATCAAAACAATTGTTCATTTTACCAAGCATCCAATGAACCAATGTTATAAGCTACACATGTTGAAAGATTCAATCAAGAAATAATAAGTGAGAACTCATGAAAAAATATATGAAAATTCAGTGACAGTATATTCAAAGTTCATATATAATGTGGACCTACAGAGAACAAGAATTACCAAAAAAAAAAATTCCATTGTTCTGTTAAACAGTTAAGCGCTTATGAGCTTATGATGCCGACTCCTCTATTAAACAGTTAAGCGCTTATGAGCTTATGATGTTCGGCCATCTTGTTTGTTCAATATTGAGTTGGGTTGAACTCAGATTTGGTAGAAACAAGAAACCAACCCCTGTCCTGAAATGTAGACAGAGCACAACCCAAATTAAATTAGATCGTGTTCACTGGATGAAAATCATAGAGTAGCAATATGCATCTAATCACAAGCTTATTAATAAGCAATACCTATAAGAATCCAGATTTTCAACACCAGAGCAACTTCAAAATCGAAATGTGAATTGTACTAAGTAATAATGTACAAGGATTACCATATAATCATATATAGTCAACTATCAGAAGATAAGAAAGATAAGAAAGGAATCTCCAAAGAAAAGATATGAAAGGATTCTCCAAAACAAAATGACTAAAAAACCACAAGATAACTGTACTTGAACGACAAAGTGAGGTAATGATTTGCTACCACAATTAGTATTCCAAAGCAGACAAATACTTCAAATAACCAGTATAATTAACATAAATTAATCATAGTTTGGATTATTCATAGTTTCATCTCCAAAGGAAAGAGCTCAAAGTACCAAATTTAACAAACTCACAGCTACAAGCATTACTATTAGCAAATGCTATAACCTCAAACAAAGATGACCAAATTTAACTGGATTAGAACTCAATCCAGACAACTTCCATCCATAATTAATTGAAACAAACAGAAACTTTGAAGATAAACAAACTAAATCATGGTTCAAAGCATATAAACAGTTCAATTTACCAGAATTCGTCCAAACCGTCACAGAAAAGGATCGTATATTTTGTAGTCTATGTTATAACCTAGTACTCTAGTAGGCACATAAAATGCAACATAGAGCACTCAGGTAACGTGAACATGCTAACTTGTTTGAGAAAAGGAACCAGAGTTGCATGTAATGAACAAAGTATGCAACCACAACTTGCTTAACAGTCTACGAGTGAAATACTGCTTAAAAATGGATTCCGAAAAGTCAAAATCAAAGTGGCAGCAAGGATCATTTTTTGTTAAGGTTGTTAAGCCAATTCAATAAAGAAGTGAACTTTAGGACATATTTTGTAGTTTTTACTCTTCCATATAAGGGTTATAATAATTAAAAATAGAAGTGATTAGAACAGCTGCTGCTTTGCGGACCACGAAAATGCATAAACAATTCTGCATAATAATAAATAGTGGAAGGAAGCCTGTTGCACACATCTATCCCATAAAAAGCACTTCACGGTCTATACTTTCTGCATTAAAAATACAAAATTTTACTTAATTGATATAAAAATACTGAAGAAGGTTATGGTGCAACGATTCAAACCCCTTCGCCAACCTACCTGATTACTTGAGTGCATACACTTCAGTGACAAAATTATAAATAGAAGAAAAACAGGAATAGAAGGTACCAAGCATATGGAAAATATCATAACTAAAGCCCCCATGTTGACATGTAATAAACAAGAAAGGAAATCTTTCTAGACAAGTAAGAAATATAAGACGAAACTTTATGAGCAACAAAAACATACTTGCCCAATAAGGGAAGCAATACAAGCACCGGTATGAACAAAAGGACCGACTGGCAAACAAGTAGATGTGGCAGAAAATGTTGTTCATGATGATAATGTGTAATGATACATACTTCTTTTCACAACAGGTGGTTGTTCCATAAATTTCTATGGTGCCTTGTTCCATTAAAATGTGTGATTTAGGATAAAGGATAGTTGAAGTTTCAAAGCAACATGCATGCTTACAATATGATGAGAGCATGCATCTAATGCAGCAAATTTCTCATTATAGCATCTATCAAATGGATTTAGCAATCTATGCTGCCCAACACTAAAATCTCATCTTTGGTTACATCTAAACTAGGATGAGAAAAAGAACAAATACAGGACATCAGTTGATCACTTAGTGCCCATTACTTCATTTATAACTAATCTGGTCAATGCTTCAGGCTGTTTATTGAACATTCAAGTATGCAAAATCCAAGCAAGCAATTAGCAGAAATATTAATCATACAAATCCAAGTTAGTAGTCACTTCCACTTTATTAGAGAAGAAGGGCCACATGATAGTTTCATTCAGGCTCTCTAGCATTCTAGTGCTTACTAGTTACTACCATCTCATTCACTTTCTCTCCTCTATTGTACTTACCCCTTCAGACTACCTCAAACAATTACTTTATATGCATAATGGAGAAGAAGCATCAACCATTAACCAGCAAGCAGAGAGTTAAACGATGACGAAAAAAATGGAGATAAAGTGTATTTGATCTAGGAACTTGGTTTCCGGTTTTGAACTTTTAGAATTACGACTTGCAAGTTCGATTTTGGAACAACAAAATCGAACCAAATAAACCACATCTAATTATAACATTCCCACCACTTTCCATTTATACTTCCAGTTTCATTATCTATGTTGTTAGTTGTGTAATTTATATTTTCCACAATGTAAGTGCTCAACATACAAGTTAGTAAGCAATTTTGTTCATCCTGACCCAATATGAAGGAGAAGTTGCCCTGTCCATATCGTGTCGTATCCTGTTCTCAGCAATCAGCAACATAAATGAATGGTGATCTTAGCTACAATAGGCCACAGCTAAGAATCAGAACTCAGGAATGCAGCAATGTTAGTAAAAACTAAATGTTAACAGCTAAATAATTTCAAATTTCGGTGCCCAAAGGCTAAGAATCAGAGACTCCTACTCCAAAATCAGAGACTGTGTTGTGCGGCATCTTGTCATACTTCGACACGAGAGTCACTCCAGGATGGCCTAGATAGGTCCCGTGTCCGTCACCAATGCATCAAAAAAAGAGCAAGAAAAGAACTCACATTCTAATAGAGGCATCGCTAGGAGTCGAAGCCCGATTCATCCCCCATTTGTTCGTGTTCAGATCCACCTCCACAGTAGGGATACCCCTGCTGTCGAGCACTTGCCTCGCCTTGATCCTCGTGATCGACGATAGGACCACCTTCTTCATGTGATTCGACTGCCAAGTACCAAAGGAACCAAACTAAACAATTATATTAGGGTTTACTTTCTAGGGTTTTGGAAGAGATCGAGAAATGAAAAATTTTAGGCTTACGGAAAGGAGGGGAGGGGAGGGGGCGTTGGGGCTAAGGTTAGGGTTTGTAGGAGGTTGAAAGAAGGAGGAGAAGGAGAAGATTAGAGTTTAGGAAAATTTTAGGGTTCATGGAGATGGAAATGAGCAAGAAATTGAAAGGGGTTTGGAAAATTTTAGGGTTCAGGGAGAGGAGGGAAGAGGGGGAGGAGGGAAAATCTAAAAATGATCGGGTGTGAAGGGTTTTGTTGGAAATTTATTAATTACAAGTTTGCCACCGCTCTAAACAATTAATGACGCTTTGTTTTATAAACGTCATAAAAAGCCCAAAATTAGTAAAAACCGTCATAGAAATAAAGGTATTTCGAACTTTGATAACGCTTAGGTATCAGGCGTCATAAATACGTCTTATCGAGCGTTATTAAAAGGGTTTTTTGTTGTAGTGATACCTAGATCGAAAAGCTGTCTTCGGGATGTCCTGCTCTCTGACTCTGATCTGGTGGTATCCTGACCGCAAGTCTATCTTCGAGAATACTGAAGCCCCTCTGAGTTGATCAAACAAGTCATCTATCCTCGGGAGAGGGTATCTATTCTTGATTGTCACTGAGTTCAGGGTACGATAATCTACACATAGCCTGGACGTACCATCCTTCTTTTTCACAAGAAGCATCGGGGCTCCCCAGGGCGACCCACTTGCACGAATGAATCCCTTGGTCCTGAGTTCTTCAATCATCTTGTACAAAATCTCCAACTCTGAAGGCGCCATTCTGTAGACTCGCTCTGATACTGGTGCTGTTCCGGGGATCAAGTCTATAGTGAACTCGATCTTCTGCTCTGGCGACATTCCTGGAAGTTCATCTGGGAAGACATCTGGAAACTCTTCAACTATCCTGGGCAACTGCTCTGCTGCTACTGCCATCCGCAATACTAGGGAAGATGGCTCCACTGCGCCTCTGGAAAATGAGAACTCTGGCTCGCCTGGAATGCTGAAAACAACCCTGCCAATATGGCAGTCTATCCTAGCATACTGGTTCCTCAACCAATCCATGCCTAAGACTACATCATAGTCTGCCATAGGGAATTCTATAAATCTAGTGGGGAACTCTCTACCGCTAACTACGTTTCGACATGAGGAAAATACTCGATCTACTCCCACAAGACCATTACCAGTAAGTATATTGAGTCTTACTGATAATGACTCTGGCTCCAGTCCTATCCGTGTCGTGAATCGTGCAGACATGAATGAATGTGATACACCAGAATCAAATAATACCAATGCTGGAGAGGAGTTGACGAGAATAGTACCCGCCACTACCTCACCTGGTGTAACTTCTTCTTCTATAGCCATCATCATAGCCTAACCTCTAGCTGCGGGTCCCCTCTGCTGGAAACCTCTCTGCCTGCTCTGCACTTGGGCTTGGGTATACTGCTGCTGGTTCTGCTGATGAAACGCCTGGGCCTGAGGCAACAATGGCCTCGGGTACTGTTGCTGCATAGGTGCTGGTCCCCTAACCGATGGACTGGTTAGGTTGGAGGAGGATGAACTACCCCTATTCGGACAGGCTCCTATCTTGTGATCTGTCGCTCCACAAGCCAGGCACAATCCTTGCGTCCTACGACAATCTGCCACTACATGGCCTGGCTTCCCACAATAAGAACATTCCATCGCGGAAGTCTGCTTCTGCTTCTGCTGCTGCGGGTACGTCGGGGTCGAATGCTAAACCGACGTCACTGAGGCCGCCCTCCTCGGAGTTCCAATAGTCAAACTCCTAGCTGCCGGGGCTGGAGCTGATGAATGGTGCATCTGATTGTGGGACCGCTTCCTACCTCCGGTCCTATCCATAATCCTCTGGGAGGTGTACTCATGCCTCCTGGCTGCTCTCAAAACTGTATCAAACGTCTGGTGCTCGAACTACTCGACTGCCAACAAGATCTCCAAATGCAGTCCCTGCTGGAACCGCTGGGCCCTATCAAACTCGGTTGCCACCAAGGTGGGGGCAAACCTACTGAGTCTAGAAAACTCAGATGCATAACTGTCAACTGTTCTGCCTCTTTGCTTCAAGTTGGTAAATCTCGTCTGTAGGTCGTACTGAGCTACAGCATCAAAATACTTCGTCTGGAATCTCTCTCTAAATACTGCCCAAGCAATGGGTGCTACTAATCCCATGGCCTGTGCTGCCCATAAACTGCGAGCTAAGTCTAGCAACTGTAGCCGTACCACGGCCACCTTCTCATTCTCAGGTGTTCTAGCTGTCTCCATAATTACCTCGGTATCCTGAAGCCAAGCGTCTGCGGCAATCGCATCTTCACTGCCGTCGAAGAAGGGAGGGTTCAAGCGCTTGAAGCTGTTGGCCGCGTTGTTCCCTGGGTGACCGCCTCTAGTCAAAGCATCTGCCACTACCTGGTGCAAGGCGTCTCCTCTGCGATCTTGAGAAGTTTTCAAGGCCCTGATGAGACCTACCAAGGTGCCATCATCCGGCTCAGCAGGCTGAACGGGCTGAACTGGGGGCTCTCCTCCAGTAGGCACAACTCTGGAGGCTACTCCGGAGTGCTGGGCTTGATCTCTGGGCTGCTGGTCCGCGGGAGTTGCTCTGCCTTGCCGATCAGCTGGTTCATAAACAATGCCGCTGAAGAAAACGACATAGGAAACAATAAGGAAGGACCAGGACAGATCAACGATACAAGCATGTGATCAGGTCAGGATTCCAGAGATTCAGAGGATATGAACGGAGATCAAGGACGAGTACTGATTGAGACATCTATTCGGTAAACCCTCATATTTCTTGATTGATAAGACCTGCATGGGCCACCACTTAAATCATGTCACGCCCCAGAACCAGAATACTGGAGAGCGGGGCGAACATAGCCAGCCACGTATATTGAAATGAAGTCCATCTCGCTATACGGTCACGGCTGTCTAGATATGAGGGTTTATTACAAGCCAACGGTCTCTTAAGGTCAAGCCTATTGTCTCAATCTCAAGCAAGTAATATAATTACAAAATGTTTGATCACCAAATATACAATAAAAGGCGTCCCAAATATTACATATCAGCTGATCATAAAGCTAGTCGTACAAAATGCTAGGACTAGCAAGAGTTAAGTCATACGTGATCAACCCTAGGATTTGTTAATCATGTTTACAGCCCGTAAGCAGACAGTAAGTAAATGCATCGAGCTAACAGGTGCTCGTCGGCTAAACGCCTCAAAAGAATAATTTTACAATAGAGTGAGCGAAACAAAATAGAAAAACCCACTCGTAGCCCGGGTTCCTTCTAGTCGCCACCATCGGGCTGGAGGTTCGGTAGATCCTCGGAAGCTGCTCCAAAATCTGGCCACACAAAACCAGCTGGGTCAATCCCCAGAAAGAGCAAGTGCCACAAAGGAGGCCACGAAATAAGAACAAAAGCCAGCATATCAGAATATAAGAAAATAGAAGAAAAGTACAAGTAACAAAGAGCACGTCAGGACAATAAACGACTAGGGACGTGGAACCATTCTGGGAGCCAGGTTACAACCCGTAAACCAAACAAAGATCGGAGTTGTAACCCTTCGCCTGAATAGCACCTTGCCTCTACCCAATTATTGTTAAAGCAAGTGGAACAATCAGGTTCAGGAGTACCAGGGTACAGGGCTAGACAAGACTTAGACAGAGCTAGATACCATCCATACACAAGCGGCCAAGCAATTTCTACGGCTTACTACTTTAACTAACTAGGGTTATCACAAGCCTAATTACTAACAAGATGTAATGAGAATTTTCCAATCCCAAGCCCTGCAGACCATCCAGTTATCCTTCCGCGGGTTGAGAGTATGGTTGGGTACATCGCCCCGGAGACGATATACCCTTAGGTGACTTAGAGGGTGCAACACATGACAGTGCGCTGGAAATGTGCTCTACTTGTCGGCAAGCTACAAGTCCAATTAAGGTGCCCAGATAACGAGATTGTCTGTGACTGAAAATTCTCCATGTTCTAGTTTGATCTAATCATTAGCCTAATCTATATTAGCGCAAATCCCTGACCGTGGAAACCAGGAAGTCAAGTCCTAGACATGATGCAGGATAAGACAGGTGGATTACACAAGCAAGCAAGCAGGAGCACCCACGGTGTCAAAATTGGTTATGCAAGTCAAGTCAGCCGTCGCAACAGCATCAAGTCAAGTCAAGTTACAAGTTACAAGTTACAAGTCAAGAGTGCGCCGCCACGGGCCACTATCAAGTTATCAGGTTACAAGTCAAGAATGTACCCCATCGGGTCACTATCATGAAGATCAGAGAGTACTAGGATCATAAATCACAGAAATCATGAAGACCGTACTAGTCGTATTAATTACTGAAAATCGTGTCAGGTCGTGTTGGATCAAGATAGTCGTGCTGTGTGGAAGAAGATCTCAAAATCCAATCCACAAAAGAGAAGCCAAGCTTAAAGAAATAAAACCAAAACTCCAAGAGCCAATGGGTTGTGCAAGGGGTCAAGGGGTTGGATTGCGGAGGGTGTCAGCTGTGCAGGGTGCCAAGTGCGTAGGGGCACAGGGCGCAGGGTTGGGTGGCACATAGGGCCAAGTGCGCAGGCTTCAAGTGCACGGGGTTAGACTGCGCTGAGTCAGATTGCGCTTGGATCAAATGCGCTGGGTGGGGTTGCACAGAGATTGAACTGCGCAGGATCCAGGGGTGCTGGAAGCAAGCGCAAGTCGACCCAGCGCTAAGGAGCACTGGCCGAGAAGTGTTGCGCAATCCGGCCTTGCGCTAAAGAGCGCAGGCCGAGGGGGAAGCTGGCGCAATCTGGCCTTGCGCTAAAGAGCGCAGGCCGAGGGGTCTTCTTCTCCAAGGCTGAGATGAACTTCTCAAGAACACCCAAAACTTCAATCTTTCATATCTTGGCCAAATCAAAACCAAATCTAGATTTTCAAAGTTCTAAGTTGTGTAAAATTGAATTCTCTTCCACATAGAAGTATCAAAACAAGCAAAAATCAAAGTTGGATAGATCAAAACCAAGAATTTCTGAAAATGGTTAAAACCTAGATCTAGAAAAATAGAAGCTCCAAATCACCAAATGCCAAGTTCTAATGTTGATCTCCATGTCCTAATCTAGCTAATGGACAAATAAAATGTGGTGCTTATTTGTTGGCAAGGTGCACTTGCCTATGGTGTGGTGTAGAGAAAGGAAGAAGAAGATGGAGGAAAATAAATGAAAGTAAAGAGGAGAGAGAAAAGTTAGGATGGATTTAATGGTGGAGGATATGTTGTGTTGAGGGTGGGGGTTAGCTAAGGTGTTCCAAATGCATAATAAACCAAACCAACCCAATCCTTCTCCACGAAATAAAACCAAGCCATGTTAAAACCCACTTTAGGAGAAAACCCAAAATCTGCAAGTCGAGCCAAAATACAATTACAGGCCAAAATCCGATTACGAGTATTAATACGAAATACGAAAAACGGGGGTGACAAAAACTCCTCTCCATCACCTGTAATATTTTCAACAGTCCAATCAGGACGGGAACGAGCACAATACATCTCACACAGTTCATATCTTGACAGAAAATATAAAGCATGTGATAGGCTAAGATACATGAAACGCTGTAAGAAATTAGCATGAAAGAAAGAGAGAATACTGATAAACAAGTCTATCTATATATAATAATAGAGAACTGTAAGTGACTATGTGATTTAGAGTACAAGATAGACATGTGAACGGCTTAATTTGCACATGATTACACTAAAGAGTTTGAACATGATTACACTACTTTAGAATTTTCACATGACTATTTCTACTCCCCCATGCCCCAATCAATACACAAGGATCTAGACATGTTATGTTATTGTACATGATAGTTTATACATGAAGCTCATGAGATCATGAGAGCATATGAGTATACATGAATAATAAGAGTCCGCAAAATACTTGATGTTCGTGAAAAGCACATGACACAATGTATTCGATGCACCCGAGGGGGATAACATCTAATGTAAAGATCCATATAGTACTAATTCGTGATAATGTCGTGTCAGCATCAAGTAAATTAAACTATGACAAGAATATAATTCCTAACAAGTATGAAACGATCAGAGAATGTACTCGCCTGATATTCCAGCTGTCTGATGAGAATATGGGTCTGAGCTGGAGTATCTTAGTCCTATTTTAGAGCAACATAGGTCACAACATGTCTAACATGAAATAAGAGTAGTCTACAATGCATTCTAAATTATTCTAGGTCCTTTTAGGTCAAAGTCAACCCTTGGTCAAACCCGGTCAACCATATGTCAACTAGTCTATCTACCAAAATTTAGGTCAAACACAACTTATCTAGTCATTTTAAGCTCATTTGAGTTGATTTGGATCAAGTTTGACTTAAAGTTGACTTTTGTCAACTTGGTCGACTTGATAGTCAACTAGGCCAATATAGGCTCAACTAGGCTAAAGTCAACTAATGGTCAACTCTAGGTCCTTATCACATGATACCAAGCCTAATAACATTTACACTAGGCTAACTAACCAAAACAAAAATAGACAATCCTAATAGAATTACATTAGGCTAACACTACTACCAACCTATATCACTATAGGCTAAACTACTAAAACTCAAGTTAGGCTACAATCCTATAGGCTAAGCTAATCACAGCCTATCACTACCTATAACACAACCAAGCCTATAACTATAATATAATATCACAGTCACAACTAAAATGATACTTGAAATAGATAGGCAAGTATATATAGGATACCTATATATCATTATACTAACCATATCACAAGCCTATCTACAACAGACCAAGGTAAAACATACAATAACACATATGAAAAACATACAGGTAATGAAAAGGAAATGAAAGGGAAAGGGAAAGGAAAGGAAAATTGGTAAGATTGATACTAACTAAGAACAAAATATCAAGTCACTAAAAACATGAAAACCCAAACTGCCAACACAAATCTTGAGAATTCAAACAAGTTAAAAACTGGAATGGAAATAAGAACTGGAATTGAGTTTTAATAAAAAGGTAAATAGAACCCAACATCCAAAACCAAGCATCACTGCTCACATAAAACTGAAATGGCAACATGGAATACCACATAAAACCTAGACAACAGAGATGAAACTAAGAACATCAACTAAACCAAAGCAATTTCAGGAAATCAATAGTCTTAAACCCAATGTCAGGTTTTGCAATATATATATATATATATATATATATATATATATATATATATATATATATATATTTTTTTTTTATTTTTATTTTTTATATATATATATATATTAAAATATATATATATATATATATATATATATATATATATATATATATATATATATATATTACAAATATATATATATATATATATATATATATATATATATATATATATATATATATATATATATTTGTAATATATATATATATATATATATATATATATATATATATATATATATATATATATATATAACTTTCATAACTTTCATAACAGTTTGAGAATTCCACATGCATAAACTCGCCTATCATAAACCCAATTGAACACCACAAGAACCCAAATGTAATATATGATATCACAGATAATAATATATATTAAAACATATCAAATTAACATTTATTAATCATTTAAAGTGATATTAAAACTCTGAAATTTCTAGGAAAACCGAATATATTACAGTAATATGGGTAAACCCTAAATTCGAAACTCAAAATCCATTATTAATCCAAATCAGGGTGACCCGAGTGTTCTCCATATGTGTGCGTGTCAGGGGAAACTGTTCATGTCCAAGCAAGTGGACACGAAGGTGTCCAAACTCTCAAAACAAAGAATCAGTGAACAGAGTATCAGTCTCCTCATGCGGCCGTGTCTCGTACTCGTAGACACGACACAGGCCACGTAGAGCCACATGCTCATGCCCACACCTAGCCCAGGTGTAGGGTTACACATTCGATTCCTTGACACATCACCACGACGTTTCTAGATGAGACACGACGGCCGTATCAGGGTTGACTTACATGCCGTGCACGACAGGCCCAGATCCGTGCGGCTCGATTTGCGAGTCCGACACAAAACGAGATAACATGGCACTTGGGGGCTGACATGTCAGTCATGTCCCCAAGCCATACACCAAGTTTTGCGTGTCCAAGTGACACAGACACTGCACACTGCCATCCGATCAGCAGGACACGTGCGCGTGTGTCTCGTACTGTGGTTCGTGTCCGATTCTGGATACGAACACGACTCAATACGTGCTCAGTCCAATACAAAATCAAAAGTCATATATAAATCTACAGATGTAATCAATTAGATTTCAAAATTATGAACAAAAATTCCTTTGTGGCATTTCAACAAACACATGCATAGTTGCACTGATACGTGTCCGATACGGACACCAAATCAATACAAATTCCTACGAAACTCATCCTACAGCTAGGGAACACCTAGATGGATGCATCTACGGGAATAGTTCTTAAAATTATAGAGTTTTGGAGAAATTACCTATTAAGATGAATTCCTATAGAAAGCATCAATTGTGTAGATCCTCCTTGCGTCTCCAAAACCCCAAGGCACTCCAATTCTAAATTTCCTCACCATCAACAATTCATAAATAATAATCAGAACCTAATACAAAAGACTAGGGTTTAAAAGGAGAAGAAATGAAAAAGTTAAAGGGGATACTTACCTAGGTTTTCCAGGAGAGAAGGAATGAAAAAGAGAGATGAATTCTCAATAGGAGAGATTAAGTACTCCCTCCCCCTTTAACCTAGTTTGGCCGGCCATACTTAGATCGGCTTGGGTTTCCTATGGGTTGGGCTTGGCCTCTTTTCTATGGCTAAAAAAAATAAATCATTAATTAAAAGGAAGTTGCTAACTAGCCCCTAATCAATATGCTAATAGCTTCTAATCTTAGAATATGATTACTAATCCTAACAAATCATACTACTAGGTCACTAAGTCATGGTGAGACACTAGGCTAGGTTGCACCAAGGCTACACTATCAAAAGGCCAAAAATTTGTCACGTCCCGCTCCCGAATAATCGAATACGAGTCGGACATGCCCAGCCTTCGTCGATGGACACGACGAAGTAAGCTGTACAATACTAAGGAAAACTAAAAGTCACAATGTAATGTAAACAAAACACAGCTTTTATAACATTCCCAGAAATTACCAATATCCATCAAGTATTTTAAATACAAACTCAGCCGGAGACAAATCCGGTCAAATGAAATAATATACAATAATGAATCTCTAAGATACAATCTCCAAAAAAGTAAACTAAAAATAAAAAGCTGCAATATCCAAGCAATCACCAGCTCCATAAAATCTTCCACTCACCTGCAACGATCCTATCAGGAAAAGAGCAAAGTACAACCCTGACCAGACAATATACAATGTAATCTGTAATCCAGAGTACAAGGTGAAACCAGAATACCAGAATACTAGAACATGAAATAAAAGTGAAACTACGGTACCAGAAATGAAATGTAAAACTGTAGGCAATGGATGACAATCAATATGCTAGACAATGAACACGGCTATCAATGTACAAGGCAATGAATCACGACAATCAATATGCAATTGTGACAATTTTGAAATATTAAAACTAATGTGTGACCGGCTTAGAAGCAATCAATCAATCAATGAGTCAATGAGTCAATCAATTCTACAAGGTACGGCTTCATCGTACGTGAAGTGTACGATTAGGCTATCCATAATACCTATGTTGGGTGTGGTCACACAAAAGCTAATATTTCCCCCAATCCCACAATGAACAATGACTCACAAGCAATGAACAATGGTACAAGACAATCGTGTGTAATTCGTGTCCGATATGAGAACATGGCACATGAAGGTAAGACAGAAAATAAAGTACTAGTCGAGTCAGTGTACTTGCCTCGCCTTGGAAGCACGTGAGTAATACTGCATGGATGTAAAGGATCACCTGTTATATTTTGTACAATTTGTTAGGGTTTAAACTATGACAATTATCACAATAAACTACTATCCATATATATTAGCTATTCATATTTATTGCTATCAATAACCATTTACTAACTAGCTATTCTTTAGAAAATACATATAATATAGCTCGATCAAGATAAGAAATTGTGAAAATACTTTTAAATCATATCAAGAAAAACCTTAATGTTTTAGAAGATAATTTCTAACTAACTATTTTATAACCATAATTTACCATTTATAATATAACTAACATTTACTACTAATTAACTTAAATCAAAGTCAAGAAAAACCCATTATTTAACCCTTATCCAGATAAAATCACTATATGGACATATCATCATAATTATATATAATTTAATATATTTAGAAAAAGTTTAGCAACTTCATAGAAAATATAGTAGGAAATAATTAAGACACATTAAAATATATTCTTAACAATATTTAGTCAACTTAATCATTTATAACCATAAATTTGTTATCAAATAAAATTAATAAAATCATAGCTCCTATACTTATATATAACAATTTGTAAAATATTACAACTATATTTAGAAATACATGGTAACTAGAATAATATTAAAATTATATTAACAAAAGAAAATATATAACTAGCTAAGATTTTACTATCTATCATTTCAACACTAATTATTAAGGTAAAATATTCATACCATAGTTAGGACATAATCATCTCGCAATTAAATGTTCACAATATATATTGTAAAAATTTACTGCTAAACATTTATTGAGGATATAAAGGACAAAGCCCAACAAAAATGTTATTTCCTAATCTTAGTCCAATACTACCACCAAACAGTACATATGACTAGGTCCATAATCTTGGTCTTCTAGCTTATTTCATAGCAACACTTTTAATGGACATCATACACATTTAATCCCGTGGATCTGGTCCAGTCCAAGAGTCTAAGCTAGGCCCAATATTCCCAGATCCAATATAACAAGAGTCTCAACTGTACACCAACCTAAGACATTAGACATAGTAATGCAATATTACTAATAGTTATTGGCTAAAAGCCCTACACTACTAGCCATTTCATAGCTGTAAGTAGAGCTCTCTAGCTTAGTGGTATTAGAGCGGACATCCGGAGGGGCCGGCAAGGTTCGAGCCCCCCAATTGTGTGTGTGCGTGTGATTTCAAAAAAAAAAATAGCTGTAAGTTGAATGAGGAACCTTCACGTTGACTCATCAATTCTCCAAAGGGTCACCTAATGCCAACTCTATGGTTTCCGAAAGGCCAACCCCTCAACTGCACCTATACTCAAGTGGAAAGGAATCTTAATTCTTTACTTTCCTCAGCTCAAGTCAACCGCCCAAAGCTCTTCTCCTTTCTCTTCTCACAAAGAAATCCCACTGAACCCACCATTCTTCTTCGTCAACTTCACTTTTATTTTCTTTCTCTCAACACCACAGCTACTCTCTTCACTATACTCCTATTCCTCTTCCCAAAACGTACACATCAAACCTAATTTAGCATGAACAAGAAGAAGAGGAAATCGAGCAGATCGATGAGGGGCTTACTATGGCCGACGGATCTATGGCGAGGAACTCGGCGGTGGTTCCAGCGTCGGTTGTCCAGATCCGGTCTCTCCGATGGTCGGGTCGGCGAAGTAGCGGTAGAGGCTTCGTCGTTAGCGGTTGAGCCATCCAGGGGCGGCGGATCTGGTCTGTCGCTCGGCGGAGCAGCTGCATCCGTGCGAAGACCCGGCCGGGGCATGGTGAAGGCTCGTCGTCAACGGCGGCTCCACGAGTGGCACGGAGCTCGAAGGGTCGGCGCTCGAGTCGAGGCGCGCTCGGTCTTCGAGGAGTGCACAAGCTTCGAGATGGCGGCAGAAGCTCAGATCTGAGTTTAGCGGAATCAGCGGCTTCGAACTCGGTAGTGAGAAGGGGTTTCCGATGACGATGGTGGAGCTTCGGCCAGCTGGCGGTGGCGCACGGCATAGGAAGGCGGCGAGTCGAGTTGGTGCCTGGTGTCGTGGTACGTCGTCATCTCTGGCGACGTGGCGACGAGATCTCTGGCTGAGGTCTACGGATCTGAACTCAGCAGTCCAGATCCGGTACGACGAAATCTGGCATGGTCACGGTGGCGGTGGCGGACGGCGATCGCCGGAGTGGCAGCGGCCATATCAGTGATCAGCGGTGGTGTTGAAAAGTGTGCCAGCAATAAATTGTAATAAAATAACTGGGGAACACCCCCAATATTTATATTAAAAAAATTAGAGTCTCTACCAAGTCAGCCCCAGTGGCACTCCTGTAATTTGTAATAGATCTAAGGGTGCTAGTGAAACCAAATAACCAACTGCTAACTGAATTAGTTAAATATCCACCTATTACAAAATTAGTTAATAACTGATTAGTAAATCAATTAACTGCTAACTTAGTTAATTAACAGTTAATTGGAAATTAAACTAGTGGTAGTTAAAACTTGCACTAGGCCTAGCCCATTCTGCCAAAGCAGACTTGGCCAACAAATATACAAATATTGTTACTGCTGCTAATTTAAACCCACCCATTAATCAATAGATTATCAAGAAATTCATAAACAAGAAGTCTAGAAGAAGTTTAGTAGATATTCAGCAATAGGGACTAAAAATACAAATCAAGACTAATTAAAATTATAGTATCCAAATTTATTTCACTAATAACATAATTATTCTAATAACAAAATCTCAGTGAATTGCAACCTAAAATTTCCAAAACACAATGTCTTGCTAAGATAGATTCAAGGCTAAACGATACTTCCCAAAAATAGAAATTGTAAAAGAAATTTAAAAATTTACGAAAACGGATTTAGGAAGTTACAAAATTACTACACCAATAATATAATATATTAAAATAATCAAAAGAATTTCATAATTACCAAAATGCCCTTAAATAGAAAAATGGATGTGACACCAACCATGGTGTCAGACGCCATTGAATATTCAAGAAAATGTCGGGCATCTCAAATCCATGCGAATTTCATTCACCAACCATCAGAATTCCTGCATCCGACTGCCGCATCATGGCCCTTCGAAGCTTGGGGCGTGGATGTCATTGGTCCCATTAATCCGCCTTCATTCCGAGGACATTGGTATATCCTAGCTATAGCCAATTACTTTTCAAAGTGGGCAGAAGCTATACCTTTAGCCGAAGTTAAGACAAGCAGTGTCATCAACTTCATTAAACATCATGTGATCTACGGATTCGGCATTTCTTGGCGAATTATCCATGACAATGGACCTTAATTCATTAGTCAGAAGTTTACTCGATTTTGTGATGACAATCGGATCAACAATGTTGCTTCTACAGCCTACAATCCTGCCGTTAACGGTTTGGCGGAAGTGTTCAACAAAACGATCAAGCTTCTCAAGAAGTTCGTTTCCACCAATAAACATAACTAGAGCGGAAAGCTTCGAGAATGTCTATGGGCCTACCATACTACCGTACACACTCCGACTGGTTGTATACCTTTCTCTTTGGTGTATGGATTCGAAGTTGTCCTGCCATCAGAGATTCAAATCCCTTCTCTAAGGATTGTCATTGCCAACGAGCTCACAATAGAAAATAATGACCGTATTCGACTTTAGAAGCATGAATCACTTGACGAGAAGTGGCTACTAGCTCAACAACACATCAAGCTATATCAAGCCTGTATCTCAAAAGCCTTCAACCGTAAAGTCAAAGTACGAATATTTTAAAAAGGCGAGCTAGTCCTTACCGTTAGACGTCCGATGACTATGACACACATGGGTAAGGGCAAGTTTGAACCAAAGTAGGAAGGTCCTTACATTATAAGAAAAGTTTTCTCTAATGGAGCTTATCAACTATCAGGGATAGATGGCCGAATCGCTATGATGCCTATCAATGGCAAATTCCAGAAGAAGTACCATGTTTGAAATTGTGTATTGTATTTTCTGACAATTATTGTACATACTTCAAATCTTTGAATTATTTACTCGTCTGCAAAATCTCCAGCGGAGTCTATCCAGATCTTATGAGACTTCTTCATTGACCGACAATATCTACTACATAATTGCAAACATCATCTTTTGAAATCCAGCTGTTTTAGAAGATATCATGTCCTTAAGTCCTAGTTGACCCATAGATAAACAACAGATATAAGAATTCGCGTCCACATTACCTCTGAATTCTGCTATCTACATTAAGGACTCATTACGTCCATATTACCTCTGATGACGTTGTCTCAAAAATGACAATATTTTAAGTAATATTCTGTCATGTCCACATTACCTCTGAATAGATATAATAAGTATTGTTATTTTCAAGAGATATGTCATGTTCAGTACCTCTGAACATATTTTTTATTCCAATCTATTGCTTGTGTCTCAAACAGATACGTAATAAGTAATAGAGCCACAAAAAATCATCTGTTTTCATTCAATAACGAGTAAATGTAGAAAATCATTACATTCATCAAAACATTTAGCAAAACATAAAAAGTTGTTACAATCAGATAACTTTATTTGGAAGGCTGGATGCTAAGGTAGGTGATCAGCCTTTTCAAAGATTCAGCTCGCTCCTTTTTGGATTCAATCACCCTTTTCCTGGCCAAGTGTCTCCCGGACACTAGGTCAAAAGGTTGCAGTGAGTTAACTTGGCGTTTAATTTCTGCACCTTGAATTTGAACGAATTCATCTCGCTGCCTCTTTAGATCATCTAGATGACTTGCGGTAACTTGATGCAGTTCAAGCACTTCTTTTTTACGCTTCTTGGCTATTGTGATTGCCTCGCGAAGTTTAGCTATCTCAGCTTGCTGCTCTTGAAGATGAGTTTGGCATTCAGCTGCTTCTTTCTCTTTCTATGCGATTCCAGTCTTGTAACGCTAAACGATAGACGTAGTTTAGGCAATACTCGTTTCTATTTCTCTAGATCGCACTATGAAGGCAACTACAGAATCTTTCAGGGCTGCCTGTCATGCCTCATATTCACGAGCTATTGCCTCACATTCTATATCTATGAGTCTCTGAATGTTGCCTCTTGTCAAACCCTAATAAGATTTGATAGTCTTTTCAAGTGCATCCAAGATATGCTCCAAAAGCTGACTCTTTCAATATCACAGATATTGAGTATTACTTCAATCACAAAAGAGGCAGTTCTCCTTACTGATTCATATGGGTGGCTTTTATCCATGGCCATCTGAATAAGAGTATTCAGAGAGAGAAAGAAGGTGCTTGTATAAGTCTCGACGAGGCTACTTGTTATTGCCGATACACCAGGTGTCGCCACTTCACCAATAACTTCTCCTTCTACAGAAGATGGAGTGATCACAGCTTGTGCACTAGGAGATTTTGGTACAGGCATCCTTGAAGAGCTTTATTCTGTAATATAAGTCCCCAAGTCCAAGGGATCCATGGTGGAACTGAAGCTGAAGGCTGTAGACGTCAACGGGGCTACAACAATGGTCCCCACGTGACCCTCTGCAATCAAAAGCACAATAATTACACATCATGTCAAACAGTATTAAGGGAACAATGGTGAATAAAGTCAGAAATTTACCTGAATCTTGCAGCATATATGGAGTCTCGCGAGGCATGGTGTCTCGTTCTGTAATAATCCTCGTCATAGTGTTCTCAGAGACGGCCGCTTGGCTGCACCCAGCCTTCGAACCACCTGATATAAAATGGCTGCTGCCAGCCCCTGATTCCGCCTGGTCACCTGGGGCTGCCACCTCTGCCTCCTCTATTTCAAAGACGCGTTCAGCTGAGGTTTGAATCCCCTCAACATTAACTTCTTCAGGGTTTTTCTCACCCTCAACATTCTCAAGACCTTTGGCAAGGCCTTCGCCATCATCTTCATCACGTGGGCTTTCATCGCCCTTAATATCAACATCGAAATTCTTATCGCCTTGTGGTTCATCGAGATTCTGATTGTCATCTTTTGGACTCTGGTTGCCCTCATCTTCATTCTCACCAGCAATAGGGCCATCCTTGGTCGTCAAGTCTTGATCTTTTTGGGGCTTCTTTGGACCTTGGCTTACTTTAGCTTTATCAAGAACAGAAGAAGCATCTATGGTTCTTCTTCAATCAGATCGTCATCAAAATCGAAGCCATCTAGAGATTCTATCATCTCTTTGTCTTCTCGAGAGGGTATAGGAGTTTGGGCTATAGAGGGAGATGGAATATTTAGAATATCCTCTGAGGGTAATGTTTCTTCAGGAGTCGTGCTTCCGGAAGATCACCACTAGGGGACGATAATATTATTCCAGCCGCAGCAAGTGCAGTCACTAGAATGGTCATCTTTACGAATGCTGGTTCTGAAATAGGGGCCGAAGGAGTATCCGCTGCAACAGTTGGAGCCAAAATATTCGTTGTTGGAGTCTCTGTAAATAGAAAACATATATATCAACACAATTGCCTAATAAATTAATATCTGGAAGGGCAAAAGTATCACCTTTCGGGGATAGTGGGTCTTGTGACGACAATGACGATTCTGGTTGACCAGGAGACTGCCCCAGCATTGAGGAAGTAAACGAAGCAGCAGTTTTTTGCTGCACAACTTTGGTTACCAACGATTTTCTTCTTGTTTTGTGCTTGAACGATATTGGAGGAGATCCCTCGGATCCATAAGGTTCATCTGCACATCCGGCCCTCTACTAGTATCTTTAGTAGGAATTCTGCTTTCATTTGGGATTGGAGAAGGAGTTGTCCTAGTTCCCCCAGAAGAAATCCTTGCTTCAACCTGTCATGTCTGGGATCTCGTCCTCGCTGTGGGCTATTCAGTAATAACAACTGCTTCTTTCTTTTTCTTCCTCCGAGGCTTAGGGGGAGAAGGAGGTTTAGCTGGGGCAGATTGGGTAGTTGATTCTCTAACTTTTTATCTTTTGCTAGCCCCTTTAGCAGGAGATTTCTCTTTCCGCTCCATGAGGGAGATTTCTAGCGGATCATTCACTTCGTCAGGAAGGCCGACAAGTGTAGCTTCAAGAGGCTCATCTGTAGAAGCATTTTCCTCAGCATCTCTAAACTACAGGGTGCTCTTAGTCCTTGCTCTTGACCGTCTGACACTAACAAAACTATCAGACAAATTGAAGCCTTCTAAGAAGGTATTGGCCAAAGTATAAAAGTTTGGGTATGTATATAACATACGCAGGCCCACTTCAAGAGTAGCAGAGGTATTGAGAATGTAGCCTTAGTGTCCCTGGCACTATAATATCTCCACCCTCTAGCACCATCAATCAGATATCTGAAAGCTTTTAGGCATGTGGTTGCGTTTCTGACGTGCATTTGATCATAGCCGAATTGGCGGTAAATCAGCGAGGCAGATACGGTTCCAGAAAACACTCAGGTGAGAAGGCCTGATCATCTTCAACCATATAAAAGCAGCTGGCATTGGACGAGCACGCATAGGCTCTAGGTCCATGAGCAAAGGAGGAAGATTCTCAGTTCTAGGAGGTGGAGGAATAGAACCTCCATTCAGAACCCATATTCAATGCCTTTCGGCAATCAGTAAGGGTGTTTACTTTCCACCAAGACGTGGCATAACATCTGATGAAGTCCCCTCCTATGACACCTAGAGCCGAATCCATCAGAATGAGATTGTGTAACAACCAGCCGAACAAATAAGTATATGTCACCTCAGTACAAGGAAAACTGTCTCAAGCACTGGGATCAATCATCATGGCATCTGTGAAAGAACGAAGACCTGCATTCAACCGACAAGTCATCGCAAAAAGAATGTCCATCTTGTGTCCGAATACTAAACCACAGCGGCGAATAGTACACCCCGGTGGATCCTATCAATAGCACTGGCTTCGGGGACCACGAACTGTCGTAGCCACAATGAGAGGAAACCAAACAGAGTAGCCTCTCGAGACATCTGTCTACCACCTTGTCTTATGTAAGTCTTGATGGGAGTACTAGCCGTAAACTCACGCCAATCCTCCTTCAGCTCATTGTCAACGTGCCTTGACCTTTCTATCAATTTTTGGATAGTATTACGGTCAAGTGGTTCAAAAAAGCGAGGCTCACAATCTAGGTGTTCCTGTAGCTTGTCTTCATGGATGTAGCCCAAAAATAGATACAACAACCACTTGGACAAATAATACATCCCATTTGCATGACTCTTGTATAGAAGGGTGCAGATCATGAAGTGGCATAACAATGCGTCGAAGACTGCCACCATTTATGGATTTTTCTTGGCTAAAGCATCAAATTCTTCATTTGTTGGCACATACTCTTTATATGGGTTTTCACCCATTGCCATATGAGAGATGTATTGTATTTCGTGACGGGCGAAGCCTATCTCTCCCCGTAGGGTTACAAAAATGCCCGTCCTACTGTTGTATCTTTCTACCAAGGCCAAAAATAAATTAGAATTGGTGCGAATTCCGCAAGAAGTAGTCCAAATGGGTTCATAAACCTTTAAATCAAGCAGCTCATCTATAAAGTTGTTCAAAGCCCTGATTGAAAGCTGCTTCCAGTGTTTGATATATGGATTCATCAAACCCGTCAATCTCATATTCTGAGCCAGATACTTTCCTTCAGCTTTAGCAAACAGGTTCGCAAAGAAATATATCCTAACTGGAATCATCAGAGACAAATCCTTAGGCGGCACATAGCTTGGTTTTAGGCCTCTCAAATAGGTGTGATTCCTCTCCGACGAACTAAAAAATATGTCTCTATTTTGATGACCTAGTCTATGGCATATCCTTCCAACTCTGGCCTGTTGAAAAGGAGTCAAATCCTATGCCATATTTCGAGGATAGCTAGCATGGGCAAAACGGGATAGGGACAGATGTCTCATTATATCATTGAAATATATTAGTCTGTTTTTGCTCTGATAGACTCACTTTTCCCGCTTCTATTTAGGCTAAAAATCTCACTTGAAAGCTTCACAAAACAAGAAGGCTGATTTCTTATGGAGAACCTGATCCAATCTTATGAGGGGTTCACCATTCATCAAACATAATAAAGTCTTATCATCTTGAGACTTTAGCACAACTCTTCCGGTTTCAGGAAGATCGTATTAAAGAAAATAGACATAAGAAAGATCTTCTTGATACTCAGACACCTGGAAGGCAGAAGCCAACTCCTCATAACAAGGATCTTCTCTCAAATTAACTGCAAAAGAAAACTTATAGTTAAAAAATCTTGAAAAGATTGTTAAAGAAACATTTTGCGCCAATCATGGATGGTGCAGGATATGAAGAACAGTCATAAGTTAGCGCATGCAGAATGATAATTCGCAAATCAAATAGCGTATCAGCCAGTCAGCACATGATTTGCGCATAACAACGGATGGCGCATCATGCTTAAAATATGACAAATGGTACAGAGCGTCATTTTTTATGATTGATTTCTAGCCAACACTCTGAAAGAGGTGGCGCAGGTTGCAGATGGCGCAAAGCATCGACCAACACTCTAAAAGAGGCGGTCGATGTTGGCCCTTGATCGTGCTATGCGTGAATGGCTATCACGACCTGCACCCAGTATAGGGGAATGAGAAGTGGGTACGTCCAGCCTACGCCCCAATGTCGGTGGTAGAACACTGTTCTAGGTTATGATCACAACTAGCCACAATATGATATACTCTCCAAATGGAGGCTAAATCACAGAAGGTACAACTCAACCACAAAAATAAAGATAGAACTAGCACGATATGATAGATATGTAATCTCAAAGAGAACATACTTTCATATATGATAGGTTATTCAAAGTATTCCAAAATTTAAGCTTTTTCAAATTTGAAAACTTTGAAAGGAATCTTGTAGAAGCCTAAAAAAATATAATCATCATCATACGCTACTCATAAATGGCGCCAGGACACAAATCAATAAATGGCGCTGGCCATCAGATGGCACACGATATCAGTTGGCGCTGGGCATAGGATGCACTGGCCGACACTTGGCAAGCTTCCTCGAGAAGCTGAAACAGTTGTCATCATTACTGACAGCACGTCAGCCGAAAAAATCTGTTCAAATCTCGAACGTGCAGCGCTCGAGAAGATTGTGTTAGATTTATCATATTGACTGACAGCTGCCTCGTGTCATTTACAGTTGGCACGAGATAATCAAATGTCATTACATTAAGTAGAGAACACAAGTAGTGCTCGACGCCATTTAACAGTTGGCGCTATTAGATCAAATCATCCAGAAGCAGCCAGATGATGTGGTGCACATGCCACTAATCTCGAAGAATGTGTACGTAGGACTGTAAAATGATTCAAACCGTTCACATTCGGCTCGATTTTGGCTCTGTCCAAGCTCGGTTTAAGCTCGTTCGCGGACTAATCGATATCGAGTTCGACAACAGGTTGTTCGACTCGATCTTGTTCGCAAACAGGCTCGAACTTGGCTCGATTTCTCATACTATTACTTTTCCTATATGTTATGCCTTTTTTTAATAGATAGAAATACATTTTGCCTTAGAAATTTTACTCATTTTTTTGTTCGAGCTCGAATCAAACTCGTTCGATAGTTAAGTCAAACCAAGCTTGAGCACTCTTTATTCGAGCTCGTTCGTTCAATTTTTAGCCCTACGTGTACGTGACACTGCCCACGACCAAGCACATCTCTCTCACAGAATGCCACACATTCAAGTAGTTAAACTAACCGTTCGCGCGACTGGGTGAATGGCGTGCCAATTGCAGTGTGCGCCAATCAAGATAACTACTTAACAACTGTCTCTAAACTCTATAAATAGAGTTCCAAATCACTTTCAAAGCATAACTAATGATCATAATCTCCTGAGTACTTGCTGCAGCACTCTCCAAAGGCGTTCTTCTTCGACATCGCATCGTCCAAGGGATAAAGTGATCGTCTCCTGTTCAGATTCCTATAGTTGTACTTCCCCAGAAATTAAATTATACACCAATAAAATAAGTCAGATTAGCGATAGTTTTTGTGACGCATTTGCGGGCGTCGCTAAATTATCATTTTAGCGATGCTTCTAACGTAACATCGCAAAACATCGTTGATCAGCGACGTTTTGCGACGTTCTGGAGAAAACGTCACTATTTTGTGACCTTTTTATTTGAAGTTGTAGAAAACGTCGCTAATCAGCGATGCTTGGCGTCATTTGCTTAAAAGTGTCGCAGATTAGAGACGCTTTGCGATGTCACAAAAATGATGTCACAAATTTTTCACTAACACTAGGGGTGGCCTCTCATTTCTTATTTCCTCCAAAATTTCCCCTCCACAAATTTTTCTTAGCCGATTTCCCCCTCCTTCGCCCGTCCGACCACCTCCGTCATCGTCGTCATCGCCGCCGCCGTCGCCATCACCATTTGAAAGGTATCTTCTTCTCTCCTATGCCCTCTCCTCCGCCCCGACCCCTGGCCTCCGCCCCGACCGCTCTGCCTCTACCCCGACCCCCTCGCCTCCCTCCGCCCCTGACACCCTCCCCTTCCTCCGCCCCCGACCACCTCCGGCTCGACCCCCTCGCCTCCCTCTGTCCTGACCCCCTCCCCTTCGACTATCCCAACCCCCTCCCCTCCTCCTTCCTTTGCCCCAGACCACCTCCCTCTCCCTCTGCCCTCGACCCCCTCTCCTCTCCCTTCCTCTGCCCCCGACCACCTCCCCCTCCCTCTGCCCCCGACCCCCTCCCCTCCCTCCGCCCTCCGCCTTCTGCCCCGACCCCTACCCTCCGCCCCCGAGCCCTCCTCCTCCCCCGACCCCTTGCCTTATTGGTTCTTTCAGGTAGCAATAATATATCTCAGAAGAAAATTGGCTCAAAATTTATCTCCTTAAACATTTATTTCTATATTAAACAACTTGACAATTGTTTTGAGTTTCGTTAGAGTTCATTTATTTTCCAGTGTAGGAAACCTTTGCTTTTACCACTAATTACTAAGATACTTTCAAAAATTAGAGGAATCGGATACGGACCATATCGTGAGGAGAAGGGGTCTAGTATATACTTGGGTAGGATCGCAATGGGAGACGCAATCTGCAAATAATTTGATGTTCTCAAGCATCATATGTTCAGATTAACTATAGTGAATAATATATCATGTAGTTTTGTTCAACCTAAAATCTGACATACATATTATATATATATACACACACACGTATTGTTTCATACTTTTTAAAATTGGAGTACGATAAACCCGATGGATCCGACCCGACCCGAGCTTCCTCCGGGCTCGATCTCGGGCTAGGATTATCATACATCATTTAGTTGAGCACTCTGAACTAAGTTACTTATGCCAATTCTTTTGAGACTATCAAATTTATAGATTTTTTTGAAAATCTAGTATAACGCTCATTGCCTCAAAAGGCTTGCATAAATAAGAGTGTATAGAGGGAGTATACTAGTAGTATATCGTAGTATCCTAGAGTGTATAGAGTGAGCTTCCCTACTTCCTTTCTTCTTATTCGGGTCATTGAACCGACTATTACGCATCATAGGATATCTACCTCAACCTCACCCTAGAGAAGTGTGAAAATATTAATGTTAACCAAGGTTCACAGTATCGGTATCGGAATCAGTTTTGGTATCATTTACGGTTGATATCCTGAATATCATGGCTTCTGCTAGCAGGGCACAATGTAGAGCCAAATGTGAAGCAGAACTTCACATTCAAAATATTAGAACACATTTTTTTCGATTGGTGGTAGGACAAGTGAGAATCCTGACATCGTCCACTACAGCCGTTTCTACTCCAACACCGACTATTCCCGCTGTTTTGTTGCCGTCAGATACGGTGATGTTGTCGTTGGCGGAGTATCAGAACCTCATGTCCCGCTTAGTCGGTGTTCCTCCTCCTGCCGATCAGTAATTTTTTTTTTTGCATGCTTGTGTGTTGGCCCATTGTTGGGCCTAATGTTTGGATATTTTTTCTTTTCCTAGTGGTTGGGTGTACTATTTCGATATGTTTTTACTTTTCCCGGTGTGATGTTGGATGGATGAACTTATTGACTTGTTGAATTTTGATGTTGGATGGATGGACTTATTGAATGCACTTGTTGATGTTGGGTGGATTTATGATGTTGGATGCACTTGTTCATTTATTGTGCCTGCTGAAATGCTATCTTTTATACCAAATTAGCTACTGGAAAGCGCTGTTGGAATACTGGAATATATTTTTGGATTTTTTTTAGAATTATCGACGTTCTACGACGCTTTGTGATGCCAGGAAACGTCACAAAGCGTCACAGATTTGTGACGTTAATAAACATCGCAAAAGGCCGCAAATATGTGACGTCCGTTGACGTCGCAAAACGTCACAATTCTTGTATAAGTGTGTCAACAATCTGATGTTAATGCATCACAAATTTTTGTCGCAAAACATTACAAAACTATGACGTCCATGGGCGTCGCAAAACGACGCAAAACTGTAATGTCCATAGGCGTCGCAATTCTACGACGTCATTAAGGACGTTAGAAATCGTTGGAAATCTACGACGTTTCCATTTACATCGCAAAGCGTCGCAAATCTGCGTCTTTTTCGACGTTTTTTGAATCTGCAACTAGCAAAATTTCGACGCCCTCAAAACGTCGCAAAAAATGTCGCAGATTCAGATTAGCGACGTTTTTCGTCATTTTTGCGACGTTTTTAGGTGTCACTAATTCGTCAATTTCTTGTAGTGGTACTCTTGTACTCTTCTCAGTTGTTAATCAAACACTTTTTGTTTTTACAAACAATAGTCATTCTAGTTTAAGTCAGGAAGGACCATAATACGAGTTTGTTTAAGTCGTATTGAGTTGTGAGGCACAACCTCGATGTTTGAATGCACGAACAGAGTTACGACATGACTATGTTGTTGTGTCCTAGGGTATGAGCCAAAAAGGCAAGCACGATTTGGACATCGATGTCGTTGGCACGAGAATAGTCTAGAGGCACAAAGGTAAGTAAATTATCGGTACGAGGCACAGTGATGGTCTAGAGACACAAAATAGGTCATATCTATGTCCTAAAAACTGATCCTAAGGCAAGATTAGAAAGACAATCAAAGGAATATTTTGCACAAAGTAAATGAACGTGTCGGTTTTTGTTTGGGCTCGTGAGGTGCTAGTCCACCAGTACGGTTGTGTACTGACACCATAGCAGTTTTCATGCACAGGTGACAGGATACCTGCTCGCTCAAGGTGGTGCTCGCTCGGACGTGCTGAGGCATGGAGTTCCTTGGCGTTTTGAGGTGTTCGGCCGCATCGAAGTCTTTACCTATACGGGACATAATGTATGGACATCGCCTATCCGAAGCACCTTCAAGTTTCAAGTCGAAGGGGCACCTATATATTCAATGTATTGAAAGATGAGAGAGAGCAGAGTGACTTGTATTCTTTGAGAAAGTGAGCTTGAACGACTTTTAATCTTGGCCTCGCGCCACATATGTAAACTTTGTTTCAATATCAATAAAGAGCTATTTGCATGACTTATTTTTTGTTTCAACTTTTCGCTTGTGTTATTCAACTTTTCTGCTTGGGACTTTTGTGCGACAACCCCGTCGCAAGCTGCTGTAATCGACCATTATAGAATTCGCCTTGTATGAGTACAACCTAGGCTCATGCGGCATCACGCCTTAGCAAGGACGAACGGTCCTTCAGGACCGGGGCGTGACACCAGCTGCACTGGTTCAAGGTCGGGACGGGCCTACTAACGTAAATAAAAATTTTAAAAATAAATCATTTTTATATTAACTACTCTTAAGTTTTTATTTACAATACGGAATATCCTACACTGATCATTTTTATATTTTATGTTTATTACACGGGATACTCCTACTTTAAGACAAAAATTAAAAAATAGAGGTGGACAATGTAATTAGTTTAAAGGTAGGGGTACCCCGTGTTGTAAATCCAAAATTTAGAAATAGTTAGTGTAAATAATCCTAAATTTTAATTAATTATTTAACTATCTAATATTATTTAATTATAGTCAAGAACCTCTAATTCATGTTGTTAAGATGGAAGGCATTCTCTTTAGTTGGGTGGGTTCGATTCCATAAGGTAGTGTTATCTATAACAAATTCAAACTAAAAAAATAACAATTTCTTTACATGTGCAATGTACATGCATGCTACTAATTTTTATAACGTGGGCCAATCTTTAATGTACGAAAGACCTTGTTGACTATTGGTTAAAGTTGAGGTTAACTAACATTTTGTGATGTAAAACTCTTTTTCATTATTTGTTTAAAATGAGTCTTTTAAGTTGTATGCATATTCTTATATGACTAAAAACAATCTAGGATTCTTCTTGTATGCGTATATCCTCACCTAAGTAAGAAAAAAATCATAAAATATGTCTTACTAACTAAACATATATTTAAACCCTATAAACATTTATATAAAGAAAATTATATTAAAATATATTCAATTCAATATTCAAATTATATTTAAACCACATATATCAAAATTTTTAAAAACATGTACATAACAAATTATAATAAAAAACTATTTAAATTATATTTAAACTATTTTAATTTAAAATAAATTTGTATCTATTTTTTAATAATATCATAATATTTTTTGGTACGTGCAATGCAAATAAACGTGACTAGTTTTGATAACAAAAAAATTACCATAAGGCTACGTTTTGATAAATGGTGGAAAATAAAACTGGTCCATTATTAGACCCGGGGCTTGATCAAAGATGGTGGACTCGATGTCGAGATCAGAGGTTCAATAAACGTTCACCTTCTGATTATTTTCGAGATCCAAGAGGAACACTGTAATATAAATCTGATTACAAAAGTAACAATAATCAGAAAATAAATCTCACGTTCTTCCTCGCAATCGCAGTTGCTGACGGACAGAACTGAGTTTAGAAAATAAATCTCACGTTCTTCCTTGCAATCGCAGTTGCAGACGGACAGAACTGAGTTACAACTCAGATGAAGGAGAAGAAAGAAGAAGAGAAAAGGTTCTTGTTGGGGTGATTAAGATCACCGTTGCTCAAAGCAAGATTCGTCCCAACACGATCTGCTCCCAGGAACCAGCAAGTTCACGAAGAACTTCTGGAACGCTCGTAAGTCAATATTTGAGACTTGAACGGGCTTCCTGGACTTTACAGACTCCCTTAACTCTCTTCTTGGTGCATCTTTCAAAGGAGGCCAAGGGGCTCTATTTATAGAGTGGAGTTGAGACTTCACCTCTTCTCCTATCCGATATGGGACTAAAATACTAATACTCAAAAATAGAGTTTGATATTTTAGATCATCCCACAATCAGCATAGAAGTGTGCCAGTCCACGCCTACCCCCCGAACACTCCCGTGCATGCACGAGACATCCTGGAGTCCGTGTCCGAGTCCGAGTCCGCACAAAAAAATCAACTTGCATCCTTGTTGGATTTAATCCTTTTTCCTTCTAGGAAAATACTCCCATATGGCATAAACTTGTGCCCCACTACACCTCATGTGCACACCTCAACACAAGCAATGCATTATATTGAGATACTTACCATTTGGTGTAGCCGATGTGGGACTATCTTTTCTAGTCCAAAGGCAAAAAACACCAACAATCCCCCACATATCTCAATAAATGGGTTGAGCATTCCCTACAGTGACTGCCCATCATGCATTAGGAGAGATGTCGCTACGACTTGAATCTTTCCGTATAGGTTAAATAACATCATGATACAAGAATGGACTAAGCCTTGAATTCTGCACCATAACTGCAATTCTTCCTGCTCACATAATGACATCAACTGTGCTTCTGGCTGCACATTGAAGGCCTTGTTCCAGCCTGGTTTCAGTGTATAATTTTTGGGCGTCTACAAGTTTACCCTCAAGAGACGGCCTGATATCTCTGTCCATACACTATAGGTGAGTTCTTTTATAAAGAGTCATGGCATGAAGCATTGCGCTTCTTTGCGGTGCTACGCCGCTATGACATGGCTTAAAGCCGAGGCTTTACCCCACCTGGGTACCTCATCGTAGTGTCATACTACTGTAGCATGAGGTCACAAGCCCCTTTGTAGTGCCAAACTACCCAGCATGAAGCCTTACGCTTTTGTGCGATGTTACGTCGCTATGACATGGCTTGCGAAGCCGAGGCTTTACCCTACCTGGTACCTCTTCGTGGTGTCATGCCACTGTAACATGAGGACATCGTCCTCATTGTAGTGCTGTCTACCTCTCTTTATTACGATTATCATACAGCATTAGGCTACCTGCCTATTTGCGGTGCTACTCCGCTGTGACTTGGCTTACAAAGCCGAGGCATTACCCCTACCTGGGAACCTCATGGTGAAGTCACCTCACTGTAGCATGGAGTTACACTCCTTGTAGTGCTGCACTACCGTGCTTCCTGTAAAGCACTCCAGGCATTCACTTTGCCTGAGAACTCATTAAGGCATTTAAGCCAACCTTCCCACAGGATCCGTTTCCCGTAGAAAACAACAGTAGACAACAGTTGTTGTAGGTCCGTAACCTCTCCATGTCACAGAGGACTAGTACCCACCGTTCTTGATATTCTTCTGGTTAATAGTCCTCCCTTGAACCAAAAGCTAGATGCCTAGTAGATTTCTCTTTGAACTAATAGCATAAACTTTATGGTAGGATTGTAATAACACAATATCAGAATGCCTTCAAGCCCATTTTACAAGCTGTGTCATCGACCAGCTGGCACTTGAGGCCCTTGGTGAACGGATCCGCCAGGTTCTCCTGACTCCGAACATCAATCACTGCAATAATACCCCTCTTGATGAGATCGTGTATTGTCCTGTGCTTCAACCGCACAGTCCTCTTCTTCCCGTTGAAGAGGTCATTTGATGCCACCACCGCAGTCGTCTGGTTGTCGCAGTATATCGGTATCCCCGGTATTTGCACCCCAACCACTGAAAGATCATACATGAGCTCCCGAAGCCATTCTGCTTTCTCCGCTGCGGTATCAAGTACAAAGAACTCAGATTTTATGGATGATCACGAGAGCATAGTCTGCTTCTTCGATTTCCACGATACAGCAGCTCCACCCATTGTGAAAATGTATCCACCTGTGGACCTCTCGCTCTCCACTTCTGAGTACCAGCTGGCATCACTGAAGCCTTCTACTACCGACGGATCTCCGCTGTAGTGCAGTGCATATGTCTGAGTCTTCTTGAGATATCTCATAACCCGTTTTACAGCTTTCCAGTGCTCAATGCCTGGGTTGCTCGTGAAATGACTCAGCATTCTCACAGCAAAAGCTATGTCAGGCCTTGTGGCAGTAGTAGCATACATCAACTCCCGATTACGCTTGCATACTCCAGCTGCCTGATACTTTTCCTTGAATTAGGCTTCAGTTTTATATCACACTTGTACGGCGTATCGATCCCTGGAAGATCCTGATACCCGTAACGAGCGATCATCTTCTCAACAAAATGAGACTGTGACAGCGCTAGTCCAGTGTCTGTTCGGATGATCTTGAGTCCCAAGATAACATCAGCATCTCCTAAGTCCTTCATACTAAACTTCGTCGAGAGGAACTTCTTTGTCTCCGTGACACAGCTTATATCCGTATCTAGGATTAGCATGTCGTCCACGTATAGACAAATGATGACTCCTCTTCCGTCAGCAAACTTCGAATAGACGCACTTGTTTGTTTTACTGACCCTGTAGCCATTTGACCTTATGACTTTGTCAAACTTCTCATGCCACATTTTGGGAGCTTGTTTTAAACCGTACAGAGATTTTATCAACTTGCAGACTTTGTCTTCAAAACCATTGACGACAAACCCTTCTGGTTGTTGCATGTAAATCTCTTCGGTCAGCTCGCCATTCAGGAATGTCATTTTCACATCCATCTGATGTATCACCATATTATGTATCGCTGCGAGAGCAATCAACATTCTGATGGTGGTCATCCGGGCTACTGGAGCATACATGTCAAAGTAGTCGAACCCCTGTTTCTGAAAAAAATCCCTTGGCCACTAACCTCGCCTTGAACTTGTCAATAGTTCCATCTGCTTTCATCTTTTTCTTGAAGATCCATTTGCATCCGATGGGTTTCGCTCCTTCAGGAAGATCAACCAACACCCAAGTGTTATTTGAGGTGATGGAATCAATTTCATTGTCAATCGCCTCCTTCCAGAAAATATCATCTCTGGTCTTTATCGCCTCATCATAGGTAAGCGGATCTGCTTCCACATGATAGGTGATGAAGTCATCTCAGAAGTTCTTCGGCCTCCTCGCTCGCTTCGACGACGGCTCAGCGAGTTCTGGTTCAACCGTTGTTTCAACAACATCTTCTTGGATTACTTCTTTATTGAAAACTTCAGTTTCTTGCGCACCCTTATTATTCTCTGGTTTACCCGTAAGAACAATATTCTTGTGCCTTGCAAATTTTCTTCACGAGATTCGATGATATAATTTGACTCAATATCAAGAAATCTTCGAGCATCACTCTTCTCGGCATACCCCAAGAAGATCATCTTCGTAGTCCTAGTTCCCATCTTCTGAATCTTCAGATCTGGGAGCTTCACATAAGCCAGAGACCCCCAAACTTGATTGACATTCAAGTTAGGTCTGACTTTGAACCAGTGTTCATGAGCAGTTACGTCCGAAGTTGCATACGGCACTCTATTTAGAATAAAAGTGGTCGTCCATGCAGCTTCTCTCCATTAGCATTTAGGAAGACCCATAGTTAGCAACATTGAGTTCATCATTTCTATCAACGTTCTGTTCTTCCTCTCCGTTATCCCGTTAGATTGAGGAGAATACGGAGCAGTAGTCTCATTGATGATTCCATGTTCTTTGCAGAACGATGCAAATTCATGAGACGTCTACTCTACATCTCGATCACTTCTGAGTAGTTGTAGATCGGTTTAATGTTCAGCTTCAGCCCTGAAGTCTCTGAACTACTCGAATGCTGCATCCTTCTACTTGAGAAGTCATACGAATGTGCACTTCGAGAAACACTTCGAACCGGCCTCTGTGAAGAATTGATAAAAGTCACAGATATCTGAGTGTACTAACTCCAGATGATCAGTACTTTAGTTCAATCATCTGAGTAGCTTCCCAACAGTCTTGTATCTGTACAGACCTTAAACTCCTCCACCTCCTTACCCCCATATTCCTAAGATAAGGTCCCAATAGGACAGCTTGAGTCTACTTATGTCATAGAACAACTCTCAGTCCACTCAACCATCAGCAGAAGTTCGAACATTCCTTCAGCACCGAACATCTTTTCGAAGCATGTTCCTCGCCAAGAAATTACTATTTGGCTAGTACGAATGTCCATCTTTCAAGTCTGTATCAGATAACAGGCTTTCTGAGATCAGATCGCCGAAAAATCTCTGGTACGTGCAACACGCATTCCAGTGTCCTTGTCGGTGGTTAATAACCACTATCTCGATCTTCAGAACTTCTGCTAGATATATGTTCGCCATCGAAACCTTCGTCATAACATGACTCGTCCTTGGTGAAAGCTCCTTTGAGAGCACACATGGTAAGATGCACTAGTATCAGACCACTAGTCAGCTACCACGCTAGATAACTCAACCTGTGCAACAATAGCAACCAAGTTAAGTAATCAAAATAACCAAGTTTAGCTATACCTGCTATTTTGGTTTGGCCTTGGATTTGCATTCACTCATGTAGTGGCCATTCTTGTCACAGTTGAAGCAAGTCACGTAGGACTTGGACTTCTGTTGCTTGAACGAAGGACCGTTCACTTTTAGATTTAGTGGAGTCCTTCTTCTTGTGATGAGAAGCCACCTGCTTTCTCTGCACCAAGTTGGCCTTAGCCAGTTATTTGGACGAAGAGTCCATCTTCTGTTGAGATCGTATTTCGTCCTCAACGTGGATCTCTTGTAGAAGATCTTCCAAGCTAATGTCCAGCTTCTTCCGATGCATTCTAGCATAGAAGTTGCTCCAACCAGCAGAAAGTTTCGAGACTATCCCTCCAACGACAAACTTGTCGACGAGGGACATCTTCTCGTCATCTAACTTCTGGCACAACTTCAGGAATTCCTTTACTTGAGGTAGCATCGCCATCTCGTCTTCGAAGAGCCACTTGTGGTGCTTCTCGACGATGAAGATTTTGGAACTGTTCTCATCATCTTCATATAGCTTACCTAAAGAATCACAGATCTTTTTGGCCTTCACCTTCTTGGAATATGACTCTGCCAGAGAGTCTTTCATAGAATTGAGAATCAGTAGTTTACAGATGCTGTTTTCTCTCTTCCATTTGCTCTGCTTGACGAGTGCAGCAGCAATAGCATCGGCAGTTCCTCCTTCTGGAATCGTCGGTTCATCCTCAATCAACACATGGTCTATGTCCACGAGTTGAAGATTAAGGGTGACCTTCCTCTTCCAGATTTGGAAATGTTCTCCGTCGAATTTCTCCAACTTGTTAAAGCTGGTATCGATGAGAGAAGCACGAGAGTTCTCCATCTACAAGGATCTTGCTTTGAGATTGTTAGACCCGGGGCTTGATCAAAGATGGTAGACTCGATGTCGAGATCAGAGGTTCAACAAACGTTCACCTTCTGATTATTCTCGAGATCCAAGAGGAACACTGTAATATAAATCTGATTACAAAAGCAACAATAATCAGAAAGTAAATCTCACGTTCTTCCTCGCAATCGCAGTTGCTGACGGACAGAACTGAGTTCAGAAAATAAATCTCACGTTCTTCCTTGCAATCGCAGTTGTAGACGGACAGAACTGAGTTACAACTCAGATGAAGGAGAAGAAAGAAGAAGAAAAAAGGTTCTTGTTGGGGTGATTAAGATCACCGTTGCTCAAAGCAAGATTCGCCCCAACACGATCTGCTCCCAGGAACCAGCAAGTTCACGAAGAACTTCTGGAATGCTCGTAAGTCAATATTTGAGACTTGAACGGGCTTCCTGGACTTTACAGACTCCCTTAACTCTCTTCTTGGTGCATCTTTCAAAGGAGGCCAAGGGGCTCTATTTATAGAGTGGAGTTGAGACTTCACATCTTCTCCTATCCGATGTGGGACTAAAATACTAATACTCAAAAATAGAGTTTGATATTTTAGATCATCCCACAATCAGCATAGAAGTGTGCCAGTCCACGCCTACCCCCCGAACACTCCCGTGCATGCACGAGACATCCTGGAGTCCGTGTCCGAGTCCGAGTCCGCACAAAAAAAATCAACTTGCATCCTTGTTGGATTTAATCCTTTTTCCTTCTAGGAAAATACTCCCACATGGCACAAACTTGTGCCCCACTACACCTCATGTGCACACCTCAACACAAGCAATGCATTATATTGAGATACTCACCATTTGGTGTAGCCGATGTGGGACTATCTTTTCTAGTCCAAAGGCAAAAAACACCAACATCCATTTCATAGAAAAATATTAATTTCCATGGAAAATAACTATTTTCTATCGAAAATAACGACAATCATACACCCAAGTTTTTCATGGAATTTTTTCCATGGAATTTTTATCCTAGTAAAATAATTCGATGGAATTAATTTATTTTCCACATATTTTCTATGAAATTTTTTTCCTTTGAAGGTAATTCCGTGGAATTAATTTATTTTGCTTATATTTACCTAGTAAAATAACTATTATATTTTTATGATAAAAGAATGTTCCCCAAAAAACTTTTTGATAAAACTGTTTAACAAACAGATTTGAAAAAATCAATTCAATTTTGAGGAATTTTTTACTACAAGTGAGCGAGCGTTATCGAAAAATTATTTTAAGCTCTATTCTTTTTTATAATCACAACAATTCAAAACTAGGTAACAATGTATTAGGACATTTTTTTTGACAAACCAGAGCACTTTTATTTATCAAATCGACTCTGTAGGGGTTACATTAGGATGTAGATCATCCTCTAATAATTGAGATAGAAATTCAGGGGAAGAAAACATAGTTTCTGGACTGTGTAGTCCCTGCAATGCAACCTTGGCAAGAAGGTGTGCTACTCCATTACCTGACCTCCTAATGAAGAGGAGTTCATACGACTACACATTATCGACTTCGCTGAGCATAGAGTTAATAGGGGCAGAAAACTCTTCATGGAATCAAGCCTATGTTCCCCTTGAATATGTTAATCGACACTAAGGAATCTCCTTTGATATGTACTTTCGAAACACCCAACTCTTTGGCCAGCAAGAAGCCCGAGCGGATGGCATGTACCTCTACGAGTATGCTATTTTTCGACGAGTACAGAGCCGGCATCCCCCATAACTTAGCAGCAATGAACCTTCCACAAGACCCCTTGGCAATAGCTGCCGCCGTAATTAATGAGTAGGATGCTGCTCCGTCTGGGTTGATTTTGCATGCGTCATTCGTAGGAGGCCTCCAATGTCTCGGCTCCAGGGATCGCAACGCCATGGTGGCCTAGATCCCGTCAACACCGCCTCCCTGATAGTCGTTATAGATGCGGCAAGCAAGGGAAGCAAACGTCATAGTGAGGGGGGTGTGACAAAATATGCAGTCGCCTCGTTCTTTCCATACACACCATAGAATTGCGGCACCTTGCCGGAAGGCGTCGTGCACCTATACATCACTCAACTATGATACCAATAATGCCTGAATGTTAAGATGGTTATCCACCCGTAGCCCCAATGGGCTAACGAACCACGCTTCCCGCACGACCTGGCAGTGGAGAAATACATGATTCTTGTCTTCAACAAGTAGCAGGCAGAAGGGGAACATCATGTTGGCACTAGAAATTCGTCTATTGATAGCCGTAAGAAGATGGAGGGCAATCTGCAGAAACATTTGGATATGAGGAGACCATCCCTTCATGTTCCAAAGCTTCCCCCACACGAATGTGTCTAAAGGGTTTACAGAGCTTGTCGGACATTGGTGCCGAAGGAGACATTCTTTGTATTGGTCCAAATAGGGTTGCGTATGGTTCATTGTAATGTAATCGTAATCGTAATGGAATTGGGTTTGTAATATAATTGAGTTTGTAATGTAATAGAATTACAATTACATTATTATGTTTGGTTGAAACATGTTATCAAACCATGTAATGTAATGTTAATTGCATTCATGTGTTTGGTTTACCATGTAATGTAATTAAATTTTTAATTTAATATTTTTTTTAAAATACAACATAAAATTTAAAAAGTTGATCAATACAAAATTTCAAAAATTTAAAAAGAAAAAATAAAAATAAATAAAAATAAATAATAAAAAAGGGGAGAAATGGTTTGTTTTCTGCCAAAAAAGACCAAAAACGAAAAAAAAGACAAAAAATAAAAAATACCAAAAATGACAAACGAACAAAACAGAAGGAAAAAAAAACCAAAAATGAAAAAAGCGATAAAAAAGAAAAACGATAAAAAATAGATCAAAAATGTGAAAACCATAAAAAGTGACCAGTAATGATAAAAAAATGACTAAAAACAAAAAAATTGACAAAAAACAACAATAAATGAAAGGGAAAAAAAGGACGAAAAACGACCAAAAACAAAAAAAAAATGGCAAAAAATGAACAAAAACGACAAAAAAAGAAAAAAATGACAAAAAACGATAAAAAAGAGCAAAAAAAATAAAAACGATAAAAAGGAACAGAAATGACAAAAAACGAAAATACGAAAAAAGATCAAAAACAAGAGAAAATTAAAACGAGCAAAAAACGACAAAAAGATTAAAAAACTTGCAAAAAAAATCCAAAAAACGACAAAAAAGGGAACAAAAACGACAAAAACGACAAAAACAACAAACAAAAAGAAAAAACGAGCACAAACGACAAAAAAAAGTGAAAAAAGACCCAAAAAAAGGATTAAAAAAAGCGACAAAAAACATGCAAAATCGACCAAAAACGATAGAAGACAATAAAAACGTAAAAAAAAATGGTCAAAAAACGTACAAGATCGACAAAAATCGATAAATAACATGCAGAAATGGCAAAAAATGTGCAGAATCGACAAAAACGATAAAAAAAAAAACGTAAAAAATTGACCAAAAACGATTAAAAAAAGGCAAAAAATGAACAAAAAACGACAAAAAAAAGGACAAAAAGAACAAAAAAAGGGACAAAGACGACAAAAAAAATAAAAACAACAAAAAACGAACAAAAATGACAAAAAATGAACAAAAACGACAAAAAACGGACAAAAACAATAAAAAAGGTCAAAAACGACAAAAAACAAACAAAAACAACCAAAAACGAACAAAAATGACAAAAAATGAACAAAAACAATAAGAAATGAACAAAAAGGACAAAAATGACAAAAAAACGAACAAAAATGACAAAAAACGAACAAAAATTACAAAAAATGAACAAAAAAAGGACCAAAAACAACAAAAAAGGACAAAAACGACAAAAAAAACAAACAACAACAACGAAAAAACGAACAAAAATGACAAAAAAGAACAACAACGACAAAAATGGACAAAAACAACAAAAAAATAACAAAAACGAAAAAAAAAAACAAAACAAAAACAACCAAAAATGAACAAAAATGACAAAAAAAAAGAACAAAAAGGACAAAAAACGAACAAAAAAGGACAAAACGACAAAAAAACCGAACAAAAATGAAAAAAATGAAAAAAATTACAAAAAACAAAAAAAACGACAAAAAACGAACAAAAAGACCAAAAAACAACAAAAAAAATGACAAAACGACAAAAAAAACAATAACAACGAAAAACGAACAAAAATGACAAAAAACGACAAAAACCGGACAAAATAACAAAAAAGACAAAAAAGAAACAAAAACAACAAAAAACGAACAAAAATGACAAAAACGAACAAAAACGACAAAAAACGAACAAAAACAACAAAAAAGGACAAAAACGAACAAAAACAACCAAAAACGAACAAAAATAACAAAAAACGAACAAAAAACGACAAAAAACGACCAAAAACGAACAAAAACGACCAAAAACGACAAAAAAAACAAACAAAAACAACATAAAAGGACCAAAAACGAACAAAAATGACAAAAAAGAGCAAAAAACGACCAAAACCGAACAAAAATGACCAAAAACAAACAAAAATAACAAAAAATGACCAAAAACGAACAAAAAGACCAAATTATAGCATACCAACATTCCGCTTAAGTTGTAATGTAATTACGATTACATAGGTTTTATGATGTAATTGAGTTTAGAAGAAACTGATGTAATGTAATCAAACCTGTAATCGCGATTATATTACATCTAATTTTTTTTGTCCAACCAAACACCCGAGTTAGATTGACAACGTAATGCGAATTACATTACGTTGTCCAATCCTGCAAACCAAACGGGCCCTAAGTGTGTCTACCCCCATCACATTCTTGTAACGAGATGGTAGCAATCGTGTTTGCCTCTATTGGAGAGAACATGGAGTTGATGAGGGCAATGTTCCAGCTCCTGGACTATGGGTTCATAAGCTCTAATAAGTTTCGGTCCGTTTGATGACGAGGTTTGGACACTATTCTATGACCAGGGATGTTGGGGATCCATGGATCATCGTAGATGTTGATCTATACACCTCTGATTCTCTGGCATAAATATGGCGCCATTGTACTCCGAGTATTGAGGATGCTTGCCCAGGTAGGTGAGGAACGCTTAGTCATGTTTGTTTTCCAGAAGGATTTGTTTTGTTGGTAAACCACATGAAGTAATTGGGCCCAGAGCGATTGAGGTTGCGTGAGGAACTGGCCTCAGAAACCTAATGTGACGTCCCAGTCCCAAAATATGTAGGACTAGGAGATCGCGTACATGCCAGCTGCATATCGAGAGGAATCCAGACCAGCTCGAATACGTATAAGCTGTCTATAAGTTCAAGTATAACTGTATAAAAAGAAGTCACCCTAACTATATCTCAATCCACTAAATATTGATAACAATAATGAATCAAGTGCACTAAGGCTGATCAGACTGTAATCCATTGGTTCTAGAATAGATAAATATACTGGAGTAGATCCCCAATAATACGTGTATCATGAAGAAGCTAGAAGAAATATGAAGCTTGTAAAAGACTAGGCTATAATAACGACATGAGTCAAATATTGGACAAAATATAAATAGGAAATAGAATAATTGTACAACAACTATATACTTGAAGTCTTGGTGAAGCAACCATCATCCATCAATGTATTATACCTTGACAACTTCATCTAAAACTTGGAGAGATCACCAGGTCCTCAGGGGACTAGTAAGATACATAAAACATGTCTACTATGACAGTAAATAACATGTACGAAAAACAAGAACAATACGAGAAAGACATCTAAGAAGTGACATGTCATAGAGAAGTGTAACACTAGACGTGGCTAATAATAAATCAAATAAATCCTATAGATTATAGTATAATGAAAAATACTCCCAATCTATAGTATGTCTTAATTTTAGTTCAATATAAGTTACACACAATCGAGAACGGTCAAGTAGCCAATCCTAGTATCAACCTCCTCTCCTAAAGGAATACAAAGGTCAAGTAAAATTCTATAGATTGTAAACGACACGATGCTATACACGAGTAATCTACAGAGGTTATACACGAGTAAACTACAAGAATGATCACATAACCACTTCTACTCCCCCATCCCCAATCAATACACAAGGATCAGTCAAGTTATGTTATTATACACGAAGATCATGTGAGCATATGAGAGTATACGATTTCACACGATTTGTACACGAATAACACGAACACAAGGAGTACACGATGCCCATGATAAAGTACACGAGCACGAAATACCCGATGTATCCGATGAGGGGATTACATCGCATGAAAGATCCATATAGTACTAATCCGTGATAACAAGTGTTAGCATAAAGTAAATTAATCTAGAGTATGAATATAAGTCCTAGCAAGTATGAAACGATCAAGAATGTACTCGTCTGAAATCTGAATGTCTGTGAGAATATAAAGTCTAAAGTGAGGTAACTTAGTCCTATTTAGACAACACAAGTCATGATGTATACAAAGGGATTATAATTTGAAGAGTATAATGCATCTACATGTTTCTAGGTCAATCTGGGCCAAAGTCAACTCTTGGTCAACTCTGGTCGACTCTAAAAGTCAAACTAGGTCAACCCTAGTCAAACTAGGACAACTCTAGTCAACTAGGTCAAACTAGTTAGGGTTTGGTCAACCATGGTCAACTAGTCTAACTTAGTCAATTGTAGGTCTAAACAAGTCAAGCCTACAAGTAACCAAGTAAACCATAAACTCTTTAACACATAGCTTAACAGTCACTTGTTAAACCAACCCATAGTTAACCACATTAGCTAACAAGGCACACAAACTACATCATAGCACTATATATATATATATATATATATATATATATATATATATATATATATATATATATATATATATATATATATATTTTTCACATTCACATATATCAAATACATAGAGAGGGAAATAGTGAGATATGTAAATAATGAGAGATAGGGTGTGTGTGTGTGCTCAAGTGTAGAGTGGACAGTGGTGTAATGTGAGAGGAGGATGTGGCATATAGTGTAGTGTTAGCATGGTATAAAGTGTGAAAGATAGGGGTGAATGTAGGGGTGTGTGAGTGTATAGATATAAAACTCAGTTATCTACATACTCAGTTTTGTATAGGTTCTCAGGTTTAAGTTCAAACGAAACTCAGGTTATAAACATTGAGTTCTCAGTAATTGAAACAATCTCAGGTTAAACTTGATCCTGATAATACATTCTCAGTTATCTACATGTGACTTAATATCCGGTAATAATAAACAATCCCAGTTTTAACAATACATATTCAATTCTCATTCGAAAACAGATTTCACATATCAGTTTTGATCATTAGGATTAAAGAAATGGACTCGATAATGAAAGAACATCAAATCAGTCTCATGTATGTTAACCCAACAGTGAATACAACTCAGATTTTATTTTAAAACCAACTCATGTTCAGTTTCATTCTCAGGTAATAGTATTCGAATTTCAGGTTAACCTTAGCTCATCAATCTCAGGTTTACTTTGCCTCATTCACAGTTTTCACAAACAGTTCTCAGGTTACATTTAAACTCAGAACCAAATTTCAATTCCCAGTATTATAATCATTATATCACAATTATAATCTACATTTAGTCTCATATATAAACATTCAAGAAAACTCAATTTCAGGTATCATATAGAGTATCAGGGAAATATGAAACTCGACCCAAAACAACCCAATTTTGAATTCGAAAACCAATCAAAACTCAAACCAAAATGTGTACAGAGGATAGATAATATGTAATCGTGTCATGAGGGTGTACGTGTCCAAACAAGAGTTCACGAAGGTGTCCAATCACTCAAAAATAGAACAGTGAACGCAGTTCTCACTGTGTCTCGTGTGGTGGGTTCAAGTATTTGTGGACACGACACAAGACACGTGGAGACACGTGCTTATGTCCACACCTAGCCCAGTTGTAGGGCTAGCCATCTGACATGTTGCCATACATCCATATCGTGTCTGGATGCGAAACGACACGCGTATCAGCGATCGAAAACACACTACACAGATGTGTATAAAACCAGTACACGAATGAATTCGTATCCGACACGACACGATAGGTCATGAGACATGGGGGCTGACTTGTCAGTCATTGCCCCCATGTCCATGCCAAGTGGCACGCTACCATGTCGCATGTACAGCGCACAATCACTGCACAGTAGCAGGGCACGTGCATGTGGCCTCGTGCTCCACGTTCGTGTCCATTTTGGAGACGAACACGACACTAAAATATGCTCAGAGTTAGGGTTTTGTGTTCCTCACATATAGGGCTATCAAATCATGTAAATATTTTTAGAATTTACAAACAAACAGTTCACTTGGGCATTTCATCAAACACCTATCTAAAAACACCGATATGTGTTTGATACGCATACCAAATGGGACACGAGATCCTACCAAACTTGGTCTACAGGGGTATGACACCTAGATGTATGCATCTATGAAGAGAAATCATGATTTTAGAGTGTTTAGAGAGGTTTACCTATTGAGAGTTCAATCTCAATGTAAAAACTAGGAATGAGCTCCTCTACCAATTTGCTATGGTTTAATGGTCCTCAAACCTTGCTAGCAAGCCTCCACTAGCCTCCTCTACTGTTGGGGATGATGATGCAATTGATTTGACTCAATTTGGGATTAATTTGGATTAAGTGGGAGAAATTGGGGAAGAACTAGATTAGGGTTTCTTGTAGGTATTAAAAGAGGCAAGATGAACTCATGTGTTGCTATTTATAGGGTGTAATTCCCATTGTGGCCGGCCATCTAGGTAGGATTTAGGGTTAGGCAAAAAGTTAGATGTGTGGCTAAGCTTCTCTTTATGCAATCCAATCTAAGGCTCAAAACAAAACTAGGTTTTCTTTACTAATATATAACCAAAATATCCTACTTACACAATATCTAGATATTTCTAATCTTGGCACTTAGCTTAGAAGGTTCTCAAGTAATATCTAGTCTCATGGTCATATTTAGATTAGGTTAAGTTCTAGGTTAAGGCTTAATTAAATAATTAGCACATATTTAATTAATAAAAATTCAATTTTACAAAAAGTCAAAAATGACCAAAATGCCCTAAAGCTAAAAATGTGGTAGTGACAAGTCTACCCTCCTTAAAATAATTTCATCCTCAAAATTGAAAGGTGAAACTAAACTGGTCAGTATGATAGAAAATCATACCTCAAGGTCCAAAAAGATATGGGTATCGCTCGCGCATCTCGTCCTCCCTCTCCCAGGTAGACTCTCTTGGAGAATGATGCATCCATGCGACGCGAAACAAGGGTATCGTTTGGTTCCTCAGTACCATCTCTCGTTGATCCAGAATCTCTACAGGCTGTTCTGGATAGCTAAGAGTAGGTTCTACCTCGATCTCTAAATGATCGAGTACATGGCTAGGGTCCGCCACGTACCGTCTCAACTGCGACACGTGAAATACATTTTGGACTTCCACTAATGTAGGTGGCAAGTCTAGCCTGTAAGCCACGTCATCGACTCTCCCACTGATAACGAAAGGTCCGATGAAGTGCGGTCTAAGCTTTCCACCTCCACCAAAATGTATGGTACCACGTGTCGGAGATATCCTCAGAAAAACCAGATCTCCAACCTAATCACAAACAAGGTCTCAAATTAACTATAATAATCAAACATGATCAACAAAATCATAAAACAAACAATCCTACTTCTAATCCTATCTCTAAGCTATACCTCGAACTCCAACGGCCTATGGTGGCTATCGGTCCAATGCTGATGTCTATCTGTGCCACGCGAAGTCGATCCCTGATGAGCTTTACCTTCTCGACTGCCTCCACAACCATCTTAGGTCCCAATAAAGCTCGTTCTCCAACGTCATCCCAAGACAAGGGTGTACGAAATCTACGCCCGTATAGTTCCTCGAACGGTGACATCTCGATGCTGGCCTGAAAATTGTTGTCATATACAAACTCCACTAAGTACAGATGATCCTCCCAGGAACCTCCAAAATCCAACACACAAGTCTGCAGTATTTCCTCGAGTGTCTGAATAGTCCTCTCTGACTGTCCGTCCGTCTGAAGGTGGTATGCAGTACTAAACTTGAGCTGAGTGCCCAAACTAGTCTGTAGACTCCGCCAGAAAATAGAAAGTAAAGCGACTATCCCGATCCGAGACAATGCTCACCGGAACTCCATGAATCTTGACAATCAGCCGCATATACATCTCTGTTAGCTTCTCGGTAGACAAACCTACTTTAAATGGCAAAAAGTAAGATAATTTGGTCAACCTATATACAATGACCCAAATCGCGTCTTTCCCTCCTGGCGTATGCAGCAATTCCAAAACAAAGTCCATCGTGATGTGCTCCCACTTCTACTCCGGAATGGACAATGACTATAACAAACCTCCTGGCATTTGCCTCTTTGCCTTCACCTGCTGGCAGACCAAACATTAGCGACGAAGCGTGCTACCTCCCGCTTCATCCCACACCACCATACATGCTCCCTCATATCCCTATACATCATGTTAGCACCTGGATGCATAGAGTACTGAGATCGGTGGCCCTTCTACATAACCTGCTCCCGAAGCTCTCTGCTGGGCACATACAGTCTGGAACCATGCCTCAATGCGCCATCCTTTGCAATGGTTAACTCCTCATCCACCAATCTTGTTCGAGCCTGCTCTCGGATGTACTGCAGAGCAACATCGTCGAACTGAGTCGACTTGATCCTCTCTATCAAGTTCGACTGAATCTGTACACGTTACATCTGTATCTCTCGATCCCCAGGCTCTCCAGATTTGCTAGCAAGTGACGATATACCGTCAAACACATGGTTGTCAGATATCTGCTCACAGCATCGACAACCACATTGGACTTCCCTGGATGATACTGCAGTAAAATGTCGAAGTCCTTCATCAACTCCATCCATCTACGCTGCCTTATGTTGAGCTCCTTCTGTGTAAACACATACTTCAAGCTCTTGTGGTTTGTGAAGATCTCCACACGCTCTCCATATAGATAGTATTTCTACAACTTCAGAGCAAAGATAACTACCGCCAACTCCAAGTCGTGGCTAGGGTAGTTCTTCTCGTTAGAACGTAACTGCCTCGAAGCATAGGCAATTACATTTCCATGCTGCTGCAAGACACAATCCAAACCGTTCCCCGAGGCATCACTGTAGATAGTGAACCCGCCTGAACCTGAAGGCAATGTCAGAATCGGAGCTGTCGTCAATCGCTTCTTTAACTCATCAAAAGTGACCTGATACTCCTCTGACCAGATAAACTCTGCGTCCTTCCGGGTCAGCCAAGTTAATGGCTCTGCAAGCCGGGAGAAATCCTGAATGAACCTCCTCTAGTAGCCTGCCAATCCCATGAAGTACTTGATCTCCGCAACTGAACTCGGTGTTGTCCATGCCTCAACTGTCGTGATCTTCCTCGGGTCAACTGAGATTCCATCTCCAGTTACAACATGGCCCAGGAAGTCAACACGATCAAGGAAGAACTCACACTTCGAGAGCTTGCCATGAAGCTCCTCCTTCCTGAGAGTCTCCATAACTACTCTCAAATGCTCCTCATACTCCTCTGCGGTCTTCGAGTACGCCAAGATATCATCGATGAACACCACCATGAACTTGTCCAAGTACAGGTGGAATACCTTGTTTATCAGGTTCATGAATATCAACCCAAACGGTATCATCATAAACTCAAACTGGCCATACCGCATCCTGAATGCTGTCTTCGGGATATTCTCCCTCTTCACCTTTACCTGATGGTAGCCCCACCTAAGATCAATCTTTGAGAATATCCTAGCCCTGCTCAACTGATCAAAGAGATCATCGATCCGCGGCAGTATATACTTGTTCTTGATCGTAAGGTTGTTAAGTACCCTGTAGTCCTGGCAAGTCCTCCAGAAAGACATCTATGAACTATGCTATCAATGGATGTGGCACTGTCTGCTCCTCAACTGAAACTTCTAGAAGACTCCGCAGCTCTGCTCCGCCTTCCGTCTGGCGAACTCGAACTCTAGCTCTCCTGGCGGACAGAAAAGAACTCTGCTACCCCGATAATCTATACTGGCATGGTGCCTGCTCAACCAATCCATCCCGAGTAATATATCGTAGTTTGGTAGTGGCATTACGAGCAGACTCACATCGAGTTCTCGGCCTCCCAAAACTACTCTCCGATTGCAAATAATACTGACGAGGATGATGCCACCCCTGGCCGTGATCTTACAAGTCCTAGGCAACTATTCAGAAGCAAGATGGTGTCTAATAGCAAAAGATAATGACACAAGGCTATGGGACGCCCCAGAATCAAACAATGCGAAAGCGAAAAAGGAGTCAAGAAGAACAGAACTTGCAATCAGCTCTCCAATAGCCTCTGCATCCTCAGCTACCATGGCAAAAGCTCGCCCCTGCTGGTCTCCCCTGGCCTGCTGTTGGTGCTGAACAAACCTCTGCTGCTGTGTCTGCATGGCTGGTCCCTTCTGCTGGCCTACTGGAGCCTTGGCTCCTCCTCCTCATGGTGCCGGACGAATCGCCGCTATGGAACAGTCTCTCATCTGGTGGTCCGACAAACCACACATTAGGATCCTCCCCAGCCTCTTCCTACAGTCATTCCACCCGTGTCCTGGCTTCTTGCAGAAAGGACAACTAGTGGTCTGCTGCTGCCTAGGGGCTTGCTACTGCTGTACCTACTGAAAAGGTGCCCGATCCTGTCCCTGAGGCTGCTGTTGGAACTGCCTCTGCTGGTGTTGCTGCTGGAAGTGGGGCCTCTTGGCTGGACCTCCACTGCTACTGGCTCTGTAAAAGTCCCGACCTCTCTTCAGTTTTAGCTGTAGGTCGTCCTCTGCTGCCATAGCTCCTGCTAGGATCTTTGCGAATGTAGCATCTCGGTCACTCTTGGTCAAGATCGGACCTCCATGATCAAATCTCTGCGGAACTTCCTCGCCTTCGTCGTCTTGTTCAGATCCTCAATCAATCTGCTCAGCCGGCAGAACTCTCCACCATACTCCTTGACTGTCTGGTTTCCCTGAACCAGACTCTCGAACTGCTGCTCTATGCCTCCCAGTACTACATTTGGGAAGAACTTCTCCTTGAACAGCTTCTTGAAGGTTGCCCAAGTCTGTCCCTCGATACCCACTCTAGGGTCTGTCTGATACCAAGTGCGGGCCAGGTCCTGTATCTGGCTGCATGCCGCCTCGATCTGAAGTCGGGCTGGTATCTCCGCCAGCCAAAATATCTTCTCGATATGCTCCATCCATTCATCGGCATATAGGATCCCCTTTATGCCTCGAAAGTCCCTAGGTCGCATCTTCTGGAACTCCTGGCTGCCTGGCGTCCTCGGCTGATACTGTTGAACCTGTCCTCCCTGTGGCTGGGCAGCCACCATCTCCACTGTCATCCTGACCAGCTGGTGGACATCATCTATGCCCTGACGGAAGTCAGCAGTCTGGCGCTGCTGCTGCTGCTTATGTGACTCCAAGATCCGCTCCACGAAGGAAAAAAGGTGTGTAGCGTCAGCCAATCCTACAGGTGGCTGCTGCTGCGGCTGAAGCACCTAAGGAATAACTGGGGTTGGCCTCCGAACAGGTGGAGGTGCTCCCCCGAAAGCTGTAGAGGCTCCAACATGAGTAGGTACTAGGGGAGCTGCCGTCTCAGGTCCCGAATAAACTAGACAAGAAGTGGCAGACCTCTCTGACTTACCTCCCGTGATGGGGCGCTACGATCGTGTCTCAATCACCATCCTGGAGATAGATCAAACAAGGAATCAATACTGAGAAAGAAGCGACAAAATTAAAGGAGGACAGTTATTCCAAAGGAAAGCAATTCAAAGCAAGAGTTTAAATGGCAAGAATTTAGATAAGAGTTTTTCCTAAACGTGATCGAGTACCTCAAAACTATATCCTATATCCTACTGCAGGCTGTAGTGATACTCTAGTTCGAATACCACTACCAAACTAGACCTGTATGTGCCACCACTAAAAACGTGTCACGACTCGCACCCAGTATAGGGGCACGAGAAGTGGGTACGTCCAGCCTACACCGCAGTGTCGACGGTAGAACGTTGTCCTAGGTCACAACATCTAACACAGTATAAATGTAACTGCAGATGATATACTCTCCGAACGGAGGATAATATAGAAGGTACATCTCAATCACAATCTAAGGTAGAAATAGCACGATATGATAGATATGAAATCCAAAAGAAGTACAAACAGAAGAGAAATAAGTCTAAGTGTCTATATCACACAACAACAACAACGTCCAAAAATAATACATCTCAGAATGTCAAAATAAGACAAAACAACAAGAAATAAGATAACTGTCTAGCTAACTAGCCTAGACTAAAGGGATGGTGTCGTCAACTGCTGCAGGGTCCTCCTGTGGGATCATCTTACAGGAATCATCCATGTGGGATCCGTAGTATGTGGTACAGAAGTCCTCATCGTCCTCTGTAATATTTTCAACAGGTCCAGTCAGGACAGGAACGAGCACAATATATCTCACACAGTTCATATCATGGCGGGAAATGTAAAGCATGCAAAAGAGTAAGATACATGAACTGTAAGAAGATGTACATGAAATAAGAGAGATATTTATAAACTGGAAATATATACATGATAAGTAAGAACTGTAAGTGACTAGTAATTCGGAGCACAAGATGGTCATGTAAATGGCACTATGTTATACACGAGTAATCTACAGAGGTTATATACGTGTAAACTACAAGAATGATCACATAACCACTTCTACTCCTCCGTCCCCAATCAATACACAAGGATCCAGTCAAGTTATGTTATTGTACATGAAGTTTAGTTTGAATACGAAGATCATGTGAGCACATGAGAGTACACGATTTCACACTATTTATACACGAATAACATGAACACAAAGAGTACACGATGTCCATGATAAAGTACACGAATATGAAATACCCAATGTATCCGATGAGGGGATAACATCGCATGAAAGATCCATATAGTACTAATCTGTGATAACAAGTGTCAGCATCAAGTAAAGTAATCTAAAGCATGAATATAAGTCCTAGAAAGTATGAAACGATCAGAGAATGTACTCGCCTGAAATCTGAATGTCCGTGAGAATATAAAATCCGAAGCGAGGTAACTGAGTCCTATTTAGAGCAACACAAGTCATGATATATATAAAGGGATTATAATTTGAAGAGTACAATGCATCTACATATTTCTAGGTCAATCTGGACCAAAGTCAACTCTTGGTCAACTCTGGTAAACTCTAAAAGTCAAACTAGGTCAACCCTAGTCAAACTAGGTCAACCCTAGTCAAACTAGGTCAAACTAGTTAGGGTTTGGTCAACCATGGTCAACTATTCTAACTTAGTCCATTCTAGGTCTAATCAAGTCAAGCCTACAAGTAACCAAGTAAACCATAAACTCTCTAACACACAGCCTAATAGTCACTTGTTAAACCAACTCATAGCTAACCACATTAGCTAACAAGGCACACAAACTACATCATAGCACTATATATATATATATATATATATATATATATATATATATATATATATATATATATATATATTACATATATATCACATTCACATATATCAAATACATAGAGAGGGAAATAGTGAGATAGGTAAATAATGAGAGATAGTGTGTGTGTGTGTGTGTGCTCAAGTGTAGAGTGGACAGTGGTGTAATGTGAGAGGAGGTCATGGCATATAGTGTAGTATTAGCATGGTATAGAGTATGAGAGATAGGGTGAGTGTAGGGGTGTGTGAGTGTACAGATATAAAACTCAGTTATCTACATTAAGGTAAACTCAGTTATGTATAGGTTCTCAGGTTTAAGTTCAAACAAAACTCAGGTTATAAACATTGAGTTCTCAGTTATTGAAACAATCTCAGGTTAAACTTGATCCTGAGAATAGATTCTCAGTTATCTACATGTGACTTAATCTCAGGTAATAACAAACAATCCCAGTTTTAATAATACATATTCAATTCCCATTCGAAAACAGATTTCACATATCAGTTTTGATCATTAGGAAAGAATGGACTCGATAATGAAAAAACATCAAATTAGTACCATGTATGTTAACCCATAAGTGAATACAACTCAGATTTCATTTTAAAACCAACTCGTGTTCAGTTTCATTCTTAGGTAATAGTATTCGAATTTCAGGTTAACCTTAGTTCATCAATCCCAGGTTTACTTTGCCTCATTCTCAGTTTTCACAAACAATTCTCAGGTTTCATTTAAACTCAGAACCCAATTTCAATTCCCAATATTATAACTATTATATCATAATTATAATCTATATTTAATCTCATATATAAACATTCAAGCAAACTCAATTTCAGGTATCATATAGAGTATCAGGGAAATATAAAACCTGACCCAAAACAACCAAATTTCAAATTCGAAAACCAATCAAAACTCAAACCAAAATGTGTACACAGGTTAGATAACATGTAATCGTGTCAGGGGGGTGTACATGTCCAAACAAGTGGACACGAAGGTGTCCAATCACTCAAAAATAGAACAGTGAACGCAGTTCTCACTATGTCTCGTACGGTGGGTTCAAGTGTTCGTGGACACGACACAAGACATGTGGAGCCACGTGCTCGTGTCCACACCTAGCCCAGGTGTAGGGCTAGCCATCTGACATGTCGCCATGCGTCCATGTTGTGTCTGGACATGATACGACACGCGTATCAGCGGTCGAAAACATACTGCACAGTCTGTGTATAAAACTAGTGCACGAATGAATTAGTTTTCGATACGATACAATAGGTCATAAGACTTAGGGGATGACTTGTCAGTCACTGTCCCCACATCTATGCCAAGTGGCACGCTGCCACGTGGCCCGTACAGCACACAATCACTGCACAGTAGCAGGGCACGCGCGCGTGGCCTCGTGCTTCATGTTCGTATCCATTTTGGACACCGACATGACACTAAAATATGCTCAGAGTTAGGGTTTTGTGTTCCTCACATATAAAGCTATCAAATTATGTAAATATTTTCAGAATTTACAAACAAACAGTTTACTTGGGCATTTCATCAAACACCGATCTAAAACACCAATACGTGTCCGATACGCATACCAAATGGACACGAGATCCTACCAAACTTGGTCTACAGGGGTACGACACATAGATGTATGCATCTATGAAGAGAAATCATGATTTTAGAGTGTTTAGAGAGGTTTACCTATTGAGAGTTCAATCTTAATGTAAAAACCTAGGAATGAGCTCCTCTACCAATTTGTTATGGTTCAATGGTCCTCAAACCTTGCTAGCAAGCCTTCACTAGCCTGCTCTACTGTTGGGGATGATGATGCAATTGATTTGACTCAATTTGGATTAAGTTGAAGAAATTGGAGAAGAACAAGATTAGGGTTTCTTATAGGTATTAAAAGAGGCAAGATGAACTCATGTATTGCTATTTATAGGGGTGTAATTCCTATTGTGGCCATCCATCTAGGTAGGAATTAGGGTTAGGCAAAAAGTTAGATGTGTGGCTAAGCTTCTCTCTATGCAAATCAAGTCCAATCAAAGGCTCAAAACAAAACTAGGTTTCCTTTACTAATATCTAACCAAAATATCCTACTTACACAATATCTAGATATTTCTAATCTTGGCACTTAACTTAGAAGGTTCTCAAGTAATATCTAGTCTCATGGTCATATCTAGATTAGGGTAACTTCTAGGTTAAGGCTTAATATAATAATTAGCACATATTTAATTAATAAAAAATTCAATTTTATAAAAGTCAAAAGTGACCAAAATGCCCTCAAGCTAAAAATGTGGTAGTGACACATATATGGCACTGTTCATTGTGGGATAGATTTGGACTGTTTAGATTCATCTTTGCTATCGATATCATATATGAAAACGATCATATTTTGATTACCTACAACTTTCATTCAGTGAGTTATTTTATAACTTTGCTGTTTTAATGCTCTAATAATTCGACCATTGAAGGATAAAATTCTGTCGTAAGTGAACTATCAAAATTATCATCTTGTGAGCCCAAAAATATTTTGTACGCAACCAATGCTCCATATTAATGAATCTCGACTCATGATCATGAATATTTGTTAATTTAGATATTTGATTACTATTTATTTCAGATTAGTAAAGTTATTTTACTCATGATTAAACTCGTTCTAAATAACCTTGATTTATCATTGTGGATGATAGTTTGATCATAAAATAGATTCTAAATGATTTTTAAATAGTTTGTATGTAATATTAGTAATATAATATTTATTTTCAGAATATTAATGATTTATTTTAGAATTAATATGGAATATTTATACCTATATTTTATGGATTTTGTTAGTCCTAATAAGAATATTATGACTAGTATTGCTAATATATAGTAGATAACCCTACTTAGTATGTGTAGATAGATAGGTAAATAATAGTAATAAGGTTAAAAAGATTATTAATATTAGTTTTATAAATTTCTAGGAGTTCGTGAGATCGTGACTGTGGAGGGTGACGCCGGATCGATACTTTATTCCTTTGCTGCAAATCCAGGCAAGATACCTTGCTACCTCTCATATTCTATTTAAAATATGGTTTTTTGTTGTGCATAGGAATAGATGGGTTAGTGGTATGTGTCCAAGTGTGACATGGGTTCTATCGATGGTTTCATCGATATGATAGTACGTGTGTGACTTAGAGGTTTAAAGAACTCTTTCGATTAGCAATAAAGTTATTTCCTATGACTTCTATGATTGGAAACATCTCATGACACGGCACTTTGAGTGAGTTTACATTGTGTTGGCATATGCCTACGTATTTGGCTAGCTACCAATATGGACGGGTAGTGTGACAGTTCATATATTGATTAGAGTGGGTCTAGATAGAGACTTGCATCGAGATGTGGAATGCTAGAGTCATGGATGTGATTCGAGCAGGACACGGAAGGGGAAGACTATTAGTAGGCGTATGGGACAACCACTTGAATATCAGTCTTAGTGTGCCAGTTATGGCTATACTAGTGGATATATCAGGCAGTGGCCACGGACTAGTATCCAGTACGATCGAAAAAGTATGCTAGTATATGTTCCAGCATTAGTTGACGCTAATGCTACTCCCTTACCTACCCATATGGCCCAAAGTCGTCTTCGATGTGCATTCACATTGATAGATTAGTTTACCCAGTTTATTTCATGTATTTATTTCAGTTCATATAGTAGCTTGCTATTTTGTATCTTATTATGTCCCCTGAGGACCTGGTTATTTTCCAGATTTGGACGAGTATCATTATCCTACAGTCTACGGAACAGGCATCGAGCTCGGCTATCTTGCAAAAGACACAGAGGTTGTGCCAGAGGAGTTTCCCTTATCCAGGGGTTGATAGCTGATTAGAGTCATAGACATTTTATCTAGCTAGCTATATCCTGACTATTTTTTTGTTTTAGTATTTTACTATTACAGTATTGTACTTTATTTTTATGAATATATATTTCCACTAGACTTGATTATCTCAGACAGATTTTGTATTAATTTCATACTTATATTTTATTTCAATCAGACATTTATTATATTTTTTCTTCGTTGATGTTGTTGTTCTGTGGATGGGATTCTAACGTGTTGTTGTGAAGATGTTAGTTTACCTGTGACTGTTGTACCGTAGGTATAGGATTCAGCATACTACGATTAGAATAAGTCCATTGAATTAAGAATGTTTATTCTAGCCGTACAGCTGGCATGCTTATGTCTTGGGTTCTGATATATTTTGGAACTGGAACATGACATATTTTTGTGGTGGCACATGCAGCTCAGTTTGTCGTTTTAGTTACCTAAATTACCAAGACGAGCCTGCAAATTAGGATTAAAGAGTCTTAGGAAATCTTATCCACTTGCTGTGTTATCGTCTTTGAATTCCAAATTCGAAATATCTCACGGGAGGAGAAGACTATTTGTAGGCGTTTGGGACACCACTTGCATATCAGCCTCAGTATGCCAGTTATGGCTATACTAATGGATATATCTGGCAGTGGCTACGGACTAGTATCCGGTACGGTCGAGAAAGTAAGCTAGTATATGTTCCAGCATTAGTTGACGCTAATGCTACTCCCTTACCTATCCATACGGCCCAAAGTCATCTTCGATGTGCATTCACATAGATATATTAGTTTACCCACTTTATTTCCTGTATTTATTTTAGTTCATATGGTAGCTTCTATTTTGTATCTTGTTATGTCCCCTGAGGACCTGGTTATATCCCATATTAGGATAAGTATCTTTATCCTACAGTTTATGGACCAAGCTTCGAGACAGGCTATCTTACAGAAGACACAAAGGTTGTGCCAAAGGAGTTTTCCTGATCTAGGGGTTGATAGCTGATTAGACTCATGGATATTTTATCTAGCTAGCTATGTCCTGAGTATTTTTTTATTTCAGTATTTTACTATTCCAGCATTGTACTTTATTTATGTGGATATATATTTCCACCAGACTTGATTATCTCTGACAGATTTTGTATTTGATTATTCCAGACTTATATTTTATTTCGGTCAGACATTTATTATATTTTCTCTGCGTTGATGTTGTTGTTTTGTGGATGAGATTCTAGCGTATTGTTGTGGATATATTAGTTTACCTGTGACTGTTGTACTGTAGATATAGGATTCAGCGCACTACGATTAGAATAAGTCCATTGAATTAGGAATACTTATTCTAGCCGTACAGTTGGCATGCTCATGTCTTCGGTTCTGATATATTTTGGAACTGAGATGTGACATATTTTTGTGGTGGCCCATGCCGGTCAGTTTGTCATTTTGGTTACCTAAATTACCAAGACGAGCCTGCAAATTAGGATTAAAGAGTGTTAGGAAATCTCATCCACTTGCTAAGTTATTGTCTTTGAATTCCAAATTCGTAATATCTCCTTTATGCATCCAGCTTGATTTCATACTCCTCTCATATAATTTTTTTTCTTTGCAGCAAGATGCAATTGCGTAGTGGACATATGGCTTTTGGAACTGAACCGACCAAAAATACCACTCCTAGCAATGGTAGGACTCCAGTGACACTAGGGAACCTGACTTTCGAAGAGGTTCTAGCCAACCTGACGACTCCAGCAGGGTTCGTACCCCCAGCACCGACTTAGTACGAGGGCCATACCTCGCAAACCCAGACCCAGTAGGATGATCTGTTGCCCCCACCTCCTACATTTTCAAATCAAATGCCACATGGAGCGTACCCGCAGCAGCCTTTCAGACAGATATCGCAGATGCCCCAACACGATGGTCAGGCCTAGATGTTCTAATTCTTCTAGACTATAATGCACAAGCATATACAGCAAAAGATGCAGTAGACTAAGGCCATGAGACAGAGCTTGATGATGATTATAAAGAGGTTGGTGTTTGCCATTGATTGTAAAAGTACAGAACAGTTTTATGGGAGGACTAAACTTAGACTCATAATACAAACTCGCTCGTACAAAGAAAGCCTAGGGACGAAAACCTAGGTACAGCAATCTAAGTACAATTGTTTATTTTTTATTTTGGGGGGTGACGTTAGAGGCTCGGGAGAGTGACGACAACTCTGTCTTACTCCTTGGATGATCGGACGTAGACTTGGCTCTGATGAAGAAATGCTCTCGAGATGCGTGGGAAGACTCTTCTGTGTGCCGTCGATTTCTTTGTGCGTGCCTCCGTGTTTCTCTGTGTCCACCTGTGCTCTTCTGTGCTCCTCTTTACAAGGGAATAGCCCCTAGCTATTTATAGGAGTGTAGTGTGATGAGTAGTGTTTGTAATAATTGCTCCTTTAAAAGTGGGCGGTTAGGGTTTGGTTACGATTTGCCTTGATCTTGTTTACTTGAATTTAATCTGGGCTGTCAATATTAATTGTAACAAATCTGGGCAGTTAATGTTGATTGCACCAAATCTGCATGGACAATTAATGTTGATTGCAACAAATCTGTATGGGGATGATTTGTTGATATCAGCAAATCCAAGTGAATAAATCTTGGTCAATCTCTTGCCACGTGTCCCAACTGCCTGTTATGTTGATTGCCATAAATCTGAATTGTTGGGATTTAATTAATTCCTGCCACATGTCCCAACTGCTGTGAGCCGTATGGAGGACTGTCATAGTTGAGCCGCATGAGTGCGGCCTCGTGTCAGAGCCGCATAAGGGTGGCAGCCGCATAAGGGTGGCAGCCGCATAGGAGTGAACCCCAACTGAACCGCATAAGGGTGGCCCTCCACAATCCGAGCCGCGTGAGAGTGGCAGCCGCATGGGGGTGGCCTCTAACTAAACCGCATAGGGTGGATCCCACAATCCGAGCCGCATAAGAGTGGCAGCCGCATGAGGGTAGCAGCCGCATGAGGGTGGCGGCCGCATAAGGGTGGGCGGTCCGCATAGAAAGCTTCTTTGGATTTTGTGGACTGTGCTGACTGTCTCAGAAATTTTCTCGTCTTTTGAGGAGCCTGACGCATCTTCTCATTATGTCAGAGCCATCACAGCTGTCACTTTATGTCAGAGCATTAAATGGCCCGCTGCATAAAGTAATTACGGCCAGCTGTCATCGGTCTGTTTTTGAGCCGCATAAGGCCACGTGGCTCCTTCTGAGCCACATAAAGCTTTCTGAGCCGCATGAACCTCTGAGCGATTTTTGAGCCGCATGAGACCCCCTAAGTTCTGAGCCGCATGAAACTCTCCAGTTTTTGAGCCGCATGGAGTTTCATGTTTGATGTTGGGCAGCATAAGGCCCCCTACTGCTTTTGGGCCGCATGAAGCTTTCTGAGCCGCTTGAAGCATTCTGAATTTTGAGCCGCATAAAATCCTCATGGGCCGCATGGAGCTTTCTGGATTTTCAGCCGCATGAGACTCCATGTTGATTTCGAGCCGCATAGAGAATCCCCTTCTTTTCTTGCGGATGTGAAGGATCACATCTCGCAAGTCAAGGACATCTCGATCAACCTTTGCACTCCCTTTGTGGGCCTAGGTATCCTGAGCACACGAGTGCATAGCTATCCTGTTTGTTCCCTAATGCGGGACTAGTAAAAGTACTTGCCCTTGATCATTGTTGGGAGACTCTTGAGAACCACCCTGTCCGTTTGCTGCCGGAGACTAGACACGGGCGGTTCTGTACAACTTTCCATTAGAGGCCCGCTTAGCGAGACGCTCTGATGGTCAGAGGTTGGGACAGCTGACTGAGCTCGACGAGCCCGGACTGCCCTAGACTTCTTCGACTTAGCACCCGAAGGTGCGTAGTAGGAAGAGTCCAAGTTGGAAGGAGGGAAGAGAAGTTGGTGCCCTTTTCAAAGGAGGAAAGGGGGCTTTATTTATAGAATGGAGTGAGCCTTTTCTTTTTCTTCTTTCCAATGTAGGACTAAAAGCAATATTTTTCATGCTTTTACAAGACCCCCTTCAAAGTTTCCAAATTGTAAATTTAGAATACTTTGAATAAGAAGCATGGAAAGTAGAGTTGTTTAGGTGCGGCAATCCTATCAGAGGTAGCATGGACGTGATTGGTTTGGGTACTTCCGCTGGGGATTTTATGTGGACTTATCATCCTTGGCGTACCTTGGTTTTAGGTACGAATAATAAGTTGAGAGAGGGAACCATCATATTTACTCAGAGGTGATGAGGACGTGGTAAATATGTGTCTAAAGTAGAGCCTTCCTTCTCAGAGGTAATGAGGACGTGGTAGGAGTGAAATCGAATGAGGATACATAGAACAACTCAGATGTGCTATCAACGTAGAAGTTCTACGTATTGGGTGAAAGAATGCTATGGAACAGCTGGGCTCAAAAAGCATGTGATAATGAGGAAAGATGTGGATGTACTAGGGGACCTAGTACGGCATTTGTGGTCAGCTGTGGACATTTGTGGTCAACAAAGAATATTTGTGGGCCTATTATCCTTGGCGTACTCCAGTCTTGGGTACGGATAATAAGTCGAGAGAAAACCAACTTACTTACTCAGAGGTAATGAGGACGTGGTAAATATGAGAGTTTCTTCAATGGAGCCTTCCTACTCAGAGGTAATAAGGACGTGGCAGGAGTGGGCTCCATGAAGGGTACATAGAACAACTCAGAGGTGCTATCAACGTGGAAGTTCTACGCAAGGGGTGATTTGTTTTTTGATGGAAGTGAAACAACTCAGAGGTGACATCGACGTGGTTGTTTCGGGAATTTTGTGGATCTGTTACCCTTTTTATGCACTGAAAGTGCAGGTAATAGATCATGAGGAAGGTGCTCTTTTAGGAAGGAAGTTCAGAGGTATGATCATACATGACTTACTACCCAGAAAAGGCGATATAGATTCATATGGAATGACCAGATTGTAAGTTCAGCGGTACCTGCGGGTACATAACTCAACAATCTAGGAGATTTGGAGTCAGAATGTAAGTTCAGCGGTACCAGAGGGTACATAACTCAACAATCTGGGAGATTTAGAGTCAGAGTGTAAGTTCAGCGGTACCAGAGGGTACATAACTCAACAATCTGGGAGATTTGGAGTCAGAGTGTAAGTTCAGCGGTACCAGAGGGTACATAACTCAACAGTCTGGGAGATTTGAAGTCGAAGTGTAAGTTTAGCGATACCTGCGGGTATATGACTCACAATTCGAGAGATAGTTGGAAGGTGTCATTTAGACATAGTACTTCTTGAGGAACTTGTCGTTATTGTTTGTTGGTATTAGGGCGTTTGCCCTTGTCTTCTCCTTCCGAGATGTGCAATCCGAGTTGCCGAGCTTTCTTCAACTTGTCTTCTGTGCTGGTGGCACTGATGATGAACGTCTTCCAGTCCTTAAACTGACTTTCGCCTATCTAGAGGCTGATTGTGGGGAGCAATCTCTTTTGGCAAATTTCAATTAAGGAGGAATCAGGGTTACCGGAAGGCAACTTCATTGCTGTATGGCGAAACCGTTCGATATAGTTCCTTGTTAGCTCCTTTTCTCCTTGAATAACATCCATGAGGGTGGACATCGTCACGTCTTGCCCTACTTCGTAGAATCTTTCAAGAAATATGTTTTTGAAGCCGACGAAGGAATAGATGCAGTTGTCCGGCAAGTTGCGGTACTAGTCGAAGGCGACCCCTTCCAATGCTCCAATGAACAACCGCGTAAGGATGGCGTCGTTATGAGGCAGATGGTCGATTGTGACTTCGAAGTAGGTGACGTACCTGCTTGCAGATGTCTTCCCATCATATGGATTAATGTTGAATAGTTTATATCTTGGTGGGAAGGGAACATCTCTCCATGCAGCCGGATACGGTTGCCGTATCCTGAGGTCCTGGCAGGTTTCTCGGGCGTGGAACAAGGCTCGGAGCTCCTGAACCTCTCGTCTTGCCTCTCTGGCCTCGTCTGCAGCAGTGGGATCCGATGTTATCGGAGGATTGTCGCCCGGATTTGGTGCAGCTGAGTTTTAGTCCGCATTGACCGCGAGACCCAAGCTTGTTTGGCCAGGCGTCCTTCCTTACAGAGTTGGAAAGGCCGTTTTGATCTCGTCCACGGACTTGACCAAGGCATGCAGTATGGCCTCCAGAGTGTCGATGCGTTGGCGATCACTGGGACCGTCTTGGTTGCTGTCCGTCATGAACACCGTCCTCACATGAGGAGAGATGGAAGGAACTGTTGAGGACGTGCCCTCTGAGTCATACCCTTGTACAGAGAAGTCATCAGGATATATGGGAATATTCTCCTCTGGTTCGGACTCAGAAGGAGTGGTACCCCCAGCTTCAGAGTTTGTCTCGTCTTCAGAGTTGTGGACGTCCTCGGGGACGTCTGAACCTGCTGCATCTGTTGGGGGAACTTTTTTTCCTGGATTACCTTCTTGGAACACCGGATTGTCATGGATGTTCGAAGTAGTGCTACCCCCGGCTCCAGTGCATCCCAGAAATGTGGACGACGAATCTCCAAGTGTGGCAGATTTCATTTTGGAGCGAGTACCTTAAAAAACTCCCCCTTTAGCGGTCGTGGACAGCCGCTTAGAAGAGAGTTTCTTGGTTGAGATTTTCGGGCTGGAGACATTTGTTTTCTTTCCTTTCCCGCCGCCAGGGATCTTCAGAGCAGAATTGTAGGAGGCGACGAGAAGTGCCTCGTCTTCTGAGCTTGGGTGTTGCAGTCGTTGGAAGACAGATCGCCGCTCCTCTTGTGTGGCCGCCTTGTTGCAGCAGCAGTTGATAATGACTTGAGTGCAGTGATGTCCATGAAAGGACTCTCTGTACACCAAGTTTTTGTCTCTTTCCTTGCGTTTGTGAAGAATCACGTTGCGCAAGTCACTCGTTTTGTGGGCCCGGGAGTCCTGAGAACATGAGCGTGTTGGCATCCTGCCTGCTCCCTGATGTGGGGGTAGTACGAGTACTTGCCGCTGATCATTGTTGGGAGGTTCTTGATAACTATCTCATACGTTGGCCGCCGGGGGCTGGACACGGATAGTTTTATACAACTTTCCATCAGGAGCCCGCGTAATAGTCAGCGGGACGCCCTGATAGTCAGAAGTTGGGACAGCTGACTGAGCTCGACGAGCCCGCGCTGTCCTATACTTCTTTCCTCTAGCACCTGAGAGTGCATAGTAGGAAGAGTCCAAGTGGTACGTCACAAAGTTTGGCACAACCTCCTGAAAGCTTCTAAGGTCAGGACCGCATGAGAGGCGGTCAAAGATTGACCGTGAGCCGCATGGAGCAGATGGTATACGGCTGGGATTGGTGGCCGTGTAGGCTGTCTGCATGCGGCTGGCATGTGTGGCCGTATGAACCTTTCGTATGTGGCTAGAAGCGGTGGCCGCATAAGGAGTCTACATGCGGCTGGCAATCGTAGCCACATGAACCTCCTTCATGTGGCTGGAAGTTTTGGCCGCATGAGCCTTAATTATGCGGCTGGAAGTGTTGGCCGCGTGAGCCTTCTGACTGTGGCAGGCTTCTGTGGCCGCATGAGTCTTCATGTGGCTGGCGCCCTTATGCGGCTTCTTCTTGGACCGCACAAAGTTTCTCTTTGCCCCTGCAAGTCCAGCATCGTAGTTTTTTCCTCTGCCGGACTTGGGGACAGCAGAGCCCTCTATAGTTCGAAGTAGGGCCGCCTGCGAGACTTCTCCGCCGTCTTGGGCACCAGAGAATACTCCTTCGAGAGCTTGGGGAGGAGCGAATGATTTGGGCCTCCACTCTCTGCGGGCCTTCTTTGTGCGGGCTCACCGCTGGACCGGGCCAGCGCTTTCGTCGGAGAGCATTTCTTCAAACGCCTACTGGTCGAACCGGGCGACCAGCATCTGTTGAGGGGAGCCAAGTTTGGCTGCGTCCGATTGCGTCACCAACTCCTCAGCCGTGGAGAAGTTAGCCCCCAGCAGAGTCGCCATCATGTTTGCCATTGATTGTAAAAGTACATAACAGTTTTGTCACGACCCGCACCCTAGAGTAAGGGCACGAGAAGTGGGTACGTCCAGCCTACGCCGCAGTGTCGGCGGTAGAACGCTGTCCTAGGTTACTATCTAATCAACAACTCACGCAATTATATAATGTACTTGTCAAATCTCAACTCCGAACGGAGGACAAGTATAGATATAATGAAATCTCAATCACCGTCTAAGAACGATAAGATAACACAGAAGTTTATAACTAAAGACTAAACAACAACAATTATAACTACTAAATAATAATATCTCAAACAAACTCAAATAAAAACTCGTATCTCAAGTTATTATAATTCAAGTTCTAAAACATAAAAACTAAACCAAGTCTACTAGCTAGTCTCCCGATCACTCCTGAGTGTCGGGGCCATAGGTAGCTAAGCCATCTCCTGCTCCAAGGCAAGTAGGACAAATGTCCTCAGGGCAATCATCTGTAATATTTTCAACAGGTCCAGTCAGGACAGGAACGAGTACAATTCATCATAAAATCCCAAGTAAATGACAGAGAACTATAAAGCAGTTATAGACAGTTATATTGATGAATCATGGCAGTTTTATACAGGTAATAATATAGAGAACAGTTAAGGTACAAGGAAAGGAAAAGTAACTAAACGAGAAGAGAAACATGGCAATGAAGACTGTAAATATAATCTAGCTGAACTAGAGTAGCATGATGTAAGTCCAGAACAGTATAATAAGAGTCATGTGTGAGTCCAGACAATGTAATCTAATACCAGGTGATTCCAGCACAAGATGAGTCCGGTATAATGTGAGTCCAGTCAGTGATCAAAGGTTCCAGGGTGAGTCCAGCCTATACTCTAACAGTGTGTTTTAAAATATCGGGATCGATATGTGAACGGCTATAGGTAATACGACACACCGCACACTCGGCCAAGTGTGGAATGGCTATCGTTCCAGTATAATTCCAAGGGAGTGGTTCCAGTATTTGGGTATGTTCACATGCCTATTCCAATATTTCCCCGCCCAGCAAGTACAAGTGAATCCATAACCCGATACGAAAATAGGTGTAAGTCCAGCCAGTACACGAATGGTTCCTAGTAAATAATTCCAGGGATGGTTCTAGTAGGTGGTTCCAGAAATAGAGGCCAGACACGAATAAGTGAGTGTCACATGAAATGGATCCAGTAATATCAAATCGTGTTTGTATTATAGAATCAAATAGAACTAGCTACAACTGAAGTACAGTAAACGACAAGTAAATGGAAGAACTATCAAAGAATGTACTCGCCTGCTACTCTGAAAAGAGTAGTGTAATAACAGATGTCTGTACCGGAGTCACAATGTCCTAAACAGAGTAATATGGGTTATAATATGCTTAAAATAAGGTAAATGAAGTCTACGATGCAATCTACATAATTTCTAGGTCAATCCAGGTCAAGTCAACTCTAAGTCAAACCTGGTCAACTGTCTAGGTCAAACTAGGTCCAAGTCAAACTTGGTCAACCCTGGGTCAACCCAAGTCAACTACACTAGTCAAACTAGGTCAATTGGTCACACCAAGACTCCATGTTGACTTTTGGTCAATTTCAGTCTAAACAACCACCCATAGGTCACCCTAGCACTAGGCTACATACCAAGTAGATACATTATATAAATATATACATTCATTTACATACATGTTTACATAGATACCTAGTGGGGGCTAAGGCATATACACAAGGTGTACTTAGGCTTGTATAGGCTATAGGCCTATACTTGCATAGCACATGTATATGTCACTCAATACTAGGCATCTCATACACTAACTATTTATCTAAATTTAATGTAGATAGCACACACATTATCTATAGCTACCTCGATATATATATATATATATATATCACACACACACACACACACACACACACACTATATATATATATATACACAAACACAAATATATATATATATATATATATATATATATATATATATATATATATATATACACACACACATATATATAAAAATATATATATATATATATACACATATATATATGCCTAGAGTGATATAGAGAGGAATATGTGTGTGTGAGTATACATGTAAGGCTACGTTCTCAGGCTATGGGTGTGTGTGTGTAGCATGGTGCATCACACTCAAGATTTCAGTGAATGGCATGGGGGTAGGTGAGTGTACATGTGAGAAGTTCGTGTGTGTGTGTGTCAAGTGATTGTGTTCTCAGTTTACAAACTCAGGAATTGAAATTAATGTCTATCACACATTTAGAGAGGCATGATTTATAACTGTTAAACAAACATTTTCTTTGAAGTTCATAGTCCATTAAATATTGAGACCAGAAACTAAATAGGAACAGCCATATGAATGACCACACTCAAAGCATACATCATTCTATCTCTGACTGCCATTATACTACAGAAAATTGCACTGTGTACAACAATAATGTGAGTGATGATACAATGATGGCAGGAAAAAAAACAAGTTATGTGTGTTGGCCAATCTCAGGAAAACTGATTCTCAGATTTGACAGTACATATTCAACCAAACCAAGTTTCGAGTTCCCATTACTCCCAACTCAAACACAAACCCCACTTGACAGTAAAGTAACACATGTATAAGGAATTAACATGGTGATCTAACAACCAAAATTCGTTTTTTAAAAATGAAAAACAATGACAGTTTATATCATCGAAACCCAACACCAAATCGAGAACTATATCAAATCCTCTAAAACAAATTCAACTAACACTTAACAACTAACAACCATATATAGAAATAAACATGGAATTGAAGAATCAAACTCAGTTTTGAGTACGGAATGAAAATAAAAATCGAAAACAGGGTATAAGTATCAGTCACAGTTTACCTATACCAATCAACAGCCCAAAATCCAAATCGAACCTAAAACCTAACACAATCAGTAAACAATCAACCTAACAGATACTAATACATGTGTACAATCGATTTAATGTGACAAATAATCATTAGAATCAGTTAAAACTGGAATAAACTCAGAATATTAAAATTGGAAAGCACGTATCAGTCCAACATAGAAAATTCAATTTTGAATAATAAAAACATGTTAAAATGGTAAATTATAGGTTGGTAATTTATATAACATGTGTACACATGTCATACGAGTCAATCGTGTCCCACCAAGTGGACTACGAACGTGTCCGAACAATAACAGACACGTATACGTGTACTGCACAACACGCAGCGTCGTACACGCGTTCGTGTCACTCCAGGACACGACACGTTGCACGACACAAGTCGTGGTCATGCCCACGTGTTTGCCCCTTATAGGGCTCCGTGTCCATGGCCCTGCACCTGCGTCCCCGTGTCCCCGTGTCCTGATTAAAAGTGCGCGTCAGTGGCACGAATTCACGCGTGCACAGCGCGCACACGCGGCCAGTACGGCCAGTGCGGGGAGGAGAACTCCTCGCATACTGCACCTCTTGGGCTCAGATTTTGGGAGACCCCTGACAGTCGTTGCCCCATCATCTTCGCCAAAAATAGCGTGTCCCCGTGTCCTATGCAGTGAGATATTGTGCCCGAGTAGCAGGACAGTGCCAAAGGCTGCTGCGGCGTGTTCGTGTCCGCGTGTGGACACGATACGACCCCAAAATCAACGGGAAAGGACACGAATAAAAATACCAACCCTAGATCTAGGAATCCAATCAAAAATAATCGCAAAAATAGTAAAAAGAATTGGTTTGGGCATTTCATCAAACACCTACACTTACACATTGATACGTGCCCGGTACGGACACCAAACGGACACGAAATCTAGCAAAACCTATACCAACAGTTAGAGGACTCCTAGGACTTCCTATTCATACATAGAAACTGGAATTTGATGGAGGGAAATAGAAAATACCTAGGTGTGTCAAAATGCTCAAAAAGCTCCAAAGAAGGGTATTCTTCTTGCTATCCAAACTTCACCAAATTGTTCCTCCACTGAAATTTCTCACCATGGACATAAAATATACAGGGATTAGATCCTAATGCAAGAAGTTTGAAGGAAAAAGGAGTTGAAATGGAAAAGATATGGATTGGGGAAGATTGGGATTTACCTCTTTTTCCAACTTGCTAATTTCCTAAAGGAGGCTAGCCCTAGATGGAAGAGGTATTAAATAGGGGTGTGGAACCCTGGGTGGCTGGCCATAAATGCTAGGGTTAGGATTTTATTAGTTGGGCTATAGGCCTCTATAGGCCTTAAGTCATAAGCAATGGTTTATGAAATCACAAGTCATTAACCAACCTATTCATTATTCCTATTTTCCCCAAATTAATTCTAATGACTAGGATATGGTTAACTTAAGTTAAACTAGGGTTTCATAATCTAACCAAGTGGTCATGGCTAGGGTTAGCTTCTAGGTCAGTCTCCAAAGTCACCATGAGTCAAAGTCAAGAATAGCACTAAATTAAAATATACCAAAAATCACTTAAATTCCAATAATTCTAATTAATACAATATAATTCCAAACAATTCCCAAAAATTCAAAAATGACCAAAATACCCTCAAGTTGGAAATGTGGTAGTGACAAATCTACCCCCTTAAAATAATTTTGTCCTCGAAATTAAAATGATCGCACCCTTTCTAGGTCAAACCCAAACAAATCAAAGTCGAGAGATAATCATGAAAACATAATCTTACAGGTCGTGATTCCATAGTCTCGAACAGGGTAGCTAGGCTATCTATCAATCACAAGCAATATCCTGGCAGGTACTAATGAAAATCACACAGGAAAGTGGGGAGGAAGAATGAGAAGGACAAACCTGCTAACCCTATCACCTGTAGCGTCGGTCTCGTCGACCACCATCGCAGAAGCTCCACCCCTCTGGTGCTGAGCTACAGGTGGCCTAGCTCCCTCATAAGGAGGTACAACGGGACAATTTATCATCTTGTGAGCACCAGACCCACAGAATAGACAAACCTTCAGCCTCCTCCTACAAGACTCCCAAACATGCCCTGCCTTCCTGCAGTATGTACAAGTCGGCACCCTGCGATCCTGTCCTCTAGGCTGATGCTGTGCCTGCTGCACTCTCACTGGTTCCTATGCCTGCTGAATCTGCACGTGAGGCCTCTTGGCCTGACCTCCGCTGCTACTGGCTCCCTGAAAGTCCCGATCTCTCTTCAGCTTCAACCCTAGGTCGTCCTCCGCTGCCATAGCTCCAAAAAAGATCTCCGCGTAGGTAGCATTCCGGTCGCTCTTAGTCAGCGATCGAACCTCTCTAATCAAGCCTCGGCGAAACTTCCTCGCCTTCGTCTTCTCAGTCAGGTCATCTATGAACCGGGCCAATCTACAAAACTCCCCAACATACTCAGCTACCGTCTGGTTTCCGTGAACCAGACCCTCAAACTGTGCCTCGATACCTCCCAAGGATACATCAGAAAAGAACTGCTCCTTAAACAGATCTTGAACTGGGCCCAAGTCAGGCCCTCAACTCCCATCCTGGGATCTGTCTGATACCATGCACAGGCTAAGTCCTGCATCTGACTGCCCGCCGCCTTGATTTGGAGTCGATCTGGTATCTCCGCTAGTCGAAATATCTTCTCGATATGCTCGATCCAATCGTCTGTATAATGGATGCCCTCTGTGCTCAGGAACTCTCTAGGATGCATCTTTTGAAAGTCCTGGATATCCTTCTTCGTCCGGTAAGGCTACTGCTGCTCCCCCTGAGCAGTTACCATCTCTACTGTAGTACGAACCAGCTGGTGGTCCTCGTCAATCTCCTGACAAAAATCGACAGTCTGCCGCTGCTGTTGCTGTTGGTGAGACACCAAAATCCTCTCCACAAAAGAAAATAGGTGGGCAGCATCAACCATTCCTACAGGTGGCTGCGGGTGCTGCTGCTGCTGCTGAAATGCCTCCGGAATGACTGGGGTCGGCCTCTGGGCAGGTGGAGGCATACCCCCATAGGCTACAGTCGTTCCTGTCTGATCAGGAACCGAAGGTGCTACAGTCTCAACATGCTGCTACAATGGACGAGAGGTGGCAGACCCCTCTCCAGCGGCTGCTGTACCAGAGCAATATGATCGTGTCTCCATCATCCTGATGACAAATCGAAAAGGAAGTCAATACTGAGCAGGAATCGATAAAATCAAAGAGGACAGTTTATTTCAAAGAAGGCAATCATTAAGACATGTAGATAGCATGAATTGAAGCAGAATTTTTTTTCTAACTGTGATTGAGTACCTCTCCATTAACCCTATCTCTCAATCCTATTGCAGGCTCGCAGCAGTACAACTAAGTTGCCGTACCACCACGATATCGCACTAATGCGACTCTCGACCTGCATGAGCCACCACTAAAAATGTGTCACGACCCGCACCCTAGAGTAAGGACACGAGAAGTTGGTACGTCCAGCCTACGCCGTAGTGTCGGTGGTAGAACACTATCCTAGGTTACTATCTAATCAACAACTCACGCAATTATATAATGTACTTGTCAAATCTCAACTCCGAACGGAGGACAAGTATAGATATAATGAAATCTCAATCACAGTCTAAGAACGATAAGATAACACAGAAGTTTATAACTAAAGACTAAACAACAACAATTATAACTACTAAATAATAATATCTCAAACAAACTCAAATACAAACTCGTATCTCAAGTTATTACAATTCAAGTTCTAAAACATAAAAACTAAACCAAGTCTACTAGCTAGTCTCCTGATCACTCCTGAGTATCGGGGCCATAGGTAGCTAAGCCATCTCCTGCTCAAAGGCAAGTAGGGCAAATGTCCTCAGGGCAATCATCTGTAATATTTTCAACAGGTCCAGTCAGGACAGGAACGAGTACAATTCATAAAGAAATCCCAAGTAAATGATAGAGAACTATAAAGCAGTTATAGACAGTTATATTGATGAATCATGGCAGTTTTATACAGGTAATAATATAAAGAACAGTTAAGGTACAAGGAAAGGAATGTAACTAAATAAGAAGAAAAACATGGTAATGAAGACTGTAAATATAATCTAGCTGAACTAGAGTAGCATGATATAAGTCCAGACAGTATAATAAGAGTCATGTGTGAGTCCAGACAATGAAATCTAATACCAGGTGATTCCAGCACGAGATGAGTCCGGTATAAGTTGAGTCCAGTCAGTGATCAAAGGTTCCAGGGTGAGTCCAGCCTATACTCTAACAGTATGTTTTAAAATATCGGGATCGACATGTGAACGGCTGTAGGTAATACGACACACCGTACACTCGGCCAAGTGTGGGATGGCTATCGTTCCAGTATAATTCCAAGGGAGTGGTTCCAGTATTTGGGTATGTTCACATGCCTATTCCAATATTTCCCTGCCCAGCAAGTACAAGTGAATCCATAACCCGACACGAAAATAGGTATAAGTCCAGCCAGAACACGAATGGTTCCAGTAAATGATTCCAGGGTGGTTCCAGTAGGTGGTTGCAGAAATAGAGGCCAGACAAGAATAAGTGAATGTCGCATGAAATGGATCCAGTAATATCAAATCTTATTTGTAATATATAATCAAATAGAACTAGCTACAACTGAAGTACAGTAAACGACAAGTAAATGGAAGAACTATCAGAGAATATACTCGCCTGCTACTCTGAAAAGAGTAGTGTAATAACAGATGTCTGCACCGGAGTCACAATGTCCTAAACAGAGTAATATGGTTTATAATATGCTTAAAATAAGGTAAATGAAGTCAACGATGCAATCTACATGATTTTTAGGTCAATCTAGGTCAAGTCAACTCTAAGTCAAACTTGGTCAACTGTCTAGGTCAAACTAGGTCCAAGTCAAACTTGGTCAACTCTGGGTCAACCCAAGTCAACTACACTAGTCAAACTAGGTCAATTGGTCACACCTAGACTCTATGTTGACTTTTGGTTAATTCCAGTCTAAACAACCACCCATAGTTCACCCTAGCACTAGGCTATATACCAAGTAGATACATTATATAAATATATACATTCATTTACATACATGTTTACATAATACCTAGTGGGGGCTAAGGCATATACACAAGGTGCACTTAGGCTTGTATAGGCTATAGGCCTATACTTGCATAGCACATGTATATGTCACTCAATACTAGGCATCTCATACACTAACTATTTATCTAAATTTAATGTAGATAGCACACACATTATCTATAGCTACCTTGATATATATATATATATATATATATATATATATATATATATATATATATATATATTTTTTACCTTGATATATATATATATATATATATATATATATATATATATATATATATATATATAAATATATATAATATATATATATATATATATATATATATATATATATTTATATATAAATATATATATATATATATATATATATATATATATATTTATATATATATATATATATATATATATATATATATATATATATATATGCCTAGAGTGATACGGAGAGTGATACGGAGAAAAAAAAAAATATATATATATATGCCTAGAGTGATACGGAGAGGGATATGTGTGTGTGAGTTTACATGTAAGGCTATGTTCCCAGGTTATGGGTGTGTGTGTGTAGTATGGTGCATCACACTCAAGATTTCAGTGAATGGCATGGGGGTAGGTGAGTGTACATGTGAGAAGTTTGTGTGTGTGTGTGTCAAGTGATAGTGTTCTCAGTTTACAAACTCAGGAATTGAAATTAATGTCTATCACACATTTAGAGAGGCATGATTTATAACTGTTAAACAAACATTTTCTTTGAAGTTCACAGTCCATTAAATATTGAGACCAGAAACTAAATAGGAACAGCCATATGAATGACCACACTCAAAGCATACATCATTCAATCTCTGACTGCCATTATACTACAAAAAATTGTACTGTGTACAACAATAATGTGAGTGATGATACAATAATGGCAGGAAAAAAAAAATTTATGTGTGTTGGCCACTCTCAGGAAAACTGATTCTCAGATTTGACAGTATATATTAAACCAAACCAAGTTTTGAGTTCCCATTACTCCTAACTCAAACACAAACCCCACTTGACAGTAAAGTAACACATGTATAAGGAATTAACATGGTGATCTAACATCCAAAATCAGTTTTTAAAAATGGAAAACAATGACAGTTTATATCATCAAAACCCAACACCAATTCGAGAACTATATCAAATCCTCTAAAACAAATTCAACTAACACATAACAACTAACAACCAAATATAGAAATAAACATGGAATTAAAGAATCAAACTCAGTTTTGAGTAGGGAATGAAAATAAAAATCGAAAATAGGGTATAAGTATCAGTCATAGTTCACCTATACCAATCAACAGCCAAAAATCCAAATCGAATCTAAAACCTAACACAATCAGTAAACGATCAACCTAGCAGATACTAATACATGTGTACAATCAATTTAATGTGACAAATAATCATTAAATCAGTTGAAACTGGAATAAACTCAGAATATTAAAACTGGAAAGCACGTATCAGTCCTACATGGAAAATTCAATTTCGAATAATAAAAATAGGTTAATATGGTAAATTATAGATTGGCAATTTATATAACATGTGTACACATGTCATACGAGTCATTCGTGTCCCACCAAGTGGACACGAACGTGTCCGAACAATCACAGACACGTACACGTGCATTGCACAGCACGCAGCGTCATGCACGCGTGCGTGTCACTCCAGGACACGACACAAGTCGTGGTCATGCCCACGTATTCGCCCCTTATAGGGCTACATGTCCATGGCCCTGCACCGCGTCCCCGTGTCCTGATTAAAAGTGCGTGTCAGTGGCACGAACCCACGCGTGCATAGCGCGCGCGCGCGGCCAGTACGGCCAGTACGGAGAGGAGAACTCCTCGCACACTGCACCTCTTAGGCTCAGATTTTGGGAGACCCATGACAATCATTTTCCTATCATCCACGCCAAAAGTGGCGTGTCCCCGTGTCCTATGCAGTAAAATATTGTGCCCGAGTAGCAGGACAGTGTCATAAGGCTGCTGGGGCATGTTCGTGTCCGCGTGTGCACTCGACACGACCCCAAAATCAATGGGAAAGGACACGAATACAAATACCAGCCCTAGATCTAGGAATCCAATAAAAAATAATCACAAAAATAGTAAAAAAATTGGTTTGGGCATTTCATCAAACACCTACACTTACACATTGACACGTGCCCGATACGGACACCAAACGGACACAAAATCTTGCAAAACCTATACCAACAGTTAGAGGACTCCTAGGGCTTCCTATTCATGTATAGAAACTGGAATTTGATGGAGGGAAATAGAAATTACCTAGGTGTGTCAAAATGCTCAAAAAGCTCCAAAGAAGGGTGTTCTTCTTGCTATCCAAACTTTACCAAATTATTCCTCCACTGAAATTTCTCACCATGGACAGAAAATATACAGGGATTAGATCCTACTGCAAGAAGTTTGAAGAAAAAAGGAGTTGAAATATAAAAGATATGGATTGGGAAAGATTGGGATTTACCTCTTTTTCCAACTTGCTAATTTCCTAAAGGAGGCTAGCCCTAGATGGAAGAGGCGTTAAATAGGGGTATGGAATCCTAGGTGGCTGGCCATAAATGCTAGGGTTAGGGTTTCATTAGTTGGGCTATGGGCCTCTATGGGCCTTAAGTCATAAGCCATGGTTTATGAAATAACAAGTCATTAACCAACCTGTTCATTATTCCTATTTTCCCCAAATTAATTCTAATGACTAGGATATGGTTAACTTAAGTTAAACTAGGGTTTCATAATCTAACCAAGTGGTCATGGCTAGGGTTAGCTTCTAGGTCAGTCTCCAAAGTCACCATGAGTCAAAGTCAAGAATAGCACTAAATTAAAATATACCAAAAATCACTTAAATTCTAATAATTCTAATTAATACAATATAATTCCAAATAATTACCAAAAATTCAAAAATGACCAAAATACCCTAAGCTGGAAATGTGGTAGTGACAAGTTTTATGGAAGGACTGAACTTAGACTCACAATACAAACTCGTTCGTACAAAGAAAGCCTAGGAACGAAAACCTAGGTACAACAATCTAAGTACAATTGTTTATTTTTGATTCTGGAGGGTGACAGTAGAGGCTCGAGAGAGTGACGACAACTTTGCCTTACTCCTTGGACGATCGGACGTAGCCTTGGCTCTGATGAAGAAATGCTCTCGGGATGCGTAGGAAGACTCTTCTGTGTGTCGCCGCTTTCTTTGTGTGTGCCTCTGTGTTTCTCTGTGTCCACCTGTGCTCCTCTGTGCTCCTCTTTGCAAGGGAATGGCCCCTTGCTATTTATAGGAGTGTAGTGTGATAAGTAGGGTTTGTAATAATTGCTCCTTTAAAAGTGGGTGGTTAGGGTTTGGTTACGATTTACCTTGATCTTGTTTACTGGAATTTAATCTTGGCCGTCAATATTGATCGTAACAAATCTGGGCAGTTAATGTTGATTGTACCAAATTTGCATGGGAAATTAATGTTGATTGCAACAAATCTGCATGGGGATGATTTGTTGATATCATCAAATCCAAGTAAATAAATCTTGGTCAATCTTTTGTCACGTGTTCCAACTGCCTGTTATGTTGATTGCCACAAATCTGAATTGTTGGAATTTAATTAATTTCTGCCACATGTCCCAACTGCTGCGAGCCGTATGGAGGACTATCATAGTTGAGCCGTATGAGTGCGGCCTCATGTCAGAGCCGTATAAGGGTGGCAGCCGCATAGGAGTGAACCCTAACTGAACCGCATAAGGGTGGGCCCCCACAATCTGAGCCACATGATAGTGGCAGCCGTATGGGGGTGGCCTCCAACTGAATCGCATAGGGTGGATCCCACAATTCGAGCCGCATGAGAGTGGCAGCCGTATGAGGGTGGCAGCCGCATGAGGGTGGCGGCCGCATAAGGATGGGCTGTCCGCATAGAAAGCTTCTTTGGATTTTGTGGAATGTGCTGACTGTCTCGGAGATTTTTCGTCATTTAAGGAGCCTGACGCGTCTTCTCATTATGTCAGAGCCGTCAGAGATGTCACTTTATGTCAGAGCATTAAATGGCCAGCTGCATGAAGTAATTATGGCCAGCTGTCATCGGTCTATTTTGAGCCGCATAAGGCCACGTGGCTCCTTCTGAGCCGTATAAAGCTTTCTGAGCCGCATGAAGCTCTGAGGAATTTTTCAGCCGCATGAGACCCACCAAGTTCTGAGCTGCATGAAACTTCCCAATTTTTGAGCCGCATGGAGTTTCATGTTTAATTTTGGGCCGCATAAGGCCCCCTGCTGCTTTTGGGCCGCATGAAGCTTTCTGAGCCGTATAAAGCATTCTGAATTTTGAGCCGCATAAAATCCTCATGGGCCGCATGGAGCTTTCTAGATTTTCAGTCGCATGAGACTCCATGTTGATTTTGAGCTGCATAGAGAATCTCCTTCTTTCCTTGCGCTTGTGAAGGATCACATCTCACAAGTCAAGGATATCTCGATCAACCTTTGCACTCGCTTTGTGGGCCTGGGTATCCCGAGCACACGAGTGCGTAACTATCATGTTTGCTCCCTGATACGGGACTAGTAAAAGTACTTGCCCTTGATCATTATTGGGGGACTCTTGAGAACCATCCTGTCCGTTTGCTGCCGGGGACTGGACGCGGGCGGTTCTGTACAACTTTCATTAGAGGCCCGCTTAGCGGGACGCTCTGATGGTCAGAGGTTGGGACAGCTGACTGAGCTCGACGAGCCTGTACTGCCCTAGACTTCTTCGACTTAGCGCCCGAAGGTGCGTAGTAGGAAGAGTCCAAGTTGGAAGGAGGGAAGAGAAGTTGGTGCCCTTTTCAAAGAAGGAAAGGGGGCTCTATTTATAGAATGGAGTGAGCCTTTTCTTTTTCTACTTTTCGATATGGGACTAAAAGCAATATTTTCTATACTTCTACAGTTGGCAGCACCAGCCCCTACACCGGCACTTGTACCAGCACCCACTCTGACATTAGGCACTATTCGTGGCTATCGACAGATGGACTCGAAGACATTTGAGGGCAAGGAGACGCCAGAGGAGGTCACCGCATGGATCATCAGTACCCAGAAGCTTTTCGACAGTTTACAGCTTCCCGAGGATTTATGGATGACAGCCGTTCGGACCAGCTTAAAGGAAATGCACATCACTGGTGGGAGTCGATCGGGAGAGACATCGGCAGAGATTAGACGTGCGAGCAGTTCTTGGAGTATATCAATACGAAGTACTTTTTTATTACAGTTCGAGACGCTCTCTACGATCAATTCTTCTATCTCAAGCAGGGGAATATGACCGTAAACTAGTATGACGCGGAGTTCAGTTGCCTTAGTCATTTCGGTACCGCCCTCATACCGAATGACTTGGAGAAGGCAAGAAGATTTTACCATGGTTTGACGAAGGAGCTTCAGCGATATATCACTGCACAGTCTAGAGTTTCGTATGCCGAAGTGTTAGCAGAAGCCCGTCTCCAGGAGGCTATCAACAAGGACCCAGTACTTTTGAAGTGACCTACTACTGCGATTGTTCCGTCCAAGGGACAATCAAGAGGACCCATCAGACGCCCAAGAGGATTTCATCAGTAGAGAGCTATACCCTATCTAGCGAAGGACCTCCCGAATTGTCAATATTGTGGCAAGAAGGAACATCTTCTGAGAGACTGTCAGAAAAGATTGAGATAATGCTTGCGGTGTGGATCTGACCAGCACCGTGTCATAGAGTATCCGTAGCAGAGCGATAGACCACAGCATTCAGGTCCGAGGCTAGCACTACAAACACCACCAAGACCGAGACCACCTGCTCAGGTGACTACAGTTCTAAGGCTATCAACACTTGGAGAACAGAGAATTGGCCAAGCTTATGTTATGGCACCAATAGAGAAGGAGCCTTAGAGAGTAGCTGTAGCAGGTATTATTCTAGTTGCACCTATTATTATTTTAAGTCTATTTTTTTTAGTTTAATAGCCTTACCTAGAGTAGTCACTTCGCCCTAACTAAGAATTTGGAAGATTCTTATAGGAAGAAATTAGGAATCCATGCTTGATAGGACTAGGTAAAGAACTAAGGTAGGTAGAATTCCATAGGTAGGGGTATTAGAGAGATTACCATATACTAGGAATGATTAGCAGATCAAAAGCCTAATTTTGGATGATTTCTTGTTAGCAGCCAAAGGACATGGACTGTCATAGTGCAGTTAGATCAAAAGCCTAATTTTTTTTATAAATATATATATTTATATATATATATATTTTTTTTTATTTTATATATATATATATATATATTTATATATATATATATATATATATATATATTTATATATATATATTTATATATATATATATATATATATATATATATATATATATATATATATATATATATATATATATGAAGTCTAAATATATATATATATATATATAAAAAAATTATATATATATGAAGTCTAAACCAAGCCATAGGATGTATTACTAACTCAATGCGAAATAGCATCTATTTTCTTGTTTAATATAGTGGTGTCATATTATTTTAATGATAAGATATATGCTTATAATATGTAAACCGAGATTGTGATAATTTAGAACCCATTAGTATTAGCATCCTCTAGAAATCCTATATGACTAGTTTCCTTTATCCTATGAGTTGGTGCAATTTCGAGGATAAAATTCTTTAAGGTGGGTAGGTTGTAAGCCCCCTAAATTTTTAGAGTAATATTTTTTAAAATTTATTTTTATTATATTGTTTAATATAGTTATTAATATACATTTTCCCACTTTTATTCATGATCATAGAATGTACTCTTCCGTAGCATTGAATTTTGGAGCACAAGAAATACTAAACTCTAGAAACTTCCTTTATGAGTTTTGATCTAGACAAATTTATCTTCGATTTGGTATATCATGTCCCACTCAAATATGTCTTCTTGTATTCTATTTATTTTGTACAACTTCAGGGTCAATCTAGGCCAAGAAGTTATCTACCATAAGACTTGTCGTAACTTCCAACTTAAATTCCGGACTCGACATCGATCCAACCTAAACGAACCAATATATGGTTTCAACTATCTTTGAGACTATTACAAACATGCCTAGGGTGTCCCACTCAATTGAAGCCCCATGTGCTATTTAAATTCAAATGCACATAAGACCTTTTATGTGACTTTTTAAGCCTATTTCCAAATCGGATAATTTTTATTGAGCCTAAACTTGTCCAACAAGTTGTGTGGGACTTGCTAGGGTCATCCCCATGTAGAGAGGCCTTAATATTTATTTCAAATTTATTGGAGTAGTTATTGGGTTAAACTCCAACAAGAAAACTCAATAAATCTTAGTCCCTATATTTGGAAACATTTAGATTCTTGTAACAATCTCTCTTGCATTATGACTCCAAATCCTATCAAAACCCTACCCAAACTCAATCCTACCTGCACCTATACATCCCCTAACCGAAACCCCTACCCATCTACATATATAAACACCTATATTGCCAACCACCCCTCACTCAAAATCCAAAAAAACTGCCATTCCAAAATTCTGCCGAACTGTTGCAGTTTCTTCTCCTTTTCGCTGATGTCCGTACCATTGCCGACCACTCCAAGCCTGACCACCTCAGCCTTGATTCTATCAAGAAACCCCCCTCCCCATCACCCCAAGGAGCCACAAGGTAGAAAATAGCCTATAGGAGCTGCTACAGGCCGCACAAGACCCATCTACCTTGCTGTCCAAAAGTTATAGCAGGTATGTCATCTTGCAATCACGATTTCTCCACTTCTAGACATCAAAACCTTTCAGGAACAAAACTTCTAGCTCCCTCTATGTGTCTACTACCTTCATGTAAAATTTTACGTAAAAATTATACCTAGATTGGTCGGTGCACACGTTTTACCCAAGTATGTCCAGATCTGGCACAGTTCATTACGGGATAGATTTGGACTGTTTAGATTCATCTTTACCATCAGTATCATATATTAAAACGACCGTATTTCGATTACCTATAAATTTCGTTTAATGCGTTTTTCATAATTTTTCTGTTTTAATGCTTGAATAATTCGATCTTTGAAGGATAAAATAATGTCATAAACGAACTATCAAAATTGTCATCTTGTGAGCCTAAAAGTATTTTTGTGTGCAACTAGTGCTACATATCAATGAATCTCGAATCATGATCAAGAATTTTTTTTAATTTAGATAATTTATTACTATTTATTTCATATTAGTAAAGTAATTTTATATGATTAAACTCGTTCTAAATAACGTTGATTTATCTTTGTGGATGTTAGTTTGATCATAAAATAGATTCTAAATAATTTCTAAATAGTTTGTATGCCATATTAGTAATATAATATTTAATTCTAGAATATTAATGATTTAATTTAGAATTAATATGGAATATTTTTACATATATTTTGTGGATTTTGTTAGTCCAAATAAGAATATTATGAGTAGTATTGCTAATATATAGTAGATAACCCTACTTAGTATGTATAGATATATATGTAAATAGTAGTAATAAAGTTAGAAAGATTATTAATATTAGTTGTATAAATTTCTAGGAGTTTGTGAGATCGTGACAGTGGAGGGTGACGCCGGATCGATACTTTATTCCTTTGCTGCAAATCCAAGCAAGATACCTTGCTACCTCTCTTGTTCTATTTAAATACATAATTTGCTGTTGTGCATAGGAATAGATGGGTTAGTGGTGTGTGTCCATGTGTGACTTGGGTGCTATCGATGGTTTCATCGATGTGATAGTGCATATGTAACTTAGAGGTTTAGAGGACTCCCGATTAGCAATGAAGTTATTTCTTATGACTTCTATGACTTGACAGATCTCATGACACGGCACTTTGAGTAAGTTTACATTGTGTTGGCATGAGCCTACATATTTAGCTAGCTACCAATATGGGTGGGTCGTATGACGGTTCATATATTGATTATAGTGGGTCTAAATAGAGACTTGTATTGTGATATGGAATGCTAGAGACATGGATGTGATTCGAGTATGACACGGGAGGGGAATACAATTAGTAGTCGTATGGGAAAATCACTTGGACATCAGCCTCAGTGTGCCAGTAATGGCTATACTAGTGGATATATTCGGCAGCCGCCACGGACTAGTATCCGCTACGGTCAGAGAAGTATGCTAGTATATGTTCCAGCATTAGTTGACGGTAATGTTACTCCCTTACCTACCCATACGGCCCAAAGTCGTCTTCGATGTGCATTAACATAGATTAGTTTACCCAGTTTATTTTCTGTGTTTATTTCAATTCACATGGTAGCTTACTATTTTGTATCTTATTATGTCCCCTGGAGACCTGGTTATTTCCCAGATCCGGACGAGTATCATTATCCTACAGTCTACGGACCGGGCATCCAACCCGGCTATCTTGCAGAAAATACAGAGGTTGTGCCAGAGAAGTTTCCCTGATCCAGGGGTTGATAGCTGATTAGAGTCATGGACATTTTATCTAGCTAGCTATGTTCTGACTATTTTTTTATTTCAGTATTTTACTATTACAATATTGTACTTTGTTTCTATGGATATATATTTCTACTAGACTTGATTATCTCAAACAGATTTTGTATTTGATTATTCCAGACTTATATTTTATTTCATTTAGACATTTATTATATTTTCTCTGCGTTGATGTTGTTGTTCTGTGGATGAGATTCTAGCGTGTTGTTGTGGAGATATTAGTTTGCCGATGACTGTTGTACTGTAGATATAGGACTCGGTATATTATGATTAGAATAAGTCTATTGAATTCAGAATACTTTTTCTAGCCGTACAGCTGGCATGCTCATGTCTTGGGTTCCGATATATTTTGGAACTGGGGCGTGACATTGTTCATGATACATGTATTATTGGGGATCCACTCTAATACATTTATCTATTCTAGAATCAGTAGATTACGGTCTGATCAGCCTTAGTGCACTTGATTCGTTATTTTTATCAATATTTAGTGGATTGAGATATAGTTAGCCTGACTTCTTTTAGATAGTTATACTTGACCTTATAGACAGCTTATACGTATTCGAGCTGGGCTGAAGTCCTCTTGATACGTATATAGCTGGCATGTATACGATCTCCTAGTCCTACATATTTTAGAACTGGGGCATTACATGGTTTTTTGGTGTCCTATGCCATTCGAGTTAGTCGTTTCGATTACGTTACTGTACCGAGCGGGCCTGCAAATATGATTAAATCCTTAGGAATCTCAATCCACAACTGTCTTGACAATTATTTTAAAATTTTCTCTACCATCCTTGAACTTTGTATTTGCTCTCGACTATTCTTCCTTTGCTTTCTTGTACCATTGCTTCTCGTCCTTTTCTATTTCGGAGTGACGAATGATCGTGCTATATAGAATTTATCAGAAATTCTTAAGTTATAGTGTAAGTTAGTTGCTTATTAAATTTTTGTTACTTGATAGATAGGAGAGGATTAGATATGCCATATGCCATATCTAGTGGTATGGATTTTGCAACTAGTGTGCAAGATTATAAAATTTTAGGACATCATGTGTTTGATGGGGTAGTGTGACCAAAGGTGGGTAGACGTCCTCAGTATAAAAATAAATATATGATCATAATAGGTTACGCTCTTATGGTAGTCACTTGATCAAGAATAGAGTGGTAGCTTTAGTGTAAAGATTGACCCTCTACACGAAGAACCTAAACATAGCCTAACCAAACCCATTTACTATTATGCCCTATCAATTGTATATTTAGGATTAGACAGAATCGTAGGTATCACTTAGCTTGGTCAGGTGAAAAAGGAGACTTATATAATTGTGATAATAATATTGTTAGACATTTAGATTAGATGCACAATTTATAAGTTTCATAAGCCCTATCTAGATCATCACAATAATATATGAGGAACCCTAGTAGGTAAATATGTTGGCAACCTTTCAAATTTTTGAAGGAGTTAATAGCAATGGATGGTAGAAACACAATTATAGATAGTTGAATTAATATTAGCTTGCTAGTTGTTTCTTTTAGGCTAGAATAGCAATCTTTTAGAGTACGTCCCTTAACTATTTGAAGACAAGGCGGATCATTTGTTCGATGGTTGAAAAGTGCCTTCTCCCTTATTATTATTGAGTTGTTTGATAAATTGAATTAAAAGGATGAAATTCTTTTAAAGTGGCCATATTGTAAGCACCCTAATTTTTGGAAATTATTTTTTGTTTATTTTAGAAATTTTTTCCTTTATTAAAATAGAATTATATTTAATTATGACTATAGATATACATTTTCGTAGCTTTGATTTTTGGAGCACAAGAAATGTCAATCTTTCGAAACATCCTTCATGAGTTTTGAAGTAAACAAGATTACCTTCAACTTGATATATTATGTCCCATCCAAACTTGTTCCATAATATTCTTTTAACTCCGTGCAACTTTGGGTCAATTTATGCCAATTGACCGTTTACCGTAACTCTAAACCTAACTTTCAACTTGAGTTCGGAACTCGACATTGATCAAAACTATTTGACCCAATATATAGTTTTGAGCCCACGACACATGTCTAGGGTATGCCACTCAATCGAGTTCCATATGCTATTTATTTGCGAATGGCACATGAGACTCATTGGTTGACTTTTTAGGTTCGATTTGACTAGAAAATATATTTGGACCCTAACCTAGCCAACACCACTTAGTAGAGCCATGTTAGGTTGCCATGACTTAGTAGAATTATTATAAATTTATTTTGGATGTTATACAGCAAAATAGGTTTAAATATAATTTGTATATTTATGACTAATATTATATATATATATATATAGCCTTAGTCATGGTTAAGTTTTGAGATGCATATCGACTAGGAATTTTGGCCCGGCTAGTGTAGTATATGCTTTGACTAGTGTTTTAGCCATGGTAGGAAAGGTCGAGCCATATGTGTGTTCTTACTAGGAAAACAAGTCAAAATTGTGACTTGAACCCTATAAATGGTTTACTTAGTATTTATTAAGAATTTTGACTTTATAGGAAATCCGGTTGTACCAAACTAGTCGGACTTGACCATAGTCAACCTAAACCTATGTAGTCAAATAGTACGTCCAAAGACGT